>CALNVZ010000674.1:21390123-21405487 GCA_940671915.1 Paracentrotus lividus
CCTTTCATGATGGTGGTATATCTTACTTGCCATGGGACGGTTTTGAGACCATTTTGAAATGGCTTTGAGATGGCTTTGAGACTAGTCGCGGAGACGTCTCGGAGACGTCTCCTGAGTCTTCGAGACGTCAAATGAATCGCAGAAATATTGAACATGCTTAAATATATGGGTTTTTTTTCGTCGTAGAGACGTCTCAGAATCGTCTTCGAGATGATTCTGGGTGTCCGAGTCGAAAAAGAGACGTCTCCATAAAGTGAAATAGCACCTTTAAGCCAAAAAAGTTCACCGGATCAATCTGATCGCCTTTTCATGATAGGCGCCGATACGAGGCCAGCCTGCATTCAGCGACACCATTTTGATCTTATACAAAGATTTTAAAAAATTAATTGGCTCATTGCAGCATTTCTCTTTTCAGACAATTTGCTCAGCCGCCCTATATTTAGACATAGTGACGTTATTCACAGACAAAGCAATTTAGGCCCGTTTAGAACATTATGGTTTTTAAGAGGAAAGGCCTATTTTCGGGCAAACGGGGTTGCCCAGTAGCGGACGCAGACCGGAGTCACACAATGAACTTACCGGGCCCATGCGTAAACATAATAGAGCCGCTTTTGTCCTCAGACAATTGGGCCCCCGAAATGCATTCAATTCGATTTTCTTGGATCCGCGCCTGGTTGCCGTCCGGCCGCAGGAACAAAAGAAATAAAGCATTCCGACCTTGATGAATTCAATATTATAGTTTTTATTATTTTAGAATAAGAAAATAATGATATATGAAATTATTAATTCTTTATAGTTAAAAACGCTCTCTTTCTAGAACTGCAGCATATATTCGGGTTCTTTGGACACGCGACCAATTCGAGGATCGTACTGGGTACCTCATCCACTGGCGTAGGCCTTAGTTTTTACACCACTAACTCTGTATGGGAGATCGGGGATACCTCTGCCAAGAAACATGCTATTGTCTATGATTGCTGCGAAGAGGTTTATGAAGATGTTACATCTACATGACGATCAGTCGCCGGGAGAGCAGCGTCGCTCGGTACAGCCGTGGTCAGTGTCTGGTTGGTTCTCGCTGTCTTCTTGATGCAGCCTTCAAAGGCGGGGAGCGTAATCATCTTCCTAGGTTTTATCTTTGTCTCGCTCGTCGTCCTATCGGCAGCGCTCACTGCTGAGGTACCGTCGCCTGCGATGACGAGGCTTGGTAGGTTTCTCCTTGCTGGTATGATCATCACCGGCATCGTCGTTGTCTTCAGTGGGATCATCTACCGATTCTACCCCGCGAACAGCAGGGAACAACAAAGGTTTGTTCATCCGCAATGTTGTATGGTTGTATCTCCTATGCAGCGCAGGCGTGGATCCAAAATTTTATGAGGGGGTGGTCCAAAATTGGAATTTCAGATTTTTGCACAGTCAATTCTTGTTACGTCACTTCGGCCGAGCGATAAGCAGGAAGGGGCAAACCCCTTTTCAGGAGTTTTTCTTCTTCTAAATTTTGGTTTAGGTTGGGGCACGGCACGGCACTCCGACGTACCCCCCCCCCCCCCACTCTTGCCCCTGGATCCGCACCTGATAGGTGGCGTCACAGTTGCACAAACAGGCACTGGATGCAGTTGCATAAAATCAAAATACTGTAGTTACTATATAAAATCAAGTTTTATGCAATGACAAGCTGGATTAGTAAACTTTGTCTTCATTGGTAACGTTGCTCAATACCCAATCTAAATGCAGTATTTCATGAACGTTACCATTGGTGGTAAAGTTACTCTGAATATTTTTTTATATCTAATTTTCAGGAGACGCCAGTCGAACAAAATGGTATCTCAACATTTTTCACGTCATGTCGGCCAAAATCGCTTTCAATTAGGCATTTTCTTTCTAAATTTTAAAATCCGCGCCTGGATGATAGTAAATTAACATAAATCCGTGGTTTAAACAATTGATTTAGACCATGGACTAACTAAACCACGTTTGTGAATTCGGGCTAATGATATTTTCTCATCTCCCATAATGTCAATCTTTGTTTGACTCTCTCTCACATCCCTTCTCCCTCCCTTTCTTCTTCTTTTAAACCATATATAATTTATATCTCTTTTTTATATCTCGCAAACAGGCACAGTCGAGTTACAGTGCACCACGTGTATTCTTCCTTTTCGATGTCGCAGCCGGGCTTATTCTCTTCGTCGTCCTCACCATAGCAACAGCCGCCCTATTCTCCTAATCATGCTAATAATATTGTCTCTTTCAAAAGGCAAATATAATATTTGTTATGCCTCCGCCATCGAAGTCGATGGCGGCAGTGGCTGCGGATCCATCCAGCAGCGTCGGCTCTGAAAAAGGATTTGATGGGACCTGTTTTCCGGGGATAATATCCGTTATTTATCCCGAAAAAAAAATCTTGTGTCAGAGTCGATACTGAATTCACCCCTGGGCGGAAGACAATCATGAAATTCTAATTTCAGTATACTTATGATGTATAGTATCCTCATAGTAAGACGATCTGATTAGAGTTTTTAGAGCGATGGCCAAAGGAAGATCAAAGGTCACAGAATGTGTTCAACTTATTAAATCTAAGGCATTGGTTTTCTTATGCATGTATGGCGTTATCTCAAGTACTCTTTGGTGGTGTATGAACTAAACTTTAAACTTGATGAGTTCTTTGGAAGTCAAGGTGATTCTTGTACACTGTTTTCCTAAACAGAAACTCCAAGAAAAGGCGGAACCCTAACGGTTAGTCATTTTTTCTGTGAAAGTAAGTAATACAATTTTTAAAAAATAAAAGAATTAATATTGATGAATATTAAGGGCATAATGTTAAAATTCCACCTTTAATAATAATGATAATAATAAATTACTTTTATATAGCGCTTAATACAACAGTTTCTAAGCGCTTTACGCCTTTCTACTTTCATTTGGCATCTAATAATCATGATAATGATAACTATTAATTTTATTGCCGTTCTGTTAAGACGCCTGTAAAACCATGGATATGTTAAACTGTGCACATTGAATTCTATCATTTATTTTATGTTTTCATTCATTCTATGTATATGTAAATATTGTAAATTGTAAACCGGGGAAAGAAGAATTTCCATTTTTTGGACAATATGATTTATCTTATCTTATCTTATCTTATTCTTATCTTAATGAATTTCCAAAGAGCCACGCATGGATAAGCACGGAGTTTTTGAAACTTTATTGTAAAAATCACGTTGCGCAGGCCAGGATGAGTGGGCGGGATTTGGAACTGATCCGAAAGAGATGGTTCAATAACATTTTAAAAATGTTTTTGGTAAAATTTCTTTCATCAAATCTCTCAGTGATGTTGAATACAGAGTTGTTCCATTGCTTGTGCGGCTCCAATATTAATTTATTGCTTTGATCTGCCAGGAATCTTAGCGAACCAATGATACAAAATTAATAACGACTGAATTCTTCGGTCATAAATCTATTTATTTAACAAATTAATGTCTTTCAACTGATATATCTTAATGTACAAGTTCATTTACCTGGAAACTTTTTTTAAACGCTTTTTGTATTCATGGACATAACACGTATCTCGTTAACCAATAATGCGAGCGCAAAGCGTGAGTTCAAAATTTGTGATAATTATATTGCCATGAAATGGTTATTTCATTAGCTCTGTTTGTAATCCTCATAACCATTTTGTTTATGTGTATAAAATTAAGTTTGAAATTTAGTGATGCAGTATTGGCCTTAGTGTGGATGATTTGTCCAAAATTAGTGCCATGATATTTTTACTAGAAATCAAGATTTTATTTCAAATTAAACAATGTATTTTTTATCAATATTTTATGTGCTTATGTTGCTCGTGTGATTTAAAAGATGAAAGATATCCTCGTCGGGGTAGTGGTATAATAAAGTACAAAATCTCAGTATACAAACTGTTTGTCTTCAAATATTTCACAGGGGCTGCGGAGCCGGTGGGCTAGGGGCTTTAGCCCCCCCCCACACACACTTTTTCAGCAAACGTGTATACAAAAACGCAAAATGACCACAGATCTGTGATTTTTAGCCTGTTCAGCCCCTCCCCCTACTTTCGGCTCAGCCCTCCACTTTCAAAAACGCTCCGCGGCCCCTGTTCATAGTTTTCTTATTATCATGATTATGTGCCCTTCCATTGAATAATTCCTCTGTCCGGTGTACTCTCTAATGTCCACCCTCATGGGTTTTCTTTGGGGAATACGAACCGAATACCTTGTTCGTATACTCTGAAGAACATGAAGAAGACCCGTGATCGAGGGTCGAAAATTTGTTCAGAATATAATTTATACAACAGTACTTAACCCTATCAAGACCAAGGGGAGGGGGGCGGGGCACAATTTGCCCCCCCCCCTCCCTTACCATTACCATTTCTATTGTGATCATTGATCATTTTCCACACTGGTCATATTCTTCACTCAAGAGTCTTCTAATATTTATGGAATAACCAATTATTCATGTTTATCCTGCTGTATCATAATATGTTTAGTTTATATATTAATTTCTGTCTTCTTGTAATCATATGATTTCTTATTGCTATATGAACTGTTATTATTTTATTATGTAATTATCATGTATCATGTCAGGCGCGTATCCAGGATTTTGCACCCTGGGGGGCCCGACGTGATTTTGGCGCACCTGTGTACTTTTCCAAAAATGGCGCCCCCCCCCCCCCCCCCCCCCCCCCCCCGCCGAGCAAACATAGGCCAATGGATTAAATCCATGTTGAATTTATTCAAAGTTTTTTTTTCTAAAAAAAAATATATATGTACATATACTAATAATTTTAAATACGAGCGCGAAGCGCGATCGGATTTTTTCTCTTCTTTACCACCAGAAAGCATTGAAACTTAGGGGTTTGGTTTAGCTCCTCATCAGAATATCATATGAACGGAAATTATAATTTGTCCATCAAAACGATTTGAAAGCAAGCCATACAAAATTATTCGAAATTTGGCCATCAAGTAATGTGTAAGCGAACCAATGTAAATTGATGTTTTGCTGGTCATAATCCTCATAATCTGGTCACAAGAAAGAAAAGTAGGCGAGCGCGAAGCGCGAGCGGAAATTTGATGTACCGGAATGATCTGAAAGCGGGACATTTTATGCGTTCCTCAGGAACACAATGTAATAACTCTTGGGAAAATGATGCGAGCGCGAAGCCCGAGCGAAAATTTTGCTCTATGTATAGAGACCAGAAATTTAGGACCAATTTGGCCTCCATAATTTAAAGACCAATTTGTTGCCGAGCAACGAGTGTTCCCCAGTAAGTTTACATGTGAAAGAAAGATGAATTTGTATATAATTCTGCCTCCCTCCCTAAGTTTACGATAAATTTGGCACCCCTAAGTTTAAGCTCAATTTGGCGCCATACATGTATATTTTAGGTCAATTTGATGTCCCTTTGTTTAAAATCAATTTGGTGCCCCTTAGTTTCAGGTCAATGTGAAACGCAAAAAATGTAATGTGTAATTAAAAAAATGTATAAATGTATTGATGGTATCCCATAATGTAAATTCTCTCAAGAGGAAAAACAACAGTGAGCGCGAAGCGCGAGCGGAAATTCTGATGCATTCGAATGATTAGAAAAAATGAAATTTTATGCGTCCCTCAGGAACGCAATGTAATAACACATTGGAAAAAATAATGCGAGCGCGAAGCGCGAGCGAAAATTTTGCATGTAAATACAGACAAGGAGGCATGGAATTTATTTTTTTTTTCTCTATCTACCATATTTTAAAGAATCGCAATTTGTTGCCCCCGTAGTTTCAGGCAAATTCGACACACTTCCACAAGTCTAGTAGGATATAGTTGGAGCCCCTATAAGTTAAAGATAAATTTGGCGCCCCTACATTTGAGCTCAATCTTTTTTTATTGGGAAAAAATGCGAGCGCGAAGCGCGAGCGAAAATTTTGCAACGTAAATACAGACCAGGAGGCATGGAATTTAATTTTTTTTTCTCTATCTACCATATTTTAAAGAATCGCAATTTGTTGCCCCCGTAGTTTCAGGCAAATTCGACACACTTCCACAAGTCTAGTAGGATATAGTTGGAGCCCCTACAAGTTAAAGATAAATTTGGCGCCCCTACATTTGAGCTCAATCTTTTTTTATTGGAAAAAAAATAATGCGAGCGCGAAGCACGAGCGAAAATTTTGCAACGTAAATACAGACCAGGAGGCATGGAATTTTAAAATTTTGCTCTATCTACCATATTTTAAAGAATTGCAATTTGTTGCCCCTGTAGTTTCAGGCAAATTCGGCACACTTCCACAAGTCTAGGATATAGTTGGAGCTCCCTAAGTTTCAGATCATTTTGGCGCCCCTAGGTTTAATATTAATTTGGCGCCCCTAATTTTAAGATTAATTTAGCACCCTCTTAACTTCAGGTCAATTCAGTGCTCCTTAAGTTTCAGGTCAATTTGAAATGCAAAAACAAATGTAACGTGAAATCAAATAAATTCAAATGTTTTGATGGTTAGAATCCCATAAATTATAAAGATATAAATTCTGGCAAGAGGAAAAACAAAGGCGCGAGTGAGGAGCGAACGGAAATTTTGAAGTATTCGAATGAATAGAAAACAGAACAGTTTATGCGTTCCTCAAGAACACAATGTAATAACTCAATAACAAAAAAAAATATGCGAGCGCGAAGCGCGAGCGAAAATTTTGCTACATGGAAGTTTAAAACTTTGCTCTTTCTTCATAGAGAATATTTTAAAGACCCCTTCTGTTTTTTTATTTCCCCCCCCCCCTTAGTTTCTGGTAAATTCGGCACCCACCTAGTTTAGGATAAAGTTGGAGCCCCTAAGTTAAAGTTAAATTTGGAGCCCCTACATTTGAGCTCAATCTGACGTCCCTAAGTCTAATATCAATTTAACGCCCCCTTAACTTCAGGTCAATTTGGCGCTTATAAGTTTCAGATCATTTTGGCGCCCCTACATTTGAGCTAAATTTGGCGCCCCTATGTTAAAGGTCGATTTTGCACCCCTGTAAGTTTAAGTTCGATTTGGCGCCCCTAATTTTAAGGTCGATTTAGCGCCCCGAAGTTTAAGGTCGATTTGGTGCCCCCTCCTAAATTTAAGTCGTTTGGCGCCCCTAAATTTAAGGTCGATTTGGCGCCCCTAAATTAAAGGTCGATAGAGCGCCCCTAAGTTTAAGATCGATTTGGCGCCCCTGGGTTTAAGATCGATTTGTTCCCCTTTAAGTTAAGTTCGATTTGGCGCCCCTCTAACTTCAGGTCAATTCGGCGCTTATAAGTTTCAGATCATTTTGGCGCCCCTACATTGAGCTAAATTTGGCGCCCCTATGTTAAAGGTCGATTTGGCACCCCTGTAAGTTTAAGTTCGATTTGGCGCCCCTAATTTTAAGGTCGATTTAGCGCCCCGATGTTTAAGGTCGATTTGGAGCCCCCTCCTAAATTAAGGTCGATTTGGCGCCCCTAAATTTAAGGTCGATTTGGCGCCCCTAAATTAAAGGTCGATAGAGCGCCCCTAAGTTTAAGGTCGATTTGGTGCCCCCTAAATTAAAAGGTCGATATAGCGCCCCTAAATTTAAACTGGGTTTAAGATCGATTTGTTCCCCTTTAAGGTCTATATAGCGCCCCTAAGTTTAAACTTGGTTTAAGATCGATTTGTTCCCCTTTAAGTTTAAGTTCGAATTGGCGCCCCTAATGGTCTATTTAGTGCCCCTAAGTTCGATATAGCCCCCCTAAGTTTAAGGTCGATTTGGCGCCCCTTCTACATTTTAAGGTCGATTTGGCGCCCCTGGGTTTAAGGTCGATTTGGCGCCCCACCTATGTTTCAGGTCAATTTGGCACCCCCCCCTCAGCTTTAGGTCAATTTGGCGCCCCCACGTTAAGCTCATTTTTTGTATTGTTATTGTATTTATTCAGACAAACATGTCTAGGGATGCAGAAAAGGATTTGTAAAAACCCGTACAGGTCTGCATCCCCGATAAAAAATTAAAATTACAAGAAAATCAATATTGCATCAAAACAAAGTTACAAAATAATCATTATAAAAGCGAATATAGCAAATACTCATAATGAACACGATAAAGTAAAACAGGAAGTATGTACATGAGTAAATAGAGTAAGATAAAATCACATTCCAAAATATGAATATTGAGTATACAATGATATTAAAGACTATTAGGAAGTTTGCAGCAAACAAGCATTTATGTATATATTTGATATTGCAATTTTGATGTAGAGTAATATATTTAAAAGAAGACAAATACTGTTATTGCGGAGTTTAAAAACAAAGTTAAATGTGTAAAATAACTCTTCAAGGCTATTTTGAAAGTAGAGAGAGATGGACTATTAACGACATTATTTGGGAGTAAGTTCCACTCATTGGCAGGTCTTAGATAAAAAGAATTCTTGAAATAATCCGTCTTTGCAAATAGTACATTCATTTTCATATCATTGTCATTACGGCCAATTCTGTGAGCACGTTTAATTCTTTCAGTCGTACCGATGCTGACCATATCATATACAATTTTATAAAACATTAACTATCGGTGGTACTTGCGTCTTTCTTCTAATTTTACAAAACCTGATTTTTCTAAGAGTTCATTATAACTTGATTCCCAATCTCTTAAACATAATCTTAATATCGTTTTTGGAACGCGTTCGATGGTATTTATATGTGTCACTCTGTAGGGTCCCTGCAGTACAACAATACTCGAGACATGACGTACAAGAGAGTCGTATAGGTCTTAAAGACAGATATTGGGCAATTTATAAAATTTCTTTTATTATGGCAACAATCTTACTACACTTAACGTATGTTTCGTTACAATGGGTATAAATTGAGTGAATCATTTATAGTTATCCCTAAGTACTTTTCTGACTTTATTTTGGCGCCCCTCTAAATTTAAGTTCGATTTGGCGCCCCTAAATTTAGTGTCGCTAAGTTTAATATCAATTAGGCGGCCCCCTCCCAGCTTCAGGTCAATTGCCGCCCCACTCTAAATTTCGGGTCAATTTGGCGCCCCACATTTAGCTCATTTGGCCCCCCGTAAGTTTAATGTCCATCTGGCGCCCCCTAAATTTACGTCGATTTGGCTCCCTAAGTTTAAGGCATTTGGCGTCCCTTAGTTTACTGTCCGATGGCGCCCCTAATTTTTTTTTAAGGCAGCCCCCTTCCCCCCCCCTTTCCCCCCCCCCTCCCCCTCTCTCTCTCTCTCTTCTTTTTTTCTTCCTCCTCTTTCCCCTTTTTCCCTTTCTCTTTTCTTTTTTCCCCTCTGTTTCTTCTTTCTTTTTTTCTTTCCCTTTCTCCCTTTTCTTCTTCCTCTTTTCGGCGCCCCCCTGCGCGCCCCCCGGGGGGGCCCGGCCCGTAAAGCCCCCCCCAGAATACGCGCATGCATGTGTATCAGTTGTATGTATTATTTTTTACTTTGTACAAAAAATCGTAATTCGGCATTGGCCGCCTGAATTTGTTTCCTAATAGAACCATTTCAAAAAAAAAACAAAAAAAAAAATCGTGGACTTTTCTAAATTATTCAGCGAACATTTAATATATTTTGTGGGGGTATGATATTCCGTGTTGCCATGGCAACTACAAATTAACAGCCATGTTTATCAAATTTTTGGTCATTTTCGATATTCCTAATTATTAAAGGGGAATTATCCCCTCAGAGAAATTTAGCTTCAGTGAATGGAGACAAAACCCCAAAACATATTGGGAAAGTTTCAAAGAAATCAGGCAATGAATAAGAGAGATATGAATTTTTAGATTTTGAGATCACTAATGATATGGAGATTCTCCAATTGGCAACGCGACCATGATGTGTGATGTAATGCAGGGAGATCTTTCCCATATCTATTGTAAACATTGTACTAAAATCCTCTTTTTTTCTTGATTCTAAAGGTAGAATAAAGAATCTTTTTATGGGATGACTTGTAAATATATGAAAGTGCTGTTCTATCATTAGAATGAAAATAAAGAGACACTTTAAATAGTTTTGGTGCACACCATATGGTGAGTTCTCCCTTTGTGACATCACAAATGGTGACCGCGTTGCCAACAGGAGATTTCCTATGTCACTAGAGATCTCAATATTCAAATACTCATAACTTTCTTATCATTTATCCGATTTTCACCAAATCTTCACTCATAGGGTAGGGGAGACCGGGTATGGAAGTTACACGGGTCAGTTGTTACAGTTCTCAGTGTGCTAAGATGGAACAAGAGAGGATGTGCTAACTGGCATCTATATAAAGCCTACATATAGCTGTGATGAACTGCCGGTCGTGAGGTTTCTCCGTTGTTTTATTAAAAAGTAAATCAACAAAAACCATTTTTTTTACAGTTTAAAGTAAATTTTTGACAAAAATTTAAATTTGTAATAGCTCTTACAACTGAAGGCACATGATGATAGTCTGGTATTGTAAAATATGAGACAATCCGTAATGTGGACTATATACCCCTAGCCAATCCCTGATTAAATTCGTGAGGAATCCTAATAGACTGTGCTACAGTTGATTTCTGTGTGTAAAATCACCCATGGGTAGGTTGTTACAATACGCATAAGGAGACTGTTGAAACAACTATACAGCCAATTACTATTACATATGTTAATACATTTTGTCTCAATTTTCAGTGTGTATAATATTTTTTATTTTTTCTATTATTACTTTGTCATTCTAGAGCATCTACTGAATGCACTGTTAACGATGGTCAAGAAACTGGTAAAGGTTGAAATTAAAGTATCGTAATAGAGATATTTACACAATCTGTCAACTTACCCCGTAATGTTTACATATTAAATGTAACAATGACCCCGTATAAGGATTGGTAAGCTAACACTAGCCCTATAATGGGTAGGTTGTTACGAAAAACAGTCTTCACTAATCTAAGCTGTGAGTTAATTAAGGTTACATGTTTTCAAGTTTATATGCGCTAGTCAGCGTTTTAGCCAACATAATAGGCATGAACTATCAGGCCCAAGTATGGGAGTGCTGTGAGTGCTTTCATATAGCAATTAACTGCCAAAATGTGGAATTTTGTATACGTTCCTATACCGGTCTCCCCTACTATGATGGTAATATGGGCGCATGCAGGTAATCATGGGCACACCTGAATGCAATATCAGCGTGGACCGTCGACCGGTCGTGAGCCGGTAGAAACGGTGTTGAACACGATAATGTTGTTCATATGAACTGTATACGCAAATATTCAGTCGTCTGAGAGCGCATCTTGATGCCGAAATTTCTCTGAGATAAAACTGCTGAAAACCAACAAGTAGGTAAAAGACTTACGCATATTTTTAACCCTAATTGTAAAAATTTGATATTTCACAGAATGTGATGGGAAAGAGTGTATTGAGGTGACAGAACAGGGTAACCTCAATGTTTTGATTATATTTAGTAAGTATAAGTTTCATTTTGTCATAGCTATGTGATACAGGGTCAATTTGTTTAGTGAAGGGTGCAATGTGAGCATGAAATGCTTCCTGACACAGGCAACATTAAGTGCAGGAATATGCGACATCCAAAATGGCGGAATGATTCTGGTACTTCAGTATTGGGATGAGCGGCATACGAATCTATTGACTACGATTTTTGAGGTTATTCACAGTATTTGATTTATATAGAATAAACTTATTGTAGGCCGTTATATTGACTTGTATAATGAAAAATAATTATTTAAGAATATCAAAAAAGGAAATATATATACAAAATACATAACAATGAATATATAGTCAAAGATTTACCGGAAGGGTCTTATAGATTTCAAATTATATCTTAGAAAGTTAATGATTGTTCAAACATGTTAAGCAAGATTCCAGACATAGTAGAGTCATTGTAGTTTTTAAAACATACAAATATAAATACATTATGTTGCCCATATACTGCACATGCAAGTAATATAAGGGCACTATGTGTAATGACGTCAACATTTGAATATTGGGCAGACAGAGTAGGTGGGGCAACGTTGGTGACCAATTGTTTTTCATCACTCAATAAAAATCTAAAGCAGAGTAAGTATGATTCAGAATAATAGGCCATAGACTGTGTTTCATTAACTAATTTATCAAATTAGGCAAATTGAGCTTTAGGGCCCATTATACCTGCAAAATTTACCCTATGGTTATTGATTTCTGCATCCACAGTAAGCCAAACTTCTACAAGGGACAATTCTCCTTTACATTAATAATTTTGGAGTGGTTATTCGATGGTTTCTTAAGATCATATGAAGTAAATATTTCTAAACCGGAATAAACTCTTTCTCTTTGCTTGTACTTAATAAATATAAAAAGAATGGCGCCAAAAACAATAAGAAATTAATAGGAAAATTTTATAATTTTTTTTAAAATTGTTGACCATTGAATCACAGAAATGATATTCTTATATAGTACACTTTGCATAAGAAATATATACCTAAACAGTGAACAATAAATTAAAAAAAGTTAAGACTTTAATCATTTTAGTTAATACCAGACACGCCCTCGTAAGCATGGTGTAATTGAGTTTTCTTTCTTAAGTAAGATAAAAATAAAGAACGCCCCACATTGGCAATCCGATTGAAATGTTAAAAGTAGACGAAGAAGAACAATGACAAATGATACATTATTTGTAACAGTCTCCATCTCTTTCAAATTGTAAATTTAGAAAGTTAAAATTATTAAATTGCAAATATAATTGGCAGTTTTTCAGTGTATATTTTTAATTTAATGCAAATTAGCGCCCCTTGAAAAAATTTATAAATGTAGCAGTTAGTAGAGCTTGAGTTGCGTCATCGCAAGAGCATTACCAAATATGAAAAAGTGATCGATCATATTAAGTAAAAAAATAAATGCGAGTGAGAGGGTACATGTGCTCTCCCCCCCCCCCCCTTGGGCCTAATAAAAAACGATCAAAGTATTCTTGGTCTTGATAGGTTAAAACTTTACTTTCATTTCGATTTTTATGAATTCAACATCTCTCGTGTCGCTCATACTCTCTCTCTCTCTCTCTATAACTCTCTCTCTAATAATATTGTTTTGAAGGTTAAACTTGCCCAACTATTTCAGGCAATGAATAATTGATTCCAATAAAGTTGTGCCTATGCCTAAGTGATGCCCGAGATGGTAGTGTGTGGAGAGAGGGTGGTCACTGTGTTTTGTTGTGTGACATCTTTACGAATGGTGTGTGATGTGTTGTGTGTGTGTGTGTGCGTGTGAGAGAAAGAGAGAGAGAGTGAGATGGATGCAGTTGGACTCGAGATGAGAGGAAAATATTGCCCGAGAGCAACTTATTAGTAAACATAGGACTTAACTGGAATTTTATACCAAACACTAGATAGTGATCATCAGAAAAGTTCACCCTGGGTTTCAATTGGTTTTAAAAATGCAGAGAAATAAAAGAAAAATAATTATGAGTGAAGGTTTCAGGAAGAAAATCGACCAAAAAATAACGAAGTTATGAATGTTTAGAGTTTGGATTCTGTGACATCATATGCGAGCTGCTCTCCTATATAAGTCTTATAGTAATGTAAATTCTATAAAGTGTCATTTTTTTTTCCTGAAGAGTAATAATTATTTCACCTGTGCGGTCGATATAATCATCAAACTTATGTTCATATACATGCCTCTATCATAATTGACCCGTTTCTTTATCGAGAACCATGAAAAAAGACAAAGTTATGGATTGGGAAAGCTGTTCACACCTGACGTAACAAATTCAAAACTTTAAATTTTCATTACATTGCTATTTTTTGGTTGACATTAATAGTATTTTCGTGGAAACTTTCGTTCTTATTTTCTTATATTTCTCCCCATTTCTTAAAACCAATGAAATTCCAGGGTGAATACTTTCTCTTCAAGGGTCGATATGCAAGACCAATATGGCACCCGGCCCCTACCACTGAAACTTTATTTAGCGCCCCCAAATTTAAAGAATTTGGAACCCCCTAGCTGATATCAAGTTTTAGATCAATTATTTGGCGCCCCCTCTGCAGGCGCGTAGCCAGGATTTTGTATTTTGGGGGGCCCGATGTGATTTTTAATTTGGCGCCCCAAGTGGTGAATCGAAAATGGTATACATCCATTTTTTCAGCGTGATCATTGCGGTGATGAGAGCATAAATAAATAACTCATTTTTTTCTACGTTGACGCTGGTTCGAGCGATAAGCGGGGGGGGGGAGGGGAGGGGTGTGGAAAAAAAAATTGGCCTCCAGCCGTTCGTGAGGTCATATATCACTCAGCCGTAGAGGAGGATTAGGGGGTTAATCGGGTATAAACAATAATTTTCTGACATTTTTTTAAGTAAAAAAATAAATGCGAGTGAGAGGGTACATGTGCTCTCCCCCCCCCCCCCTTGGGCCTAATAAAAAACGATCAAAGTATTCTTGGTCTTGATAGGTTAAAACTTTACTTTCATTTCGATTTTTATGAATTCAACATCTCTCGTGTCGCTCATACTCTCTCTCTCTCTCTCTATAACTCTCTCTCTAATAATATTGTTTTGAAGGTTAAACTTGCCCAACTATTTCAGGCAATGAATAATTGATTCCAATAAAGTTGTGCCTATGCCTAAGTGATGCCCGAGATGGTAGTGTGTGGAGAGAGGGTGGTCACTGTGTTTTGTTGTGTGACATCTTTACGAATGGTGTGTGATGTGTAGACTGTGTGTCATTTCGTAATTTTATGCAAATTAGGCAAATGAGCTTAGGGGGCCCATATTACCTGCATGTACCCTATGGTTATTTGATTTTTCTGCATCCACAGTAAGCCAACTATCTACAAAGGGACAATTCTCCTTTAACAATATTAATTTTGGGTGTTATCGATGGGGTTTCTTTAGATCATATTGAATTGTAATATTATTCTAAACCGAATACAACTCTTTCTCTTTTGCTTTTGTTACTTTTTATATAAAAAATGGCGCCAAACAATAGATATAATAGAAAATTTATAATTTTTAAAATGAGGTTATCCATTGAAATTCACAGAATATGATTATTGCTTATTATAGTCACTTTGCATATACCTAAACAGTGAACATAAATTAAAAAAATTAAGATTTAATCATTTTAGTTAATTACCAGACACGCCCTCTGTTGGTGTAATTGAGTTTCTCTTAGTAAAGATAATAAAGCGCCCCCATTTGGCAATCTTGAACATTTTAAATAGACGAAAGAACAATGAATGAACATATTTGTAACAGTCTCCATCTCATCAAATTGTGATTTTAGAGAGTTAAAATTATTTAATTCAAATTTTGTGCATTTTTCTATGTATTTTTTTATTTAATTGCAAATAGCGCCCCTTGAGAAATTTTAGTTGTAGCAAGTTGTAGAGCTTGAGTTGCTCTATCGCCATACCAAATTATGAAAGTGATCGATCATATAATAAAAAAAATATGGAGGGGGGT
>CALNVZ010000674.1:21405512-21425513 GCA_940671915.1 Paracentrotus lividus
CCTCGGGCCCGGTAGCCGCCAAATGACCAAAAGGGGCGCCAAATTGACCTTAGGAGGTGCTAAAATGAGCAATTTGAATTGTTAATAAAAAAAATATATATAAAAAAGATTTAAAAAATGTCAGAAATTATTGTTTTATACCCGATTAACCCCTAACTCCTCCTCTACGGCTGATGATATATGACCTCACGAACGGCTGGAGGCCAATTTTTTTTCCACACCTCCCCTCCCCCCCCCCCCGCTTATCGCTCGACAGCGTAACGTGAAAAAAATGAGTGTATTTTTGCTCTCCCGATTATCACGTGAAAAATGGATGTAACCATTTTCGATTCACCACTTGGGCGCAAATTAAAAATCACATCGGGCCCCAAAATACAAAATCCTGGCTACGCGCCTGCAGGGGGCGCAAATAATTGATCTAAAACTTGAATATCAGCTGGGGGTTTTCCAAATTCTTAAATTTGGGGCGCTAAATAAAGTTTCAGTGGTAGGGGCCGGGTCCATATTGGTCTTGCAATATCGACCCTTGAAGAGAAAGTATTCCCCTGAATTTCATTGGTTTTAAAATGGGGAGAAATATAAGAAAATATGAACGAAAGTTTCCAACGAAATACATAATGTCAACCAAAAATACAATGTAATAAAATTTAAAGTTTGAATTTGTTACGTCAGTGTGAACAGCTTTCCCAATCCATAACTTTGTCTTTTTTCATGGTTCTCGATAAAGAAACGGTCAATTATGATAGAGGCATGTATAGAACATATTTGATGATTATATCGACGCACAGGTGAAATAATTATTACTCTTCAGGAAAAAAAATGACACTTTTATAGAATTACATTATATAAGACTTATATAGAGACAGCTCGCATATGATCACAGAATCCAAACTCAAACATTCATAACTTCGTTATTTTTTGGTCGATTTTCTTCCTGAGCTTCACTCATATATTTTCTTTATTTCTCTGCATTTTTAAAACCAATTGAACCCAGGGTGAACTTTTCTGATGATCACTATCTAGTGTTTGGTAATACAAATTCCAGTTAAGTCTATGTTTACTAATAAGTTGCTCTCTCGGCAATATTTTCCTCTCATCTCGATCCAACTGCATCCATTCTCACTCTCTCTCTCTTTCTCTCACACGTCACACACACACACACACACACACACACCACACACACACAACAGTGACACACCCTCCTCACACACTACGGCCTCCTCATCATGCACACTTTTATGGCAATAATAACATTGCCGAAATAGTGGAGTTTTACCCAAAAACATATATTTAGAGAGGAGAGAGAGAGAGAGAGAGAGAGAGCGAACGAGAGATGCTGAATTCAAAAATCAAATAAAGAAAGTTAACCCTATCAAGACCAAGAATTTTGATCGTTTCGGCCCAAGGGGGGGGGGGGGACAATTGTACCCCCTCCAATTTTTTTTAATATATGCGATCACTTTCATAATTTGGTATGGCGATAGAGCAACTCAAGCTCTACAACTGCTACAACTAAATTTCTCAAGGGGCGCTATTTGCAATTAAATAAAAAATAAGAAAAATGCACAAAATTTGAATTAAATAATTTTAACTCTCTATAAATCACAATTTGATGAAGATGGAGACTGTTACAAATATGTTTCATTCATTGTCTTTCGTTATTATAAATGTTCAAGATTGCCAATGGGGCGCTTTATTTATCTTTACTAAGAGAAACTCATTACACCAACAGAGGCGTGTCTGGTAATTAACTAAAATGATAAATCTTAATTTTTTTAATTTATTTCACTGTTTAGGTATATGCAAAGAACTATAATAAGCATAAATCATATTCTGTGAATTTCAATGGATAACCTCATTTTAAAAATTATAAATTTTCTATTATCTATTGTTTGGCGCCATTTTTTATATAAAAGTAACAAAAGCAAAAGAGAAAGAGTTGTATTCCGTTTAAAAATATTACATTCCAATATGATCTAAGAAACCCATCGAATAACACCAAAATAATATTGTTAAAGGAGAATTGTCCTTGTAGATAGTTGCTTACTGTGATGCAGAAAAATCAATAACCATAGGTAAATGCAGTAATATGGGCCCCTAAGCTCAATTTGCCTAATTTGCATAAAATTCCGAATGACACACAGTCTATCTATTATGAAACAATACTACTGCTTTACACTTTTATATTGTGAAGAAAACAATTGTCACCAACCCCCCCCCCCTGTCTGCAATATTCAAATGTTGAGTCATTACCAAGTGCCATATTACTGCATGTGCAGGTATATGGCACATGTATTTAAATGTATGTTTAAAAACTACAATGACTACCACTGTCTGGAATTTGCTTAAAATGTTGAAATCATTAACTTTAAGATAAATTTGAAATTATAAGACCCTTCCGTAAATCCTTTGACTATATATTTCATTGTTATGTATTTTGTAATTATTTCCTTTTTTTGATATTCTTTAATATTATTTTCATTATACAAGTCCAATATAGGCCTACAATAGTTATTTATATTAATCATATACTGTGAATATACCCCAAAAATCGTAGCAAAGAGATTGATGCCTCATCCCATACTAAGTACCAGAATGCATTCCGCCATTTTCGGATGTCCCATATTACTGCACTAATGTGCTGTGTCAGCAAGCATTCATGCCACATTGCACCCCTTCAAAACAATTGCTGTACAATAGTATGATCAAAAATGACTATAAAGCTTACTAAATACAAAACAATTGAGGTTACCCCTCAAACACTCTTCACCATCACATTCTGTGAATATCAATTTTACATAGGGTAAAAAATCCGTAAGTTTTACTACCTTGTTGGTTTTCAGCAGTTTCTCAGAGAATTTCGGCATCAGATGCTCTCAGACGATATATTTGCGTATACAGTATATGAACAACATTATGTGGTCACACCGGTCACCGGTCACCGGTCGACGGTCACGACATGATTGCTTCACGGTGGCCAATATACCTGCTGGCCCATATACCTGCATGTAGGGGAGACCGGGTATTGACGTTACAAAATTCACATTTTGGGCAGATATTCTAATGAAGAATCAGCACTCCATATGGGTCTGTAGATAGCCTATTATGTTTGGTAAAACCTGAGCATATAAAACTTGAAAACATGTAAACATAATTAGAAAGCTTAATTAGTGAAGACATTTTTTTCGTAAAACCTACCATATACGGGGTAGGTTGTTACCATACGGGGGTCATTGTTACAAATATGTAAAACATACGGGGTAAGTTGACAAATGTGTAAATTCTTATACCATATTTAATTTCAACTTTCCAGTTTCTTGAACATCGTTAACAGTAGATCAATGAGCTAGAATCAACAAGTAATAATAGAAAATAAAAATATTAACACCTGAAAATTGAGACAATGTAATTTTACATATGTAATGTATTGGGGTAGTTTACATCAACATGGGGTAGGTTGTTTGTAACAACCTACCCATGGTGATTTTACACACAGAAATCAACTGTAGCACATCATTAGGCAGAATTACAGGGCATGGCTAGGGGTATATAAGTCACATACATTACTATATTTACAATACCAGACTATCATCATGTGCCTTCAGTTGTAAGAGCTATTACAAATTTAAATTTTTGTCAAAAATTTACTTTAACTGTAAAAAAATGGCTTTTTTGTTGATTTTACTTTTTAATAAAACAACGAGAAACCTCACACCGGCAGTTCATCACAGCTATAGTAGGCTTTATATAGATGCCAGTTAGCACATCCTCTCTTGTTCCATCTTAGCACACTGAAACTGTACAAACTGACCCGTGTACTTCCATACCCGTCTCCCCTACCCTATGAGTGAAGTTTGGTAAAATCGAGTAAATGATAAAAAGTTATGAGTATTGATATTGAGATCTCTAGTGACATAGAAATCTCCTGTGCACGCGGTCACACTTTGTGATGTCAACAAAGGGAGAACTCACCATATGGTGTGCACCAAAACTATTTAAAGTGTCTCTTTATTTTCATTCTAATGATAGAACAGCACTTCATATATTTACAAGTCATCCATAAAAAGATTCTTTATTCTACCTTTAGAATCAAGAAAAAAGAGGATTTTAGTACAATGTTTACAATAGATATGGAAAGATCTCCTTGCATTACATCACACATCTGTCGCGTTGCCAATTGTAGAGAATCTCCATATCATTAGTGATCTCAAAATCTAAAAAATTCATATCTCTCTTATTCATTTGCCTGATTTCTTTGAAACTTTCCCAATATGTTTTGGGGTTGTCTCCATTCACTGAAGCTAAATTCTCTGAGGGGATAATTCCCCTTTAATAATTAGGAATATCGAAAATGACCAAAAATTTGATAAACATGGCTGTTAATTTGTAGTTGCCATTGCAACACGGATATCATACCCCACAAAATATATATCAAATGTTCGTGAATAAATTTTAGGAAAAGTCACGATTTTTTTGTTTTTTTTTTTGAATAGGTTTATTAGGAAACAAATTCATGGCGGCCAATGGCCGAATTAACGATTTTGTACAAAGTAAAAATATAACATACAACTGAACACATGCATGCGCGTATTCTGGGGGGGGCTTTACGGGCCCGGGCCCCCGGGGCGCGCAGGGGGCGCCGAAAAGAGGAAGAAAAAGGGAAAAGGGAAAGAAAAAAAAGAAGAAAAAGGAGGGGAAAAGAAAAGAAAGGGAAAAAAGGGAAAGAAGGAAAAAAAAGAGAGAGAGAGAGAGAGAGGGGAGGGGAAAGGGGGGGGGGAAGGCGCCTTAAAAAAATTAGGGGGCTGCCAAATCGACAGTAAATAAGGGACGCAAATTGACTTAAACTTAGGACGCCAAATCGACCGTAAATTTAGGGAGCCAAATGGACATTAAACTTAACGGGGGGCCAATTGAGCTTTAAATGTAGGGGCCAAATTGACCCGAAATTTAGTGGGTGGGGCGACCAATGAACTGAAGCTGAGGGGGGCCTAATTGATATTAAAACTTAAGCGACACTAAATTTAGGGGCGCCAAATCGAACTTATAATTTAGAGGGGCGCCAAAATACGAAGTCAGAAAAGTACTTAGGAGATAACTATAAATGATTCACTCAATTTTAATACCCATTGTAACGAACATACGTTAAGTGTAGTAAGATGTTGCCATAGATAAAAGAATTTTATAAATTGCCTCGATATCTGTCTTTAAAAGACCTATAATCGACTCTCTTGTACGTCCATGTCTCGAGTATTGTTTACTGCGATGGGACCCCTACAAGTGACACATATAGAAAACTCATCGAACGCGTCCAAAAACGATATTGTAAGATTATATGTTTAAGTTGGGATCAAGTATAATGAAACTCTTAGGAAAAATCAGGTTTTGAGTAAATTAGAGAAGACGCAAGTACCAATCAGACCGAATTAGTAATGTATTTTAATAATTTATATGATATGGTCAGGCATGCGGTCGACTAGAAAGAATTAAATTCGTGCTCACAAATGGCCGTAATGACAAAATAGATATGAAATGAATGTACTATTTGCAAGACGATTGATTCAAGAATTTTTTTTATCTAAGAACTGCCAATGATGGAAACTTACCCCAAATAATGTCGTTAATAGTCCATCCTCTCTACTCAAAATAGCCCCCCCCCCCCCGAATACGCGCATGCTCAGTTTGAGATGATTTGACCCCCTCCGATATTTCCGTTACCCTCTTTTTCCTGCCTTTAGCCAAAATATACCCATTTTCCTTGTTGTTCCTTTTTTATTTCTCTCTCTCTCTCTATCTCGTTTTCGCGCCTGATTTAACCCCAGCGCAACCCTCACTCGGGCCACACCTCCATGCAAGGAGACCCGCCAACAGTAAAGTGAGGTAAGATGAGCTTGTGGGTAAGATGAGCCCCCTCCCCTTGTAACTCGGAAACTGTTAAAAATAGAGACTTGTTTGCACCTTCCGAACATTAAGGACATCTAATTAAATCACTGGGAACAATTTCAAGACATGAGCTAAGAATGGGTAGAAATTTGACAGTATTTTGTTAATTTACATGTCATTTTTAAAATTTTTCTCATTATCATAGATACGGAATGATTTTGTCTTTCCACTTGGGACCTATAAAAAATGCCTATTATAAATGGATGTTATATGGATTCATGTGTAAAATCCTTTAAGCTTCATTTAACATGAAATAAAAAAATATATGTAAAAAGTTTTCAAAATGGCGTGTATGGGGTAAGATGGGATTTTTTGGTGGAGTAAGTTGAGCCATGCCATAACCTATAAATTCTATCTCAAAAATCACAATTTTTTAAAAGTTGTTTTTTGGTAAGTTTTATTCGATGTTTCTTTGGTTTTTGTTCTTAAATGAATTTAGGTTTTGACAAAGAAGGGAACAAAAGCTTATTGATATTAACATTTTTAAAGTTTCATTTAATATTTATTTATCATATTTGCCTGTATAATACACGCATTTTGTATATCGGATCAACTTGGCCTACCCCAGGCATTGGCTCATCTGGCATATCTGGGGTAAGATAATCCACTTCACAACTTTTTTTTGGCGGGAAACTACACAACTATGAAATGCACTGCTTCACAGCTGAATATGGGAAAGGGGAGAACAGTAGTTGTACTCCATGATTACTGAATGGAAGTTATAACTCTAATATCTATCTATTGGTGGTCAGGAGCCAAAAAAACTGGCTCATCTTACCTCACTTTATATAGCGGTCCTCTGCGTTATGGTGCCCCTCAACCTATACAAACTATCTGTAAAGGTACTTTATCCCGTACTTTATATAAGGCTAGTCTGCTTTTTATTTTTCTTCTGTAATCAGTTTAGAGTGGAAAATTATATTAATACGCCCACATTTAAAATAAATCACTTGCGATGACGTATGCATGACGGAGTTCTTGGGAAATACGCCCGGTATTGCGTAATTGAGGAAGCACAGTCTCTCCTCAAGACTCAACGAAGTAACTGTTTTAGAATCTTGTCAGCAGTAACCTACACTCGAATTTCAAATTTAGACGTATCATTGCGAAATTGGTATATCAACCAATTTATGTAATTTTGTATCTTGTACAAAGAACAAGAATGAAATATGGCTAAAATCGGTCACAAACAGGGCATTGAACGGACGGAAATTGGCCAACAAAAGAAAATAAAGGTGAGGACAAAATTATGTTTTACACATGACTTTGTGTATTTCGACCGGAACTATGAACGTGCACTCTTCGTGATCGCATATTACAGAATGCTACGCCCACTCAGTCTAAATTAACCATTTTACGTCCATATCATCGGATTCGGAACCAGTGGGTGGGCCGAGGGGGCTCGAGGCGGAACATGCGCGTATTCGGGGGGGAGGCGGCGTGCCTCCAAGGGGCGCCAAATTGATTTTTAAAATATCCTAATACAAGACGACTTAACGTATACCCTATGACTGTTATGACCATGACCTTCTTGTCGCCAAAGGCCGAATTTTTTTTTACATTTACCAACCCCCCCCCCCTCTCTCTCTCTCGCTTATCGCTCGGCCATAGCAGCCGTGACGTGAAATTGAGTGTACCTTGTCGTCCGTGTAAAAAACGATGTACCATTCTGGATTACCACTGGGGCGCCAAAATCAAATCACCACGGCCCCACGTACGGTGACACCTGGATACGTGCCTGCGCCCACCACCAAAAAATATTGAGGGTGAGATCAATGAGCCCCCCATACCCTATTTTTTATGCCCTTACAATATCAGCGACTCGCTCTATGTTGTTTGACATTGTTTGTCAGATAATATTCAACTCATCTTTGCGGGGAGGGGAGTGTGGGAGTCAGCCTCAATATATCATTACCTTCCCTTCATCTTAATGAGCTATCTTGAGACGCCCAGTCTTGTGACAGTCTTTCATTAGGGTGTTCTTGTGTGGGGGGGGCTTCTATATCTTTCACACTACGCTTCCCGATTGACTCAGTATATGAACCCCCATTTTTTTTTATTGGGGGTGCTCTCAGCCATCGATATCACTTGAGCCCTGCTTTCAATTTGTCTAAACACGTCACATTGTCAGCATTACTATGAGAAAATTTCTGCGATTTGCGCACTATTTTGGATCAAATTGGGTTCAGCCATTACCCCATCCATTCCAAATTCTGTTTTACATTATCTCACTTTGCGGAGCGTCTACGCGACGAGATAGAAAATTTCGTCTCCGCAGCGGATAAAAAGTATTGAGACGTCTCCTGAGTTCGGAGCGGAATTTTTCTTCCATAAATTGTCGCGAGACGTTCGGCGATACGGAGACGTCTCTAATACTTTTATCCGTCGCGGAGACAAAATTTTCTATTCTGTCGCGGAGGAGTCTCCGCAAAGTGAGATACCACCCATAGGTCACATTACAGTCATGTAATTGAATGCCAGGCAATAAAAAATGAAAGACAAAGAAATTATTCGTTCGTCTCCACGGAAACACATGCATCTGCAGTGTGAAAAAAATTTACGGCAACGACAGTTAGTTTGAAAAAAAAAAAAAAAATAACTCCACGACCTTGGATAGCTAGCTAGGCGACAAAAATTAATACAATTGAGCCCCCCCCCCCCCGCCTGAAATCCGACTATAAGCATTCAGATCTCTCCTTTCGAATAAATGGTTTATATTGTAGGGCCGTGTGTTTGTAGGGTATTCATAGATGTTATTTATTTCAGGCTCTTTTGAATAGCCCATGATAAAAAGGTGCCTTCGGTTTTATCGGGGGAAGTGGGGGGGGCGAAAGTATATCATGGTCATCGCTCGTAAACGGCGGGGGGCGGTGTTAATATTTTAACCTGATCGTATACAGTGGTTTCAACGTTCATCAGCTCGTCTGTACGTGTTACAAGATCTGGACCTAGGGATGCCGGGATCGTGAACTAGGCATGACAAAAAAAAAATCAATCATCCTTCTTAACAAGTAAAGCTGCAAACTCATCATAAAACAAATAAACAAAATGCATTAAGTAGTGCACTTTGACCATCCGCTTTGCCAATTTGCTATGAAAAGTGAACAATCAAAAAAGGACAGTGCCTTTTATACCAACACGCCACAGTTCCATACAGCTGCACTAACGACCAGAAAGAAATCTTACGGGAAAATTTGTGACGGTTAGACTCTCTCTACGGTTCTGACCGCCGAATAGCCAGATAACAATCCGACCTGATAAAGACCCGTGTTAAAGGAGGAGTGCAAGCTGTGCATCAGGATCGAAAGTATTTTTCATGATACTATTTTTTTATGCATATTCAACAACGCGGGGAAATATTCGACAAATCACAAAGAAGTTAAAATCGCATTGGAAGAGAAATTAATATATTACTTCACTAGCGTAACTACGAAATCGACTGCGCTGCTGATTTACAGAAAGCTTTAGTGCACTGCTGTTTGACCATAATAATCATATTTTCCACAGACAAAAACGAGCCTCCAAACAATGACTAAATGGAGTTTTTTAAAGCTTCCAAACGCCGAGGGTTAGGCGTAAAAAATATTCTTCGCAAGTGTTTCATCTTGTTTTATACATTAACCCTCATAAACGTGTAACTAAGTAATGTCTTTTCGATTTTTTTATATTCTAGTATTTCAACAAAAACTCCCGTTTTTCGGGCATTCCTTCCATTGACAATCGGTGCGTGAAAATGGTTTTCCTAGAAAGAAGCCCCAACGTTTTCATATGGTATAGTGATTAGATTTTTTGGCATCGTAAAGAAATTCATAACTTTCTTATTAGTAGGCCTAGTCCGATTTTTTAAAAACTTTTTTGATCTGCTTTTCTAAGTTTTGTGCTCTTGATAAAAACACCTTATCAGGCCCGTAACTGGGGGGAGGGGGGTTCGGACTGGGGGGGGGGGTTCGGACGAACCCCCGCTGGCGAGCAGGATGGGAAAAAAATGGATGAAATTGATTTTTTTTTTTTTTTTTTTTTTTTTTTTTTTTTTTTTTTTTTTTTTTTTTTTTTGCTTATCAATTCCTTTGGGGCCGATCGAACGACCTTAGCCTATACCCTATAGATTTATATATATGTACATATATGATATTATAATATATATAATAAATGGTACTCTGAGGGCCGAAGGCAGAAAAAAATTTGTACACTGCCCCCAGCCCCCCCACGCTTATCGCGCGGCCAGTGTCACGTGAAAAGTTTTTGCCTGTACCTTTTTGTCCATTTTTGCAGATTTCGAACCTCCCGTAAAAATCCTAGTTACGGGCCTGCTTATTTTGGGTCCGGACTTCCCATTTAACTTGATCTTTATCCTCTGATTCTACCGCTTCGATTCGCTTGGCTTGAATAGTATAACGCAAAACCTTATTGCCCCTCTGCACATCTCCTTATAAATATTATGCACTGCAAAAAATGGGTGTATCTCTTTGTAACTGTTGTCACATGTGTATCGTAAAGAAAAATAAGGTTCAAGTAAAGTTGACATCGGTGGGTCTGAACAATCCAAACTTGTCTCTCCATGCCTTTTCTAGTTTGATTTAAATGATTGACACTATACACTTTCTACACATACATATGATGGAAGATTATTACCACAATTTTACAACCGTTGGGAAATCTTCTTTTGTCTTATTCTAGTTGTGGGTACGAGCTTCCTCATTCTTTCTTGAATGGCCTCTTGTCGCTGGAGTGTTCCGCTCCCTGAAAGAAGTCCGAGCTGACATGTCATCGAATCCACACATGATCTTGAACGTCTGAATCATGTCCGCTGTGTGCCTATTCATGTACATAGAGTCGGAGGTTTAATTTCCTCAATTGGTTCCGGATAGCTTAGGTTCTTGAGTCTAGGTATCAAATTGGGTCGCTCTACGCTGCACTCCTTTCCAGTTGATCATATCTTTCTTGAGGTATGGATGCCAATAAGTACTACAGTACTCACAAGGAAGAGACGGTATTACAGACTTGTACAGGCAGTGTTAAACCTTGCTCATCTAGATTGAGAAGCTCCTTTTTATGCATTCCTATGAGACGTTGTTGCCTTAGCACATATTCTGTCGACATGAAGAGAGAATTTCAGTTTGTTTATCAAATGTCACTCCAGATCGTTTTCAACTGATACTTCAGGACCTACTGATGGATCATCAGGCTTCAATCTGTACGGTAGTCAAGGGTTTTTACTTCCTATGGACATTACTTTACATTTCTTCTGGTTAAATGTAACTTGCCATTTCGCGCCAGCCAGGATGTTACTCTGTACAAGTCCTCTTGAAGAGTTGAATTGTCTTCTTCCTTATGTCGAGTGACTGTATAGAGTTTAGTATCATCGGCAACAGCTTGACTCTGGAGTTATTGGTTGTCACGTCAGGTAAGTCATTAATGAAAATGACCAAACAGTATCGGTCCAAGACACTTCCTTGCCGTTTTCAGAAAAGAGCAAGATAAAAATAAATCTTTCCTTTTCTTTTTTTTTTTGGGGGGGGCTCTGGGGCGAGCCTAGGCGGGCGAGCGATGACCGAACCTGTTTCAGTCGAGTCCCGCCAGTCATTTTTTTTTTTTTTTGCACGCTTCTGGATTCCTCTAGACTTTGACACCGGTGTCCTTACATGACCTTCTTCTCGTGTGATGTGAAACAATGAATCCTTTATTTGCCAAAATTTCATAAAGCATATCGTCGGCTTGGAGCCAGAAGGGCGCTATTGTAGATCAAGGATGTTCCGTTTGGAGGCAGAAGGGCGCTATTGCCATTGACTTTGTACAGTAATAGCGCCCTTATGGCTCTCAACGGAACATCTATAAGATGCAATAACGCCCTTATGGCTCCCAACAGACGATATTGCATAATAGTCTAACTCATGACTAGCCTACAATGTGCCAATTGGCTTTTCCACGAGTTACCCATGCAAAAATTATTTCGCAACATGGTAATGTCGACCACAAATTGGGAAACCCGACTGTGAATACGTCATTATATTATTCCGCGAGTGAGTCGTTCAGAGGTCAAATATTTATATATATGTTTTTACACATTAATACTACTTAAAACCATCAAGCCAATTTGAAATTATAAATCCTTAAATATATATTGTACATTTTTGTTACTTTAAGAGATATTGTTAAAGAAAAAAATCAACAAAGTTGGATTTATGTTTTTCCTGTGTATGAACATTGTACATTCACTGCCTTTCAAGGGAACAATATAATTTTCACCCGGCCTTTCTTTGCGCAAGTAAATTTACTGAAGAATGTCTTACGTTGATGACGAACAAGTGTAAGTACTTTTCATCTTTCTTGAGTATGGATTTTTGTAAAATTCAGAATATATGTTGTGAAGGCTCTTATTTCGATGGTGTGAAAGTTTGGTGGTGATAGAATGGGAGGATCATGTCGAATTAAACGATTTTCTATTATAAAAAATATGCCGGGTCGCATTTCATTCATTCATTCATTCATTCATTGGCATTATAACACGCGCGCCGCCAGTGTAAATCAGCACGTGTGACAGCTCGACAGGCGCGCCCTAGCATCAGCCAGTACCCGCGGTGCGACTCTATCTTAGTGAGAATTTGAATGGGTGTTTTTTGCCTTTATTGCAATATGTTTGAGAATTTATATCAGACTCGGCATAGAATGTGTCCATTAATGAGTGTTAATCGTGTAGAATGAAGTTCATACATAAATATCCATAATTTGACTTAGTTAAACGGGGGACAAAAAAACTTTTTAAAAATTTGTCTTTTTTTAGTTGACCAAAAAAAAAAAAAATCACACTGACTGACAGAGATCTGACCTTTTACATTTTCTGAGTAATCAAAACATTTCTTCAAATATCTTAATTTGAAAAATGAGAATCCCCTGTCCCTGAAATTTTGAAACTTGGCAAGATCTGTTGGTCAGTTGAAAAGTTTTAGCCAGCTGCTATTGCCTATTGGAATAAGTCCTAGCTGGGGGACCAAGAAATACGATTTTAACATTCTGATATTTGTAGTTGTACTTTTTTCGGAGTCCTGAGTTCGTTACCATCTCATCTGTTTGTTTACAGGGAAAGAAACCCAAATACTAAAACTAGATTAGGCCTAGATCATGTAGATCTAGAGGATCTAGAAATCAACTTAAAATCTTAGTTTCTAAAATGAAAAATACCAACAAAATTTGGCTTGGCATTGACTTATTTACCTTCCTCCGCCAAAGAAAACTTAAAGATGGATGGTTTGCCTAGAAGCTTGATTATAATAAAGATTTATCATGAGAATCATTCAGCATTTGCATATATTTGGTGCAATCATCATTTTTTGAGTCTGTCAAGGGTCATGACCTTTGTATGTGCGATATTAAAGTCATGTGGCCCTAAAATACTCTCATGCAATATTAAAAGATGCTAAAACTTTTTTTATCAAGTATAATAGCCACTTGACACCATCATTTTTAGCATATGGCATGAGATTATATTATTCTTTTTTGAAGGTTGTCACAGTTCCTTGTTATTCTTGTGATACATGGGAGGTTGGGTGTCCGGACACTACACAAAAATGTAACTGTTTTTTTTTTTTGTTTTTTTTTTTGTCTTAGGAATGAACCAAAAACATATGTTGAAAGGTGCATCATCAATATTTTTTCCCTAAAAAAAAATTCTAACATTCCGTACTAAAAACTTCATAAACATTGCTTGCAAATATTTTCAAATGGCTGGTTAAAATCGTGTGTCTGGACAGCCAACCCGTCCGGACACACAGCAGTTTAGAACCCTTTGAAATTATAGGGTATAAAATAAAATAAAAAAAACAAGCAAGGAATTTCAGTTTGGGAGCTTATCTCATCTACATTATTATTCATGCTCAAAAACATGCTTTTGTAGGACCAAGTAATTACAAAAATTTCATTTAACAGCCAAGACCCCTTTTAAGTGATTCACCAGCATAGGCCTTATGGAAATTGACACATTCAAAGAGATACCATATGGCCCGTTCTTGCTTTTTAAAATACTATTCCTCTGTATGTTTGGCTCTACATGTTTGCTTTTTTGCATGCCTGTATTATTTTAATTTAATGCTTTTTTAATTATTTCTCCTTTTTTTTACAGAGATGCCCAGGTGACGAAACCTGGACCTCCCGACCAGAATGGGGGTCAGAGTGCCGAGCAAGATATTATTTCGGTGGAAGGAGTTATCGATGTAAGTACCCATCTACTTATAGTCTCGTCTAGATCATAATCCCCACAGATTTGATGCAATGAGTTGTGTTCGAGAACTTTAAATCAATTTTTTTCCGAAAAGAAACCCCTCAGGCTCTTGGTAGAATATTTATTTAGGATTCTATTTGGTAATTTATATGCTGCAGCTAATACAACTCTTCACCTTTGAAGTTTTATGCTGTAATTTATGAGGAATGGAGCCGGGTCTTAAGCTCCATATTGCAAAATTTCTTATAAAAAATGGACTGATGATGTCGCATGTAAATTTGGTTTCAGCTGTTATTCCATTGTATTAAAGACAATTTGCATGAATTTGGAGGTCGGGTCCCTACTGCCAATCATTTGATTTTATCTATGACCTTCAAGGCATATGTGCTCCTAAAATCTGCTCTCCTAACAACAAATCACCCCCAAATGTTGACATGTGATTGATCATACCACGTCTTATTCCCATGTTTTTCTTAATATTTAATTGCTGGATTTTATCCAAACTGGAAAGATATCACCCAAGGCAAGGTTATTCAGAACTGTTCAAATGAGGTACCATTTTTATATAGGGGCAGCTCTGCCCCTCCCCATAACTAAACATACAAAAATTATGTATTGAATTTTTAGTGAAAAATGGCATTTTGATTTCTACTTTACTTTATTATTTACCTGAAAAACAATTGGTCAGGGAAAAACAATAGAATATGTGGTCAGTCAGCATATTGAATTATTATTTTCCTGGTACAAACGTTGAAATGCCAATTTATTTGAAAATAAATTCATTACTTCAGGTACAATAGTTCATTGGGGACTACATCAGTCCATGTAATTAAAAAAATCAGATTAAAATCAAAGAAAAAAATCACAAGTAAAAGTTTAAAAAATAATATTTAAAAAAATATAAAGTATTTATTTTTTATTATTTTTTTTTTGTTGGTATGAATAGAATTATTTTACAGGGGAAATGTAATTCTTTTATAATTTGTAATGTGGCAATAATTTATGTTCATTTCTTTCTCTAGACCAACTGGGATACAGTTGTAGAAAGCTTCGATGACATGAATTTGAGAGAGGCTCTCCTTAGGGGTATTTATGCTTACGGTTTTGAGAAACCATCTGCAATTCAACAGCGGGCCATCCTGCCTTGCTGCGATGGTGAGTACAAAATGCAACCTTTATCCTGTATCACAGAGTTACAATCAATTGCACTTTTCAAACAACCATTCTGATTGGTTCACAGTGAGACTTTAATGCAAGCAGTCTATGCAACAACGATCCCAATTGGTTACTATCAATTTGTAGCTGATCATAACTTTTTATTTTTAGTTGTACCATATTAGTTTTCTTTCTTTAAAGTTCCAAAGTAAATATCCCAGATTTAGTGATACAAAGCCTTTCTTAAAATCTGTTGAAAGTTCAAAGACTACAGTCACTACACTAGTTTTTTCTTTGTTCTGTTTTTTTTTTTTTTTTTCACATTTCCAATTACTCTAACATTTGGTTCATGTCTAATTGGTACTCTATACTCTTTTTGAGAACTATAAATTAGTTATTATAAAAGTTTTGTTTGCATTGTCGATTTCAATGATTATTTTCATTAAAATTCTTCTAATTTAAGAATGATCTAAAGACTCACATCAGAAATAAATTCATACCTGTCAGTGATCCATGAATGTTTTCATGACTATCTGCATACCAATGCATTGTTGTTTCTAGGCAAGGACGTAATCGCCCAAGCCCAGTCCGGAACTGGCAAGACAGCAACCTTTGCTATCTCTATCCTGCAGCAGATCAATGTTGCAGAGAAGCAGTGCCAAGCCCTTGTCTTGGCCCCAACCAGAGAGTTGGCCTCACAGGTAAATCCCCTCCCCCTTCACCATCCCCTTAGGGTAAAAATTAGCAACCTCTACTACATACCCTCAAACAGGAGGCTCCAGAGTTTAAGAAAATGGGGGGGGGGGGAATTCTTATGAAATGAACTTATGAAATGAACTTATGAAATGATAGTGCTAGAAATCCTTTGTTGCAGAATTTTCCTTAATGATAAAGTAATTAAGTTGTCTTTGAATCCAATGTTGACACCCAAGTCCTCCACTTGGTCCTGTCACGGTGGCTTGAAGGAGCTGAGTCCTTGTGACGCTTCCTATGATGTATGGTCCTCTGCCACGACATTGGAGAGAAACTGGGTCCCCTTTTGTCACTATTCCACAAGGAGACGTAACATCTGGTGTGGGCCCGCCCTTGCATATTCCTTGTATTTCCCAGAGTCACTCTGTGACAATTACTGGGGAGTTAAACCATGCAAGGGACATTTTGATGTCTTTTACAACCTTACATTTAACTGATAATATGCTTGAGGATTATCTCTAATATTCCAAATTATATTATGTGCAATTCACATTTTAAATGCAAGTTGAGAAGCCCTTTTGAGAGAAAGTGAAAAGAAAAAAAAAATGCTTCCAGAACCAAAATGTAAATCCAGGCCTTTCCTGAAGACTATCTGCCTACACCCTGATTATCTAGTATCATCTTCAAATAAATTTAACTGTGCATGCAGTCTAAAATTAAGTTTGTGTATCTTTTCATTGGTAGATCCACAAGGTCATTGTCGCACTTGGAGACTACCTTGATATCACATGCCATCCTTGCATTGGAGGCACTAACGTGCGTGAGGACATGAACACCCTATCAGAAGGTGTCCAGGTCATTGTAGGAACCCCAGGAAGAGTCTTTGACATGCTCAAGAGGAAGGTCCTCAGACCTTACGCCATCCGCATGTTTGTCCTGGATGAGGCTGATGAGATGTTGTCCAGGGGGTTCAAGGACCAGATCTATGATGTCTTCAGCTGGCTACCAACAGAAGTACAGGTAAGAACTTTGTTCCTTCAGGAAGATTTATTATGCTTGTAAGTTTTAAAAGACTGCCTGAGATCAACATCACGGCTGATTGCTATTGATTAAGTTTAATTGTACTCAAAGTGAATGGGGGTGATGTAATTTGATTGCAATTAACTGTGACATTTATCTTGGGCGGTACTGTAAAAAGTGAAGACAGCAGGCCAATGTACCTCTTGGCGAGTGTCTGAAAATGGGCCTGACATCTGGAGTAAACCAATGGATTTGGGTGAACACAAATCTGAGCCAAATCATTTCTATTTCACAACCAGTAAAGTAAATCTAAGATGGGAGTATACCAAATCATTTTGTATTCATCCAATAGCTGTTCATTTCCTACTTGATCGAGATTTGATAAGACTGAACATGAAGTGAAACTTTTTGTTTTACACTTGTTTGCGTCTGATGTGGCAAACATAGATGATCAACTTCATGAAGGACATTTAACCATAACCGTTTTACTGTGTTATCCTTTCAGGTGGTGCTTCTATCTGCTACCATGCCTGTTGATGTGCTAGAGGTCACCAAGAAGTTCATGAGGGATCCCATCAGGATCCTGGTCAAGAAGGAAGAACTCAGTTTGGATGGTATCAAGCAATTCTACATTGCTGTAGAGAAGGAGGTCAGTACCAACAAATAACTGCCAATGATTCCCATAATATTTGAGGAATAATTACTGAAATTTTACTTCCATGTCATTGTTATGGACCCTAAATTCCTCTTCTCTTCTGAAAGATTCTATGCAAAATAATACAAAATACACAATATTTATAATTCACGTGATAGATTCCTAAAAAGTTCAATTTCATATTTCAGTTTTGACTAAATCATGGAATGTAATGATTATAAGGAAGATTGTTTCCTCCCTTCAAAGGGACATAAATCAGTAGGATTAAGGTTTTTAAGTGAAATTAAGATTCCAATGTTGACACCCAAGTCCTCCACTTGGTCCTGTCACAGTGGCTTGAAGGAGCTGAGTCCTTGTGACGCTTCCTATGATGTATGGTCCTCTGCCACGACATTGGAGAGAAACTGGGTCCCCTTTTGTCACTTCTCCGCAAGGAGGCGTAACATCTGGTGTGGGCCTGCCCTTGCATATTCCTTGTATTTCCCAGAGTCACTCTGTGACAATTACTGGGGAGTTAAACCATGCAAGTGACATTTCATACCATTGAAATTGTTTGTCTTTGTAATAAACAAAATGTGATTATGTACAAAAATGAAAACATAATTCAATCTTCTAGGGACTACCTTGTTCATATTTATAATAATAATAATAATAATAGTGAAAACTTACACACCGTCCGAGGACGCTCATGGCGCTAGCTCAGCAACAGTTCTCTTATGTCCTTTTGGCAAGCATTGAAGGAATGTGGTCGAGGGGCCAGAGGGGATTGATACCTGAACAGGAATTGGCCTCTGAAAAGGATATTTTTGGACAGGTTGTATTTAGTGAAATACTTGTAACAAAACTAGTCAAGCATCATTTGAGCTTTCAACACTGGATCCCTTTCTCAAATAAGTGTGGCCCACAAAGAATCGAGGTTTTGGATATAGTTACGGTCTAATCTCTCGTTTTCTTTTGGCCTCTCTGTAGGAATGGAAGCTGGACACCTGTGTGACTTGTAATGAGAGATTGACAATCACCCAAGCTGTTCATCTTCTGCAACACAAGGAGGAAGGTCGACTAGGCTCTGTGGCAAGATGCTTGAAAGAAGACTTCACTGTTTCCATCTGGTAGGTTTCCTGAAAGGTTTACATCCACTAGCTATAAAAGGCAGTTGGTCCAATCCTCTGTTTTCTAATATCCCATGGATTAAATTCATTTTGTCCAAAGTTGCCCCCCCAAAAAAAAAAAAGAACAACAAACAAACAAGGCAACTGACTAGTTAATTGATTACAATCCTTCTCTAATTTGCAACATTGATCGGCAAACTCTTGTGTTACAGGGTCCTGGGGGTCTTAACCACCAGTGCTAAATGTTTTTCTTAGGAACTTGTATAACAGGCCGAGGTGTCCTTTGTTGTAGAATATGATGAGTAGTTAAATAATCCATGTGTGACACCCAAGTCCTCCACTTGGTCTGTCAAGAGTGGCTTGAAGGAGCTGAAGTCCTTGTGAGCTTCCTATGATGTATGGTCTCTCAGCACGACATTGGAGAAGAAATGGGTCCCTTTTGTCACTTCTCTCGCAAGGAGACGTAACATCTGGTTGTGGGCCCGCCTTTGCATATTCCTTGTATTTCCGCAGAGTCCACTCCTGTGAACAATTACTGGGGAGTTAAACCATGCAAGGGACAACTTTATGTCTCCTTTACCAGCTTAGTGTGTTAGTAAATTTAACATCTCAGATAATTTAACCCCAGACAAAATCTGTGGGAAATAAGAATTTCTGTAATTGTTTTTGTAAAATTGATAAAGTGTTGTGGTAGTTTATATCCCTTATTGTTAACCCTATTCAGACTGGGGGGGGGGGGGGGGGGGGGGGGGGGAGGGGGGGGGGGGTGTCATTTGACCCCCCCCCCTGTAGCGATCCGCCGACTGCGCGCAGACCGCTGCGAAACTGCAATCAGGGCGTTTATGATTTTCTTTTTCTTTCAGTGTTCGCAAATTTTGACACCAAGTTAAAAAAAATGTGAACTTACACTCTGTTTGTCGGTTTACGCAACATTACGTATCGCATGTCATGGCTTATTAACCTAATTGAACGAAAATGTCATTTGTTTTGCATAGCGTTTTGTGTACAAAATACTATCTGCTTTTTTTTAAATTTCTTTATAAGACTGATAATTGTCGTCTGAGCCTTTGATTGATTAAATTTGTCTTATATTTATCAAAATACATATTAAAAGATTAAAAAACAAAGAAATACATAAGAAATAAAAACATAGAATACATAAGAATTCATAAAACATAATAAAAGAAAAATTTGAAATTTCTGAATTTCTCTTA
>CALNVZ010000674.1:21425538-21438431 GCA_940671915.1 Paracentrotus lividus
CACCACACCGTTTCGTGTAACAAATACTGCTTTTTTCTAAATTTCTCTTTATAACATCTGATAATTGTGCCTTCTGAGCCTTTGATTGATTAAATTTGTCTTATATTTATCAAAATACATTTCTTAAAGCATAAAAATTACAAAAACAAAGAAATACATAAGAAATAAAAACAATAGAATACATAAGAATTCATAAAACAATAAATACAAAAGAAGATTAATATCTGAAATTTCTGAATTTGTCAATTCAATACTGTTGTCTTTGCTACTTAGAATTTTAGAAAAAATTTGGGCTTCATAACTATACTATTAATGAAATTTAACGATTCCATAAAAAAGCATCTTAATTTGCATCACGAGTATGCATAAATTAGCAATAAAATTAAATACAGTGAATTTTTTTCAAAAAAAAAACATACCAGCGACACCCTTTACATGTGCAGCGACTTCCCGCAAATTTCACGGCGAGCGGACCACCGCGGCCGAGACTTTTCTTCAGGGGGTCAAATTGACCCCCCCCCCCCCCCCCCCCCCAGTCAAAATCTCCTCTTGAAAAGCCCAGTCTGAATAGGGTTTAACAACTCCCTTCTTTCGAATTCCCAATACATTGATCAATTTTATTTGTTGTTTTTGGCAGCATGGAGACATGGACCAGAAGGACAGAGACAAGATTATGAAGGAGTTCCGCACCGGTTCCAGCCGTGTGCTCATTTGCACTGATCTGTTGGCTCGAGGTATCGACGTCCAGCAGGTTTCATTGGTCATCAACTATGACCTCCCTACCAACAGGGAAAACTACATCCATAGGTGAGTGAGTCCAGTCTATTCAAGAATTCTTGTCTAATATGAGCGATTCCATGCTGTGTCGTACGAGACATTTTGACAACATTCAACATCTTTTTGGCATGAAAATAAAAGAATATTTTCTTGATTGATGGTGATCCTCAAGCAGTACCAGAAGGGGTACAAGAACCAAGACTCGATTTGATTACACATCCTTAACAATTGAAATGAAAAATAGTACTGTGTCGTATGGGACACGAAACTAACAGAAAAAACAGTCAAAAACAACAAGAGCATGGAAACGCCCAACTGATACAGTCTACTGCCATCATAATGAGTACAGAGGTGTTTCACCAAGTTATTCTCCAAGACACACATGACTTGACGAACAACTGGTAATTCTGGTGCTAAATGATAAAAAATATGATTGGAACAAGCATCCAAAAAATGTTTCAACTTACAACTTAGTGAAAAACCTGATACATTGAAATTTCATTATAACAAGGTGTAGTTCCTCCCCGTTTATAACAAGGTGCTGGGGACAAAGCCAACTGCCTTATGCTAAAGACAATAGATAATCATATTGTATCAGGGGGAAAAATCTTGTGTTTGTGCTCATAACAGGAGTAGACTGTACTGGTCAAGCAACTCCTAATATTAGCCATCTTATAAAGTTTGAGGGGAAATAAAATTGGTTTAATCTGACTACCTCCAACATGATTTCTTACCATTATGTCCATGCTGAACGATTTCTTAAAGTTAAATTATTGTTCTGGTCATGACATTGAAATGTGGAAAACACTGTCAAAAGTGATTTGGAAAGGTTGATAATGGTTCGCGGAACCATTGCTTCGTGTTGTGAGGTTTTGGAATCGCCAAAATGATAAGAAATTAACCCAATTCAGCTTCGAGTCACATGCACTTACACAGGAATGCATGTATGGGGCAACAAAGATGTTCGGGGACCCAAACATCTTGTGGAACTTTTTTATTATGATGACAATTAGGCCAATTGAAGAGCAATCTTTTATTGTGGAATTTTTTACTATGATACTCTTCCCAAATAGCATGAAAATTACAGGAAAGCTCACAATAATTTTCTTCATCTTTCCCCACACCTTTCCGCTACACTAGATTCCCTTTAATAAAATGGAACTTTATCCTTCCACAAAAGCACCTGCTCTGTAGTTGTGTTTCTCTTGAAGCATTGCGATGACATTGAAGGTTGTCGTTGGAAGGTAGATCAAACGGCTTTGCATGTGGGTGAGATGAGATGCAGATCATGTAACTTATCTCAATTTGCATCGCTATAACGCGTCCTCTACTGTTGCGTAGATGATTATTAATTGAGGTAGTGGTTATTTCGTTTCTGGCAACGTGGAATCAACTGTGCTGTACAGAGCACTGATATACGAAATATTGTCATGAGGCTATTTTCCTGGGCCCATATTCATAAAACCTTCATAAGACTAGTTATCACCTAACTGTACTGTTCCCTATGTAATTAGTTGACAACCAGCTTTAGTAAGGTTTTTTGAATATGGGCTCTGGTCTAAATTTCAAACATGCACTTGAGTCCGTTTCCCAATGTGTTACGGATGATAGTGCAAGATTTCATTATAACTAGGTAAATGTTTTGGTCCTGAGAACTTTGTAATAATGAGAGCAGACTATACTGGGTAAATTACATTTTGTTTCATTTTATCAAGTTTTCATCTAATCTTACATTGTCTTCTTTCCCTTTTCTCAGGATTGGCCGTGGAGGCCGTTTCGGTCGCAAAGGAGTGGCCATCAACTTTGTTCCAGAGGAGGATAAGCGCAACCTACGGGATATTCAGCAGTTCTACAATACTCAAGTAGATGAGATGCCTGTCAATGTTGCCGATCTGGTGTAGACGATAGAGAGGAGACCCGTCAATTTCGTTCGTTCTTCAAAGCGATATCATGCGATTTCTACAGATGCGACTGATTATGCGATACTAGCGATGTTCTGATATTGGAATACTCTTTTATCTCAAACATTTTTTGTGACGGATATCTTGGAAATGTGAAAAACTGACTAACTGAACAGCATTCCTCAACGTATCACCGAAAGAGATTAATAATCTCTTTCAATTCTATTTTGATATTTGTGTTGGAGACAAAGGACGAGAAAGACTCGGTCAAGGGTAATAACCCTTGCATCTTGGGGGTCACCCCCTGGTGGCCCCCAGATATATTTTGTTTATAGTAAAACGTTTGTGTAGATTATAGTAAAGTATATATCTCTGTGCTTATATGATATGTGGAATGTGAATGATATTACAATTTGATAAGTCGTTTTAAACAGGATATTTCTCCTTTATTGATATTCTGTTGTAGAGAAATATATCGTAATTTAAGCAAGAGGGATTTCGTAGTTTTTAAGGGGCTACAGGGTGGGGGGTTGTATGTTCTGTTATTAGGGGTCAGTGTGTATTTATTGCTAAAGCAATTATGGTTATCCGCAAGTTCAATTCTGAAGTCAACTCTATGTGCTGCTGCTGCTGTGATATGAATATAAAGATGTCAGCTCTGGAGATGTCAGCGTGTCAGCATCTAGACCCTACCTGCCATCTTGCTAATGAACAATACATTATTCTAATTCTGATGTGCCATATGTTGCATATATTTAAAACATGTTCTTGCAATTTATGTTCATTGTTACGTAGCTTTGTAGCACATTTGTTTCTGAGGCGTCGTGAGTTCTTCAAATGCTTCAAATATCGAAGGAAAGCAAATAAAAGGCATTTCTTAACTTATTCTAGAGGCGTTGTTTTTCTAGTTTGATCAAGTTCTCTATTGAATGAAGTAGGCTGTATATGATCAAAGCTGTAAAGCGTTATGCAAATGGTTTGATGACAATTTCTAGGAGTAAATAACCGTTGCTAGCAATTGTGTATACTATCAAGATCTAAAGTCTTTGTCCTTCACTAAATGCTACACACATAATGAAACACCTTGAAATGCCTTGCATGTAATCTCAGTATGATTTCCATCTTATTTGCTAAAAATTTTCTTAAGATATTATTTCTCCCAGTTCATTCTTTTTTCATTTTGGTGGATGTATTTATTTAATTCAAACATTTGTCAATTAAATTGACTGCTAACATGTTACCACTTTCAAATACTATAATTTGATAGCCTTGATATATACTTTGGCTTGATTTCTTGAATTCAAGATTTTTATGTTCAGAGCCAGAAGGTCATTACATGTAACTCTTTGTGAAAACTAAGTATTTACTGCCTTATGTCTCTCACAGACCATGTGATGTGCAGAAAACGATCTTGGTGAGATATTGATCAGTTTCAACCAAAGACCTTTCTGTCAAGAATTCAAAATTCTTCACTCAGATTGATTGGAAATGCAGTTCCAACTATGCCATTGATAGTTCCAATTAGCTCAGAGTAGTGTGTCACTTGACTTAGAAGAGATACCCTGCAAAAGCTTGTATCAATCCTCTGTTATTTTAGAACCAAAGAGGCATTGCAATTACGTACGTGTGTCTCTTTTTTTCTAAAATGATGGTCCTATATTGATTACGTGTTCAGGTGGCAAGATTTTACAGCAGATTTTCTTATGATTTGTTCAGTTCTGGATCATACATTGTACATGTTTCTTCAGATTTGCCAACAGCCTAATGCTTGAATATATTATGGTGCACTTTCTATGTCCAATCCCAGTAAATAAATGGCTAAAATTAATTGACAATATAATTGATGTCTGCTATTTACTTGTGTTAATTTATTGCAGCTAAAAATGACTTCATATTGTCAGCCGGAATGCCAATTTCATACATTTAAAAAAATTAAAAAATTATGCATTTGGTATTCTGACTTGGCTTTTGAAGAATTTTTTTATTTTTTAATAAAGTAAAGGATTGAAAAAATTATCCAAAGTAAAGAATGTACAAACTTTAATTATGTGACATATGTGAGCTCTTGTAATTGAATTCCATCATTGGCATTTTGTTAGAAGAGTATTGATTATTTCAACTGTGGAAGATGTATCATCAAACCCAATTTGTAAACCATGAAAACAGACTTATGGAATGTACATATACAACATAGTCGTATGGAAGAGCTTACAAGTGACGTCACATAATGAAAACTTAATTCACATTCATAACTTCATTATTCTTCCATTAATTGTCTTCAAACCTTCACTTATATTTTTATTTTAGTTATCTGCTTTAAAAGAAAGTCAATTAAATTCCATGGTGAACAACAAAAATTAAAGTTCATACATTCCACTCCCCTTATAATGAGCACGAAATGCTGCAAGATTTTGTAAATCGATTCTGGTACCAATTTTACACCCGGTCTAGACATGCATTAATTTCTTTTGTTAGTTGAAGGGGGGGGGGGGGTTATCTATTCATCACCCCCCCCCCCCCCCCCCGAGTAACAAAGGAAAGGGTGTCTAGCTCTACGCCGGTGCGATTTTAAACAGACGTGTATGAACCCGTAACTTTGATGTCTTCAGTATAATATGAGATCAGTGTAACGAGATATTTTCCTTGGTTTTAACCTTCGTTTCAATGGGAGTGGACTGTAACTGGTAAATGAAAATACAAGTATGGAGGAAGTGCCTATAAGACTGGGAACCTAAAATTTGACCTCGATTCCAATACAAAGTAAAATATTTTAAGATTCGTAAATGTTATTCCATTCATTATCATGATTATATTCTAATGATCATTTAAAACGAAAAAAATTCAAGAAATTATTTTCCAGAAATTTTTTTTTTGCCGATTTTAAGACGAGCTTATTTTGTGCAGCAAGACTGGACAGTGCCCATGTCGGCTCACTAACTCGTTTTGCACGCAAATCAAACGCAGTAAACGCTGAAAATTATTGTTGATCAATTATTTTCACTTATTTTTTGTATGAAAAAAGATTGTCGAGGTCAAGATTGACGGTTGATGTTAGTTGGGTGTTTTATTCTATGAAATTCGCGCATTTACGTGGAGGCGCAGACATAGACAGACTTGGGCACTCTTACCATACAGTCTAATCCGGTTAAACAAGGTGCCAGGACCAAGCTAATTACCTTGTTATTGCGAGAATCTTGCTAAAGATGTGAACACAATGTACATTTGAACTTGGGGACTGCCATTGTGTGTATATCATAAGGGAGCTAAGAAGTAAAAGACCACTTTTCGTTTTCTTTTTGTTTGGTTGGTTGTTTGTCTGTTTAGTTTGGATAGAACTATCAAATACCAAAACCTCGGAACATTGAAATGTTTTAAAGGAAAACAGAAAATGAGAATAATCCAGCCGGAAATTTAGCTGAGGTTGGCCTCGCTCTGTTAGAAATGCTAAGAATAGAAATGATGAGTGAAAGAAAGAGTGAGACAAAATAAACGGTAGTGAAATCTGGTAACGTTCATGAAATATGTTACAATTGATGTTAAAATTGAAGTTAATATGATAACGACACCCTTGAACGGTAATGCTACAGTCACACAGACACTTACGTTTAGTTACGTATTTGTTGCTTTATCCTTCTTTAATCTTCTATTCTATCATTTCTTATGTATTTCTTTGTTTTTACTGGATGAACGAAATTATCACTATTTCCACTGCTGACTATGATGGGAAGGCATCCGTGGGGATCCGCAAAAAAGAAAATCATTTTTAGACGCAACTGGACGTAACTCAACGTAATGTCTGTGTGACTGTATTAGCATTAGAGAGTATACATTAACCAAGATTGGTGAGAGGGCTCCTTTGTGATATAACAGGGAATACAAAATGCAGGTAGGTGTAAACGAATACTATGGGACAGTACAAAGCATTTTGCGTCGACTTTATCCAATTCCATAATAAAACATTTGGAAATAGAGCTTCATCGTTAAGAAATATAGGACAGGAAATCTACCAATTTTACATTTTCCAACATTTTTACGGTTTAACTCTGGCAGCATTTTCAGTTTTTCCTCATATTCCGCGATAGTAATTGGAAAGGCGCATCATTGTTACAAATAGTCAAGACAATTTATTAAAAAGGAAATTGATCAAATTCAGTCTTTATACATGTACAATTTTGTGACCCAGTTAACGAACTACCTGTATCTCGTATACCGATGTTCCAATTGCACAATATACAAAATTGTTCAAGGAGTATTTTTTTTCGTCTTTTCTTTATTATTATCATCAATTATTCATTCAGCCATAAAAATTAGAAAGCGGTGTATTTCAATATTATCATGAATAACAAGTCTTCATTATTGTGGAATTTTTATTCATCTATTTTTATTATTTTTTTTAATTATTTATTTATTTTTATTTTTTTAACATATGATGAGACTTTAAGTAGCCTAAGTTCCCGCCCCCCCAAAAAAAAAAAAAAAGTCTAAAATTTAGCACAGCATAACAAATACTTGAATACACCCTCTCACAATAAAAATAATGTATATATTTTAAAAATAATAATAATAAATAACAAAAATGATATATAAATATAAATTAAAAAAAAAAAAAAAAAAACACCCCAAATCTTAATGCTGTGTTGATTTACTAGACGAGATTTACAAAATTAAAGCATGCAGAACGTTGAAGTTCCCGGTTTTCTTTTCTCAATATTTGCCTTCATTCAAAATGAGATCAACAACATTTATTACACAATTTCGTTATCATTAGGCCTATTGTTTTTGTTTTTTTTCTTTTCTTTGTGAGATTTGTGCATGCAATGATCTAGGCAGCGGTGATCATGTGAAATTCGTGGGCCTTAAAGAGCTAGGTCTTTCAACATCAATAGTAATCTTGTAGTAAATTGCCATGTGGTCTCATCCCACATGGTCTAATTCCATTTTGTCTTCAACCGGTTCGTCTAATTACCTTTTAGTGTAAGGGCCACTTCGTATCTATTAACCATTTTACCTAATTCCCATTTCGTCTAATGTCCACTTGGTCATTCACGTCACACTTGGTCAAGTTCCAGTGACAAACTGGTATAATAGACCACTTTTGGGCATTAGACTAAAATGCAATTAGACCATTTGGCTATTAGACGAATTGGCAATTTGACCAAGGGGTCATTGGACCAAATTAGACTAAGTATGTATTACACCAATTGCAAACTAGACCAAATTGCTAGTAGACCAAATGGGTTCAGCCCATGAAGAATTGGACCAACTGCTGTTAGACCAAGCGGATATAAACCATCTTGATTACAAGGTTTTTTAGCCCTTGGCAAAATTATCTGTACTGTTTGAATGATAAAATTTGCCAAAATGTGGTCGAAAGTCGGTAGTAAGCTCGTGTAAATCATTACTAGTAGTATCATCACAAAGTGAATCCATTGACATGAGAGGGGTTAAACTTACCACCACCGGACCACGTTAGTGGTAGGGTAAACGTTGCTATATAAATACACGTTTTCTAAAAGACACAAAACCTATGGTGAGTTATTTTATCTTATTCTGTTATTATGTCTAAATGTACTTTTTAGTAATCTATGTGGTATGATAAGTGATGGTTTAATAATACTGAAACTTTTGAGATTTACAAAAAAGTATAGCACCCAATGGGACTGCATGAAAATGGAAATAAAGGAGGAAAATGAGGGCAAACTCCACGTATGAATATTCAACAAATCACGTGGTCACGGCCTACTGCATATTCATGTTTCCACTGCCGCGCGCGCAATCGAGTACTTAGTATTGAAGTCTTATATTTCAGACCCTATTTTGTATGTTAGCGCAATCACTCAAGGCTAACATGACATTTATTCTGGCGACAATAGCCCCGATCCGTGTTTTATTTTGTCCAATATGACTTGTATTGATAGGGTTTTACGTGTAGTTTAGGCTTAGGTTTGAGGTCGCATAAGCAAATGGCACAGATTACTATACAGTTAAGAATCAGAATTGGAGAGATGTACAATCTTATTGGTATAAAATAAATATATTATAACCCACTTTGACTAATGCGGCTCGTTTGGTCTCATCCTACATTGTCTAATTCCATTTCGTCTACAACCAGTGTCACTAATTACCTTTTGGTCTAATTGCCACCTCGCCTACTTACCATTTTGTCTGAACCCCATTTCATCTTGGTCTAACAGCATGTGCACTGAGTCACGTACTAATATTCACTTGGGAGTAACACTGAAATGCAATGAGAAAATAATATATTGGCTATTAGACAAAATGGCAGTGGGACCTACATAACATTGGTCACTAGACTAAGTTAGAATTAGACCAAGTATGTATTAGACCAAGGGGAAATTATAGACCAAATTATATGTGTTAGTATTTTGTTGACCATTTCCCTTTAGACGTTGTATGTTAAAAAAAGTGACCTGGGTTTAAAAAAAGTCAATGAGGCATCCGTCTCTCTCTCTCTCTCTCTCTCTCTATCTCCGTCTCTCTCAGCATGTGTCGTCATGAAAGTTCCTTGTTTTCTTTCTGGATATCTCTCTCTCTATTGTTGGTGACACAGACTCTCTCTCTCTCTCTCTCTCTCTCTCTCTCTCTCTCTCTCTCTCTCTCTCTATTATCATCATCACTTGCATAACCTTTCACCTAGAAAGATACTTGGTGTCTCATTCAACCATACTTTTCCGTTACATGCAAGTCTCCGTTAAATCCTTATTTCCTTTTATTTCGACTAAAATTAACGGTGGGAACAATAACAATGATAAACCCCTAACAATCGTTTAAGCCCATGGACCTCTTTCAGTATGATGGCAAATGAATTCACTTCTGAATAACATGATGAACAGAGAAAGGGAAGATTCCATCCCTCTCAAACCCTGCATTAATCACGTGTTGTTGTATCTATTCGGTTGAGTGCTTAAAATGCAATCCAGTGTTGGGTGTTTTGTTGTCTGCTACTGCACGGACAGGAGCACAAACCAGAACACAAAAGAACTCCCCGGTCCCTGCTATTGTGTGCTTTCACTGTTTGTTGGCTTATATACAATACTTCTGTTTGTGAATTCGTGGTTTTTGACAATATCACAGAGCGTGAGGAGAGAGACCGATTTCTTTACAAATGAAAAATGATTTTGTGTACAACCAACAAACGGACGGGTTGTCAACTTGCTCGGTGAAGGTGTAGTGTGTACATTATGGAATGAAATTAATCTCATAAAGACATGCTGGCTTACTACGAAGTTCAATAATTCGGGAGGAATCCTTACGACAGGTCTAGTACAGCAAATCTTGAATTTCCTGTTGGATAATGAAATAATTACCCGGATTAGAAGTCGAGCTGGGACGACAAAATACCATTTTTTGTTGAGAGTCTTCGCTCTTTCGTAAGCAGACGACAGCTGAGCGATATTTCCATGCGATCACATTCATTTTTGCTGCGATATCAAGGACGGAATCCCTTCGCCTCTGAGCTGAAGTGTTTTTAACGGGATTAAACCAAACTTGGAACGGATTAAACATCTTTGGTAAGACAGTTTGATAGAAATGTGTATCGAAATGGATTATTCAAAATTTCACATGCATTGAAACCATCGCAACCATGGGCCTAATTGCTACATTGAGATTGTTTTGGCCTGCAATAAAATGGCATTCAATAATCAAATACAATATTTTACAATATGAAACATTTTATTGTAAACTTAATTTTAGATACACGAAGTTGGGTGAAACTTATTGATGTAGTTGGGTCTACGATAGGTCTATATCAATACGAATGACTAAATATTTTTTGACAAATAGGCTAAAATATAATAGTTATTCTGTCTACCTGAAAACGGTTCGAGGTCTAAATATTATATATAAAGAGCATTTCTCATTATTTCTTTCAATGCAACATGACATTATTATAGCCACCCTATAAATTATGTACAACTTTCGTGTTGTTTATCGGCTAATACGAATACACTCAATAGCAGAGGTATAATGTGGTTTGAAGTCAATACAATACTATAAAGGTCATCATGGTGGCACTATTTACGTTTTACAACGATTTTTTTTTTGTGCCCCTGCTGTCAATTATATTACAGTACCATTCTAAGTTTTGTATTCAATAAATATCATTAAGCCCCTCTATTAAAAATGTATATAGATTTGACCTATATTTCAGGATGATTATCATCAGATTGTACTAAAACAGGGGTGTTTCCGAAAAAAAGGAAACCCAACTTGATCAACAATAATTTCAAAAATATTCCAATGTGATTATGAAATTATATCACTGTAAAGTGCAACTCATTGCCATTCTAATGATACCTCGCTCAACCTCACAATGTCACGCATCACTAAACCCCATTGTTTTGAAAAGGTCTTGTAAAATTGAGCGTGTTCACTTTCATGCACCTTGAGATGGTTTGTGTGAATGTGCCTGGAAAGGAAACCCAACTTGATCATCAATAACTTCAAGAATATTTCAGTGGTGATTAAGAATTTAATATCACTGGAAAGTACAACTCATTACCATTCTAATGACAACCTCTCTCAGCTCACCAATTGATAATCATCTGAACCCATTGTTTTAAAATTGTCTCGCAAATTGTGATAGGTTCTCTTTCATGCTCCTTGAGATGAGTTGCTTCAAAGATTCCTAACAAATCTAAGTAAAGCATTCCAGTGACTAAAATAACATGAGTTTGATAAATGGGTTGGAAATTTTTACTTATTTAAGTCCTTTAATCTTAACCATCAGGTAATTTCAACATGTTACTGGTCACGACAACCCAGAGAACCTTCAGTTCCCATGATAATGTAAGAAGCATGACAGTGCATCAATCACAATTTTGCAAGATATTTCAGAAACAATGGGGTTCGGTGATGCGTGACATTGGTGAGCTGAATAGAGATATCAATACAATGATAATGAAGTGGCGCTTTCCAGTGATATAAACGTCATAATCAATACTGTCATGTTTTTAAATGATTGATGATTGAAAGTTGGGTTCCCCTTTTAAGGCACATTGCCAGCAACCCATCTCAATGAGCGTGAAAGTGAACACACTCACAATTTTGCAAGACATTTTCAAAACAATGAGGTTCAGTGATGCGTGACATTGGTGAGCTGAGTGGGGTATTATTAAAATGTAATGAGTTGCACTTTCCAGTGATATAAATTTTAGCTAATCACCATGGTAATATTTTTAAAATTATTGATGATCAAACTTGGGTTTCCTTTTTTCTGGGTCACCCTGTATACTCTTTTTGTTTACCAGGTTTATTTTAATCCCTTGTGATATTCAATTACGTTTAATTTCATCGATGTCCTTTTAGAGGCTAAAAGTCTTTCGAGAAATAATTACTTATATAGCTTATACATGGTTGCAACCCATTGACAGTCATTTTGTTTTTAAATATAATAATAGTTTGTTTTTGTTTTCTTTGTATATTTTATTTCTTTCTTTCTTTCTTTTTTCTTCTTTTTTCTTTTGTTTGTTTGTTGCTTTTTGTTTGCTGTAATATAACCAAATAATATGGGTGAGATAGTATGATTTATATTTAGATTCCAACAAGACTGTATCACAACGTAAATTGTAAGGGGCCCCAACTTCTATGTATATTTGAAGTAACATATTAAGAACATTTATGTTTTCATACATTTTTATCATGCAACCATCAGTGAGTCATAAATCATTTTATTGAGTATAGAGACGATCTGTGTTTCTTTATCAGCTGTTTCTATTTTAGTCGAAATAAGCTATAAGAACTACAGACCGTAAATTATAATGCCTGAATATTATCCTTAAGTTACTAATCTAATACGATAATTGATTTGATATTATTCTCATTATCAATACAAAAATATACGAGCGCGCTCTCTCTCTCTCTCTCTCTCTCCCTGGCAGGTCTCTATACGATTCCGACATTACATTATTTGAAAATCAATCATCATCAGACTGTCATAATAATAATATCCAACATTTTTTTATTATTATTTTTTTTTATAAAGCTACATTAGGTTCTATACAAACAATGTTTGTTATGGTTTGAAAACACAATTGCATCATAATTATACTTTCTTTATAACGAAGGGTATATAAAGACGAAGGCCAGTCGTCGACCAAATTTCTCAAAATAACCTCACCAGTTATGGGAAAAAAACCCAACACATTTCAGAAAATCAAATATGAGAATGCAAAACAACGAATATAATCCCCA
>CALNVZ010000674.1:21438454-21504416 GCA_940671915.1 Paracentrotus lividus
AAAAAAAAAAAAAAAAAAAAACGTAAAAAAGGAAAGAAAACAGAACGTAATTTTGTTTTTACAGTATCTAATAATACGCACGGAGTGGGGATGGGTTATTTCAATAATAGGTTCACATTTCCCTGGTTAGGCCTATAACCCTTTATCTCAAAAGTTTTGCGTGTAGGGCGATTCTTTGAAAAGTGAACCCTTTTTGGAAAAAATAAAGTTTGTCCTTTTTGTTTTTAAGCTGCACATTCATATAACATGTCTGAATTCATGAAAATGCATTTTATCTTAATTTTACAAATTTCATGCTCATTTGCATAAATTAACATGCAAAAAATTTGAATAGAAAAATGTAACGTAAAATATCATTTGTTTGACCCTGACGTTATTGTATATGCTGTCTCCTTACTTTATTATTGTCATTATACCCTTTTTTAACTTCATTCCTTAAATTTAAAATGAAAAATAATGGTGTTGAATTGATTGTTTTAAGATAATAACTAAAGAAATTAATTGCCATCAAATGTCACACACGTGACCCAAAAACACGAAAAAATTAACCCCACAAAACCATGGTTCTATTATTATTACAATTTTCTCCAAAGCGAGATATAATGTGCCTTGCATCTCACCAAGATATGAAGCCATAATAGCTTTTAATTTAATTATTAATCAACTTTGAAATTTCACACACGTGACCCACGGGTCACTTGTGTGACCAACTATGGTCATGCCTTAAAAAAAGGGAGCAGGCTATTCGGCCATTCTTTAATAACCTTTTGGGCAAATAAACTTTTGATTTTTTATTTAAGCAGCATATCAATAGAGCAATGTCTGAATTTTCATAAACTTGATGTTTTTTCGTGATTTTTGCAATTGTTCATGCTCTTGAATAAATTAACTAAAATGATAATTAAATGGAAAAACGGTAATAAAATATCATTTTTTTAACCCTGACTGGAATGGATATGCTGACTTCCTTTACTGATACTGTCATATATTATTATTTACCTCTATCCTTTTAATCTAACCCCAAAATAATGTTGTGAAATTATTTATAAGATATTCAAGCCCTTGGAAATTGATTCCCTCAAATTTCACACACAAGTACCAGAAAAACACAAAAAGTTTATGCCCAGTCTTAACCATGGCTTCTGGTATATTATGATATTTTCTTCAAACGCTATGATTTAATTGTACCTATACATCACAGAAATATAATCCATTGACAAGTTTAATTTGATTATTAATTAGACAACAAATTGGATCACACATGACCCGCTGGTGGGCGTCACAAATTCTGATTATTTCACTGTCATTTGCTGAAATTAATTTAAGGCATTATTAGGCTCCAAATTGTCGCAAAAATTTGCAAAAAAACAACAACAAAACAACACAAAGAAGAACAAACAACAAAAACAAATACGAAAAAAAAAAAAACAAGAAATACATAAGAAAATTCATAAAACCATCTCCTCCTCTCTCTATGAAAACAACAACGAATTTATCGATATCAAAATTTGGTTACCAAGTTACAATGGTTAGATCCTATAAATATGCAAACACATATAGCATTCCAAGAAGCTTAGTTTGTCAATAGAACAAAATTATGATTTCATGCAATCGTAAATAGCATAAATCATATAAAATAATTATATTATTTATGGAAATTAACGAGCTTAGGTTACACACACACTACCATCGGCAAAATTTTCGAGCGCTCGCGCGATCAACAGCCAATCTTGAAGGGCATCATCCTCCCCCCTACCCGCCCCTCCCCATCTGACAGCTACCAAAAACACCCTTTGACTGACTAGTTGAATTCATAAAATTTTTACCACACGATAATGATAATTGCTCAAAAGTACATTATGCATAAGCATAATATATCATTTCGTACAACAATAGGCACATCACGACCCACTAAAATGTCACACTCACGTGACCGACTCACGATATAAAATTAATAGATAAAAAAAAGAAATTTCAAATGAGCCTACCAGTGGAATTTTTGTTAACAGGCTCCATAATGCATACTCACAGCAATAAGAACATTTCATCATTGAAACTCACAGAATTCAAAAAATTGAACTTTCAAATCAGCGTTCTTTGAATCACACACGTACCACTTCCTTTGACCTAGACCTTGAAATCAATAAATTATAATATTTACAAATGATAGCCAACAAAATATTAAGCAAAAAACATAACAGTTTATTTTTAAAATTGTTAGAGTTATAGCCAATTAAAGTCAAGATTTTGCATAATTTCGGTCACACACGTGACCAAGAATGGTCCTGTAGTAAATTTTCTGCTTGTTATAAGTTTAGTAATTATTTTGCGATAATACATGAACTTATTGTAAAATAAAACCGGCTACCCGTAGATTTCTGTATGTGAACCTTTTATAATCCCTATTAGCCCTTCCAGATTTTCTTATGATGTGCAATGAAGATTGAAAATGATAGATCATTATTTTTGATTGTTTTTAAAGAGACAAAAATAATTATACTTATAATTCTATAATGACATTTTCATTGTTGTTTATTGTCTACTTCGCTTTTCATGAAATTGTACTTAATTCATGAACAAGCTTTCAATTGGAATTAAAAAAGAAAAAAAAACGAACCTTACCCCTATATGGACTGTAGATGATGACCTTTGCTCGCCTGATGTGACGGGAAAAAATTTGGGTGTACCAAAATCTGAAATTCCAATTTTGGGGGCCCCCTCTCATGAAATCCTGGATCCGCCATTGGAATCTACCCTGTCCAACGTGATGGCAACAAAACCATTTTATGCGGGTAGGTATAGCCTGAGATGGATGCAGGGGATTTCCCATGCCTTTATCAGTGGATGTAATTGTGGTTTCCGAGGGTATAGGGTATAGGTCGAGGGGGTCTATGTGTGATGGATTTGCAAAGGAAATGTAATATGCTAGAAAATAGATTTAAAAAAAAACAACAATTAACTTCTGTAATGACTACATGACACAGGCCTATACAATACAAAATATAATCTTTCTTCAGACACAGTTTTGTTCATGGTTGCAAGAAAAAGTAAAGAAAAATACTTCCAGTATAAGGGCGTCTAAAACTCCTATTCGACGTTTTCACTGTTTCCTGTTTAGTATGAAAAAAAGACTACCTTAGGGCAAAAGAATGATGTTATATAAACCCCTCACAAAAAGTTTCGCAATTCGACTTTGGGTCATGATAACTTTTCAGGTACGTTTTAGTTATTCCTGATTTTCATACCATTGGAAAGATAATTTATTCCCCTTTTGATTGATATCCTACTTGTAATGATTGTATCATGCTTCAATGCACAGAATATCAGATTATGGAGAAAAGTAAAAGGTCAAATGTTGTAAAATGCATATTTATTGATCACATTGAAGTTCCGAAACTTCACTTTATATAGGTCCTGATAACTTTTGGGACATTTTCTAATTTTTATTGAATTTTATACCATTGTCAAGTTAATTTATTCCTCTCTTGATTGATACCTTATTTTGTCAGGGTGATGTCATGCCTGTGTCCACAGAACCCCTCAATACCACTTGAATACATGACAAAGCGAAAGATAATTTTCAGTTTAAATTTCTGTAACACAACACTGAACCTTGATACATTTTAGTGTGGGGATTTAATCATTGTCAATTTTCATAGCATTAAAAAGTTCACTTATTGTTCTTTTTATTGATACCCTATTTGCAATAGTAACATCATATTTGAATGCACATAATTCACGAATATAATGCAAAGTAAAAAGTGAAAAGTTGGGAAATGCAGACAATAATACTCACAATAGGCATTCAATTTGCAACATTTTAACTTATGACTGGTCCTAACATCCAGGTGTTCTGTCCATGCAGGAACAACACTATCGTTACAATTAGGGTGTCATTGAAAAGAGGAATAAATTATCTTGACAATGGTCTCAAATTCAATAAAAATTAGAAAATACCTCGAAAGTTATAGCTAGTTATCAGAGCCAAAATTCGAGTTGCGGAACTTCGCTTTGATAAATGCATTTTGCAACATTTGACTTTTTACTTTTCTCCATATTCTGATATTCTGTGCATTGAAGCATGACATAATCATTACAAGTAGGATATCAATAAAAAGGGGAATAAATTATCGTTCCAATGGTATGAATATCAGGAATAACTAAATCGTACCTGAAAAGTTATCATGGCCCAAAGTCTATTTGCGAAACTTTTGTGAGGGGTTTATATATATATATAATATGGACAGTAAAGGATATTCGCCATTTTTTTCCCTATGGGGTATGTGCAATGAGTATTGTGTTTAAAAAAAAAAGATTAATTGGGAAGGGGTATAGTTTGAGAGGGGTGCATGATTATTCTGTCGAAAGGGCACTATTATACAGGGCTACTATAAATAGATAAATGAATAATAGAATTCTAAGAAATGTTATAGGAAATAATTATTTCGAAAATTTAAAGAAAAGAATAGTGCTATATACGTGATATAAAGGCAGTTAGAGAAAAGTAAAAACAGAGTTTTTATTAGAAGGGAAATGCATAGGGGTACATATCATGCAGAACATAGAAAGGTTACAGATTAAGTGAGAGGGGTATACCTTCGTGGAGAACTTGGTGCCCTGGCCTCTTCGGCGCATCTAAATCTATATAGCTCAAACCAATGGTTTTTCGTATTAAGGTTGAAAACCTTTGATGCTACCAACTTGAATTGATCTTATCTAATGGGCGTTGGGGTCACAATTTTTGGACAGGTTTTTGGCCTAAAGGGTAATATTGGTAATATTCTTGTGTGGTCAATATATCCCTGGCCTCCAAAACCTTACACTTCCGATATGAAGTTATTAGATTATGAGAAGAAGTGTAAAATCAGTTTATTTTGAACTATCCTTACGAGAAGGCCTCAAAACGCCCGATAAGAATGTGTTTCCAAGTTAGGCCTACTGTATAAACATCTTGGCAAAAGATAGCGAGGTAAACTTTTCCAATATCTAACTCAGATTTCGGATGTTTTTGTAGACCAAAAGGATTTCCTGAATAAATTTCAGGAAAGGTTGATGTATTACTGTATAAAATTTGATCTTATTCTCAGCCATTAAACTTTATCTCAAATAGAATTTCAAATCAACCCGTCTTATTCGTTCTAGCTGTATCCGGTAGATCGAAATATATTACAGAATGGGAAAATACAAGAATCTTATATGAACCCTTATTTTCTCTTGTTCACCACTCATAGAACAAACATGTTGATATCGGTTTGTGAGTTGCTTCTATTTTTCAAATTGTCTGGCCGCGTGCTCCCCCTTCAAGGGGAAGTTCACACTGGAATTTTGTAGGTTAAAAAATGAAGAATTTTTTTTTTTTTAAATATAAGCGAAAATTTGAAGAAAAACGACCAAAAATAGCGAAGTTATGAATACTTGAAGTTTTTATTCTGTGACGTCACGTGCGAGCAGCTATCAATAAATCTGTCTTTTTTCATGGTTCTTGATAAAGGAATTGGTCAATTTGATCGAGGCATGTATAAACATAGATTTGATGATATATCGACCACACAGGTGAAATAATTAATAATCTTCTGAAAAATTGACACTAATGGAATATTTACTTTATATAATACAATCATAGGACAGCAGCTCGCACGTGATGTCACAGAATCAATAAAAAATATGCATTACTTGGTTATCATTTTTGGTCGATTTACTTCAAACCTTCACTCATATTTTTTTTTTCCTGCAATTTTAAATCCAATCTATAAACCCAGGGTAAATTTTTCCTTTAATTCTTTGAAACCCTGGAGCCGCAGATTGCCCCGGGATGGAGCGGACCTTACCGAACTTGGATCGTATCTTACTCGGTGAGAGGTTAACCACTAAATATAGGCCAACAACTCTGACATGCGGAAAGTCACTTCACATCACGACTTCCGATAGAAATTAAAACGTTCAGGATATGAGTGTATTATGGGAGCATGCACCTTCAAAGAAAATTTCTAGGAATACAAATTAATTTCGAGAGGAATTGCCTAAACACATGCATTTTTTTTTCTTCCAGCATGTATAGTAAAAGGGCAGCATGGACAAAGAAATAGGTATACAAGGCTTTAAAAAAAAATTGAAACGTTTCCCCAACATGCCTGAAAAGTAAAATTAATTGAATGATACTGGTCATTTTTATCTTCGCACAACCTGATCCACTGCTTTATCAAAATACTTATTGATCAGTTTTTAGTGCCTGCTCTACTTATTTTTTTTTTTTTAATCCAAATTGGCTGACAGTTTATCATTAGCACAAGTCTACGATAGTTTGGAAAGTTCAGTGTAAGTTTCGATTGACTGCTTAAGAATTCAAGTAAAACTCTGCTTGACCGTTGATCCAGAGTAATTTGTATAATTGTAGTTAAAGTACCCCCTGACAAATCTCCTGGACAGATTTCCCAGGACAACAGTATATACTACTGACCCATTCCTGGGAATCGACAACAACAACAGACTATCCCTCACGAGAACTATTTTCCAAGACATCCTGACATCGTTATTATAAACCTTTCATTCGGACCTTGGTTGCGATCTGTGGGTTGTTGTGGGCCTCTCAGTATACTTATTTGGCAATTCAAGGAGACACCTTGCACTTTTAGTCAGGCCCATGGAAGCTTTTCCAAAGTGTCTTATATCTGGTGCTTAATAAAGAAGTTCTTAAGTGTTACATCAGGAACCAGAAAGTATGGATATAGCGGTTATTTATTTAAATAACATTAATAATTATGAATGTTCCGAAGTGAAAACTTCAAAGTCCCGACAAGAAACCGCAAGAATGGGGTTGGAAAGCTGTAGACTCACATGATGCCGCTCAAAGACCATGCTACCTGAGTCACTCCTGGAGGTTTCCAGAGGACACATGGGACAGACCCCACAGAAGCCATGAAGAAAGGCTATGGACTCTTGCAAAACTATTTCAGATGATTATTTGAAGAAGAAAAAATATACTCGTGGTTATTTCATAAGAAATTAGACTAAAACCTATAGGGTATAGTGATTTATGAACATGATGTTTTTCCTAAATCTGACAATAAAATACCCCTGAAATACAACATTTTCCCAAAATTTCAATTTTCCTCATTGTTCAGTTGTTGGTAGCATTATACTGATCACAAAAAAAAAAGTTTGACGAAACACATTTATTTAAAAGCACAATTAACAAGACTTTAAAAAAAAACTTTAAAAATGACAGGGGTATGAACAATTTTGAGGACAACATTACTGTACATAATATATTTTATGTTAGAATCCACCCGCTCGGGACAACGATAAAGATACCCACCCCGAGGACAATAACCCATACCCTAACCCCGGAAAAAAAAAATACCCGCAATGTCCGATAGGGTTGGTTGTCCGTATGGATATTTTGTGTCCGAGAACCATGATAAAGCCTATAATTATCATTTTTTATTAAGATTTACTTAAATTAAACTTGATCAGTGTGCCTCAATCAATAATGATGAGATGCACTGGCTCATGGGCTCTAACGAATTTAATTATTCGTCTGTTGAGAGCCATAAGGGCGCTATTGCAGATCAAATATATTCCGTTTAGAGCCATAAGGGCGCTATTGCTGTACAAATTTATTAGCGCCCTTATGGCTCTCAACGGAACATCTTTGATCTGTAATAGCGCCCTTCTGGCTCTGCAGCCGACGTTATTATCCTTCGTCATTTAAGTCACTTTTTTGGGGGTGGGGGCAGTGCCCAAGAGCGTAAGCCCAATAGCTTAGCTCAAGGGGATTTATGTAGGTGGTTGGGGGAGGGAGGGCACACTCCGAACGTATATAGGATGGGGGTATGCCCTTTAAATGGTTGAGTGTACAGTGGGCCTATATCCATGAACTGCCTCAACCCCTCCTATACTAGACCTTCAATGTGATGTTTGGCAATAGGCCTATAAATTTATGTGTTTTAAACTTTTTTAACGATGATTTGATGATTCATAATGATTCATCGGATTTGCATGACGCCATTCTTAGTGTTTAAAATGAAAATCAATAATCTCCATTGATAGGCCCCTTATAATTTCCCCAGTTTTATAGGTCTAGTGTTGATTTCTTGCTGGTACTCCAGCTAACGTGCATGAGCTTATTGTATTCATTCCCGAAAGCCTTGTACATTATACCTTAATCATGCTCAAAGTGAAAGTTATTATCTGTGCTACTTATAGTGCTCAGTGCCAACTTAAAACAGGTGCCGGTAATTGATTAACTCTCGTACACATGAGCCATATCAGATCGAGTTTTAAATGACTAGTAGTATTAATATAGTAGGCCGATCATTAAACGGATATAGTAGCGCGGTGGATTTACGTCAGCGGCCGAAGTCACGCAAGTCTTGTACCTCTATCAGTGTCTCGCCTACCTCTGTCCCTGTTGTGCCGGGCTGTGATGTCAATGTTGACATCGAAACACGCCGTGCCCGGGGCCGCTAACCCATATCTACGCTATAGATCTACAACACTTTCTCGCTCGGCCTCGGCGACTATAGGCAGGCATTTACCTCGGCTTTAAACATATCCATGTGCTATATCTCCGGCATCATTATATTGTGCATGTAATTAGCTAAGGTGAATACTAAAGTGTAACCTCCATATCTGTCCAATGTACGATGATGATTAAGGATATCAGAAGATTTGATTCACTGAGCACCAAAACAGCAATGACAGTTGAAAACAAATAATGTGTTTCTATCTCCCGTAGACGAACGGTACGTATATCATACACGTCGCGTCGTACTCATGTGTGTGTACGTGTACTAGTATCCCATCATTTATCTCGGCTCATTGACTTGCACGTGGTGTCTGTGTATGCTAAACCCTTAACTTGTGTATAGATGCTCGAGTGTACGTATGTGTGACTGGTGTGTTTTGATTTCCGTTCCGTTAGTACATTGATGATAGTGTGAGCTCGAGAGCAGCTAGAGCGAGAGTAAGAGTGAGAGCGACTTTAAGCAGAGATCTTCAAAACCCCTTCAAATTTGATGGTCAGAAGTATTAAAGAGTGTCTGGAGCTGAGTTTTAACCATCACAAATCAGGCCCGTAACTAGGGGGGGGGGGGGTTCGGGGGGTTCGAACGACCCCCCCCCCCCCCCCCCCCCCCCCCACCCCGCTGCGCTGGCGAGCAGGGTCCGCTTGACCACAAAAAACAAAAACAAACAAACAAACAAAAAAGGAGAGAAAAACCCTCACTTTTTGGCGGAAATGCTGCAGATATTGTAATAGTAATGCAAGAAAGGATCAAGGAAGCTTCAAACAATATGCTTTAATTCCCCCTACATGTAAAATTTTTCGCTCGCGCTCGCATATTTTTTATTTTAGGGCCGTTTTCAGAAGAAATAACGCATTCACAGGAATGTTTCCTTTGTATTTGTTGTATTTCATATTTTTAAACAATGTTATCTTCAATTTTAGAAGATGATATAACATAAATAAGGCCTAGTTGCAAAATATTCTTGATTAGCCCTACTTTCAGGTCAATATGAGGGAAATTGAGAAGGCCACCATGCACGTACCAATTTGCTCACGAGCTATATACAATTTGAAAAATAATCAAAAGACAAGGCAGGGTCGTAGAAAAATTTTCACTGGAACTTTGCTGTGCATGTTTAAATATTTTAATCTTCAGAAGAAAATACTATTTTTCTTCCTCCCTACATAATGTGCCTTTGCGCTTGCACTTTAAAGGGAGGTGATCATCAGCTTGTGATAAATAAAAACAAGGTATTATTAGGAAAGGTATGTTACTTCCAGTTCGCGCTTCACCCTTGGAGGATCTTTCCTCCAAGCTTCACCCAAGGATTACTACCCATTCACTGTTATTTGACGCCCAGATACGAAGTGATAACTAGTATGTTATTATTATGGATATTTTTTTCCAGCTCGCGCTTCGCGCTCGCATTCTTTAAAAGGGAAGTGGTCATCAGCTTCTAAAGGAATCAAAACAAAATTGATATAAGTAAGAAACCAAGTGAGTATAATACCATCTGGTCATTACAAACCAATTTTTTTTTTCTGCTCGCGCTCCGCGCTCGCAGAGTAGGCCTACTCCTTTTTTCTGTTTTGACTGATTCGTAAAAGAAATGGAGATAATGTGATATAAATTTTTCCGCTCGCGCTTCGCGCTCGCAAATTCATTTTTTGCTAAAAGAAAGGAGGTGATGGTCACCTTTTGTGAAGGAATAAAAAAACAACAACATAAGATGGAAAATGTGCGTAATCAATTTTTGCTAAAAGGGATGTGACCGTATTTAAAAAAAAAAAAAAAAAAAAAAAAAAAAAAAAAAAAAAAAACATTAAGAGGGAAATGTGCGTAAAATTATACTACCTTGGGTCATTATAAGGCCAAATTTTCGGCTCGCGCTTCGCGCTCGACATTTTTTTTCCCAAAAGGTCCACATTGTCAGATTTCGAACCCCCCCGTAAAAATCCTAGTTACGGGCCTGCAAATATTTGTATCATGTTATATTATATTAGCTCTATAGATAATATACTTGTAGTTTTGAATATTTATTTGAAAATGTCATAAATGTGCATAATAAAAAATAAAAATATCAATAGGTCAATTTGAACGGTTACCCATACACGTATGCTCGTTCCTGATTTTCAGAGAAACCCCTATTTGAAGGGGAAGCCGTGTCAAAATTAACCCCTATAACAGGCTTTAAGTATTTTAGGAGAAGCCGTGTCAAAATTAGCCCCTATTGGGCCTACAGACTTTTGGAGGAGAAGCTGCACATCAAAATTATCCCAATTTTACAGGTTTTTTGAGGGGGAGCCAGAGCATATTATATTCACATACTTTTGGACCATATTCGGGACCCTATTTGCAGAATTTGTCCCCAAAGTCAAAGAATTGAAAACGACCCCTAATTTTAAAAAAAAGTCGGAAAAAATGCTAAAAGACCCCAATGATTTCTCGGGATCCCCCCCCCCCTACCTGACCCCCTAAAATAGGTAAAATGCCAATAATTATTGGTCTAAACCCACTTTGACTTAAAGGAGGAGTCCGGGCTGAAATGAAAAAGTTTTGTAAAATTAAGTAAAATTCATCAAGCACAACACAGAAAATTTCATCAAAATCGGATGAAAAATAACAAAGTTATGCATTTTTTTAGGTCTTGATTTTTTTTGTAGAACAGTTCTTGGCAATTGTCTCATTGTCTCATTTGAATATTTGAATATTCAAATGAGCAAACCGATGATGTCACAGTCACCCTACTTCTTGTGTATTTTATTATATGAAATCCTATTTATCTCATTTTTTCATATATTGCGTATACAGAAAATCTGTCCCTCATACTGAAATAAGTAAAAGCACTTGTGACCTTGAACATTCCACAAGGATTAATCCGTGTTTTTATGTCCTTGGGGCAGAAAATCTTGATAATTGGTATTTCATACAATAAAATACAAAGAAAGTAGGGGGACTGAGACATCATCAGTTTGCCAATTTGAAGAACTGTTTCCTAAAAAATTCAAAACCTAAGAAAATTCATAACTTTGCTATTTCTTATCCGATTTTGATGAAATTTTCAGTGTTGTGCTTTTTCGATTTTACTTTATTTTTCTTATAATGCAAACTCCAGCCCGGATGAGTCCTTTAATAACCGTTTAACCTCATCCCACATGGTCTAATTTCATTTCGTCTACAAAGAGTTTGTCTAATTACCTTTAGGTCTAAATGTCACTTCGCCTATTTACCATTTCGTCTAAATCCAATTTGGTCTAATGTCCATTTCGTCTAATGTCAAATTGGTCTATAATACCATTTGGCCGATTCCTGTAACTGACTGGAAATATACCAAATATTCATTTGGGAATAAGACGAAAAGGCAATTATACCACTTGGCTTGCTTATAGACGATCTGCAATTAAACCAAGTGGTCATTAGACCAACTGAGAATCTGACGAAGTATGTATTAGACCAAATGGAAGTTAGACCAAACTGTTAGTAGACCATATATGGGTTTAGCCCATGTGGTATTTAATAGACGATCGGAGAATTGGGCCAACTGCTATTATATTAGACCAAGTGGATATAAACCCGAAAATATACCCCTTTCCCGGAGAAATCGGGAACGCGTATACGTGTAGGGGAGACCGGGTATGGACGTTACAAAATTCACATTTTGGGCCAGATAATTCTAATGAAAGTACTCACACACTCCATTGGTCTAAGATAGCCTATATGTTGGCTAAAACCTGAGGCACATTAAAACCTTGAAAACATGTACACTAATTAACTACAGCTTATTAATGAAGACATTTTTTTGTAATAACAACCTACCCCGTATACGCGGGTAAGTTTGTTAACCATACGGGTAGAAGATTGTTACAGTATGAAACATACGGGTAAGTTGACAATGTGTGTAAATCTCTTTATACCATACTTATGAATAATTCAAATTCCAGTTCTTTGGTATCGTTAACAGTAGATCAAGTAGAGCCTCTAGATAGACCTAAAAGTAATTAATAGAAAATATCAAAATATTAACACCCAGAAAATTTGAAACAAAATTAACTTTACATGGTATAGTAATGCGGGTAGGCTTTACATCGACATAAGCTGTGATAGGTTGTTATGTAACAAAACCTACACTCCTTATGGCGTGATAATATTACACATTTAATAACATCAACTGTAGCGCAAAGCCATTTAGGCAGATATTACAGGGCATGCCAGGGGTATATTAGTGACATACATGTTACAAATATAACATATACCAAACTATCATCATGTGCCTGCAGTGTAAGAACTATTACAAATATTAATTTTTGTCCAATAACAATTCACTTGGAATTGTAAAAAATGTGGCTTTTTTGTTGATTTACTTTTAATTAATATCAACGGAATAAAACCTCTAAACGAGCGGCAGTTCATCACAAGCCTATGTGTAGCGCGTTTATAAGACTGCCAGTTAGCACTAACTCTCTTGTTCCAACTTTAGCACATCTGAGAACACTGTAACAACTGACCCCGGTACTCCATTAACCCCGTCTCCCTATGGTTGACGCCTGAGGTGGGGTGGGTGGGGTGGGTTAGGACTTTAAGCTCAGAAAATATTGTGATAGCTACTGATTGGAAACTACAGTAGCAGATGGAGTGTATCAATAGCCTAGAGTAATACTACATGTGTAAGTCGCCGAGTAGGGGTAACCTACAATTGCCTGTAATTAACAGGCTGCAATTTGCTTTAAAATTCTGAATCCTATTTGAAGTCATATAATTAGTTTTCATGATCGATGCTTATGTTGCCATGGTTACCCATTTTCCACTTCAGCCGATTTCCTAGGGCCCCTTTGAAGTAATAATTTCCCCTTGTTAAAGATTTGCAAGATTAGATCCAGGTGATAGTTTACTTTTACAGAGTATAGGAATATGCAATATAATTATGTATGTCCGTTGCAAAGGAACAGAAAGAGGTATATTGCTGAGTTTAAAACGTGCATTGATACTTTCCAATAGTAGTAAAATTTACTGTCTACACGCATTTCATAAACACAATTTACCACGCTCGAAGATAATTTCCTCTGTTTTGGGAAAATTAATAATCACAATTTATAGGCCTACCTGTCATGTTTCCTCAATCAGGGGGCATTTCATGAAGGACGTCCGGACGTTTTATCCGACAAACTGTTATAAGCTACTGAAATGCTGCATTTGATTGGCTGAGAGCAAATTTGTCGGATAAAATGTCCGACAAGTCCTTTGATGAAATGCCCCCGGTAGGACGTGTTACGACCGGTAATGTCGCAAGACGCATAATGTCACAATCTGGTCACAAAAACGCATTATTTACATCTGACTGGACCAACATTTAACATCATCATCTGAAAGTCGTGACTGGGATCTCGACTGGGATTTGAACCTCGGTTCCATTCCTATCAGTTTATGGGCCTTTTTAGAGGAAATAACTGAATTCATTTCGATTGTTTACAATACATTGTGGAAAATGAAAATCAGCTCACAACCTGATGCGGATTGGACCGAGGTTCGAATCCCAGTCACGTCTGTGGTATGGTGACGTCACTGGTTGGTCCCAGACGTAAATAATGCGTCAGTGTGCGTCGCTGCGACATTTCCGGTCGACACTTTTTGCTCCTGCGACAATAATTGCTCCGGGATTTATTTCGTCTAAGATGTAGAGTTAGGGTTGGCATGGTTGGGGTTGCAATGTGGTTTTATATTAGGTTTAGGGTATGTGGAGGGTTGAAGTTGGTCATTCGATTAGTGTATGGAATTTGCAGTGAAACAAATTATTGTCGCAGGAGCAGTTGTCGTGGGATCTTCTAGCCTACAACAAGCACTTCTTCTAGCCAGGTAATAACATATCATGTTATGCAAGGCATACTGGGAGAAAAGTTAACGAGAGCTGAAGTGGCTACGTTGGGTAAATGAGTTATTATCATTATTAATAGGCCCGGGGGGGTCACTCAAACAAAAAAGTGCTACCCATGCGTGTCCCCGCACCCTGAAAATGACCCTAAACGGTCTCATTGCATGAGGTCAAATTTGCACCCTCTTTTCGAAGTCTGACTGAAAATGGCCCTAACGTCTCATTGGCATGAAGTCAATTTGCACCCCTTTCGACGTCAGACTGGAAAAACATACCCTAAATGGCGTAAAACCCCGTGAAAATGTTGACCCCAAAACAGCGATTTCCGCTGAAAACACCCCTATTTTTAAGAAAATGGCGATTGAAATTAAAAAACACCCCTATTTAAGGAAAGCGTCGACCGCCGTCGAAGACGAAAACAGACCCTTTTCGACGCTTTTGGGATACGCATGAGTAGCACATCATGTGGTGAGTGACCCCCCCCCCCCCCCCCGGTTAATAGGACCTACATTTTTCTCATACTATATACAGTGCGACCAAATAAAAACTGTACAAGTTTGAAATGACTACCAAATAAAAAAATATATATGGTTCTTGGGTAAAAGGTTTTTATGTAGAAAAAAAGCCTCAACTATCACTATAACACCAAAACGTCCGAAAAATTCATGCTTCAGTAAGCAATGCCCACTTTTGTAAAAAAAAAAATTAAAAAAAAAAATAAAATAAAAAATTAGGCTACGTGAGAATTTTGAAGAAAAAAAAAAATTGACAACCACTTTTTTTTTCCACCCCGCCCCCTCCCCCGATAGAGAAATAATAAAGCGTGTGTCGTTTTTTTTCTCTCTCTCTCTCTGTCTCTCTCCCCGTCATGCCCGTATTGGAAGAAATCGTGCATTATGATAAACTCCAACTAAAATACTGGTTTCATGATTGAAATGCATACATGCATTTTAAATGTTTCAATAACATAATTATTGTTGCCATGAAACGTAAAATATAGGGCATAAAGTTCAATTGTTCACCCCCGCCCATTAGGCCTACACCAGTGGCCATCACGCCCCTTGTTTCATTTACTTTTCAATTACTAGACAGAAGTGATCAAATTATATTTATATTATCCCATAATAATGTTTTACTGTTTTATCGCATTATTTACCTTATCATGACTTCATTTGCCCTCAAAAGGGATGTTGATACCTTTAAATACATTTTTTTTTAAAACATGAAACAAGGGAGCTTAAGCTCGGCTGGGAGGAAATCACATCGCATTATCACATCTTTCAGCGTCCTAATCTTAGTCTGTTCATTGGTTCATTTCCGATGTCGTATTACAGAAATAGTTCGTTCACGTCTTGATATATAAAATTCAATGTCATATAACTTGGAGAAATTAAATATGAAGCCAAAAGTGCTATTAGCGCAGGAATTGTGACTTTGTTTTCCTGCATTTTTTCTTACTCTAAATTGATATTGTTTTTTGTTTTTGTTTTTTTTTGTGTGTGTGTGTTTTTTTTTTTTTCATTCTACGTATAAGGCCGGTGCTCTATTGATTTTGGTCCCCTCAAATCTCTTTTCATCTCTGTGTTTATTTTCACTTTCATTTTCCCTTAAATCTGTATTAAGCACAACTTTAATTTTTTCATGCGAATAAAGTTGTTGTCTCTGTTATTTTTTACCCTCTGTGTCTCTGTGATGTTGAGGCCTATTTCGCCCCATTTCCCCCAGGCTGATCATTTCGTCTTTCCCTATAAACTTATCAAAATCTAACGTTTTAGCAGAATTTGGCCTATAGGGTCTCTTGTTATTTCCATCCTCTCTATTATTTTTTCTCGGCTCTCTCATTTTTTTATTTATTTATTTATTTTTATTTCATTTTATTTTTTTTTTTTGTCCATTTTCTCGGCTCCCTGATCATTTTCTTTCCTCTTCTCTAATATCATTTAGTTCTATTAACATTTTTTCTTAGTATTTACCTTGAGAAATGAGACCTTTTTCTTATGGTGTCTCACTTGTCACGAGATGGGTTTGGGATTAGTTTGAGACGGGTTTGAGACAATTTTGAAACTAGTTGCGGACTCCATCTCGGAGTCTCGGAGACGTCTCCGCAAAATGAAATACCACCTTTAAATGTGAAATTATAGTTTCACTCTAGCTTTTTTTTTCTTTTTTCAATATTATCTATTGTCTGTGTATTGTGTCTTCCTGTGCCTCATTTTACACCACATGTAGGCCTATCCCATGCGTGTCTGCCAATATGTCTGGAAAAAAGAGCATTGTAATTATTGTTGGCATGTTTTGAAATCACATAAATCGGTATTAACCGTTATATATATCATCCGAGCAGTCAGTTACAACCACAAGTGATTTCGTGCATTTTTTTTTTTGGGGGGGGGGGGGTGGCGGTGCGACAGTCACATTGTTAAATCACTCAAGTTCTTTTCACTTCATTAATATTTTTTTGTATTTCAATTTTTATATTTCACTATCGTGTCCGCTTTCACATGTACCTCGATCTCTTGATTGAATTATATAGTATAATTATTTTACAAACCTGCCACACCTATATTGTACAGGTTTAGACCTTCATTGTTAATAATTATGCTTCCACTCCTTTGGGCATGTTGGGTTGTATTATCTGATTATAATGTGCATAAGTGCTACATTCATGATAAGTAGACTAGGTATGGGATGCATGCATCTACAGTTATCGTTATCGTGAACCATGAAACATTTTACCCTCTGGTATATATTGGGCATATCATCCAAGAATCCACACTCTAAAACACGAAGGGTGAAACGAGTAAAAAGGGTGGAGAAGGGCCGAGGGGTGACACCCTCTTCCACCCTTTTTGAAAACGCTATGACTCCTCGGCCCCTTTAAAGGGTAACAAAGTTTACCCCTTTCCACCATTTTAGTTTTTTAGAGTGCAGATGGGTTTCGACTCTGTTTTTAAAGATGAACAGAGTCTACTGGGTTTGTGCATTGTGTACATAAAACATACACCCTTTTTGCAGTGACTCAAATTAATGGACACTATTTCCCCCTTGGGATTTGAAATTAAGGGTGTGTCCCAACTTGGCAAGAGTTTTGGCACTTCCGTCTATTTACGGAGTAATTTGATTTTATATGATTTTTTTTCCGTAAATTTAATCAATAAAAGGCATGTTTTACATTGATTAAGAGAATGCCTTGGTCCTCACGAGATATTAGCTTGTTATTTCCCATACTGAGGGCCAAATATTCGACAAGATTTCATCTGTTTGGGGTAATAATGATGTTCAATCATATCCCGGCATCAAGATCTTGTCCATTTTCTCGAATATCAAAGACGATTGAATTCTATTTCATTTTGCTTCCTCATGTTTTCAATGTCTAAACACTATTATTAAAATGCATGACATAAATAAGACGTTGTGTGGTTTAGTGGATAAAGATATGATCAAATGATTCGAGGTTCGAATTAATTATTATTATTATTATTATTATTATTATTATTATTAGATGTTGCTTATCTAGAGAAGGGGGCGATGTGAAAGCGAAGACGACCTACCAGTCCAAAAAAGCAAAAAGAATATATTCAGCTCCCTGGTGTTCTTTTCTTTGCTTCTCTCTCTCTCTCTCAGTCTCTTTTCTCTCTGTCTCTTTTCTCTAAGTTTAATGGGTCAGGGTGAGAACTTGAAGGGGGAACACAAATTGTAGTAGGGGTCTATTGGCGAGTCCCTTAGCCAGGGGAAGTTACTGCTTTAGAAAACGAATGAAAAAGTACCACATTTAACCATTGAATATCACATCCATGGTATAATTATCATTTTATTTTCGTTTCGACAGATTAACATGAAGACATAATTTCGACGGACTCGAAGTCGAGGAGCAAATCCAAGATGGCTGACGAACCGGATCGGGGAGAAGAGATAGTCGTTACAGAAGTAAACGGGAATCTGAGCGGGGACCAGCTGGCCATAAACAGCGGGGAGGTATCTCCTAAAAGACCCGTATCTTTTTCAGAGAATGAAGAAGATTTAAACGGACCCGGAAGTAGAAGATACTCCTATGGTAATTAATTTTCTCCTTTTTTGTTGTTGAAGAAATCACAACCTTAATTTCAAGTACGAAATTAATTAAGGCATTATCTAGCCCCCAGTCTGCATGGTTTGATAGTTTTCAATAAAAATCATTGAATGGGAGAAATGTGAAATTTATGGAGATATAGTTAGATACTGAAATGAGCATGAAATCAATCCAATGTTAACTTATCATTGTTCGTATGAATTTGTTAAGATAGACCGAATAATTCAGCTCTGATTTGTAGCATTGGTTGCACAAAATGTCGTTGGATAGACTATATAGGCCGATTTATTACCCAATATTAAAGAATATATATCCTGAGAACGGCGGTTATTTCTGCCTAGTTCATAACATTTCATTCATAAAATAGAATTGGATAAACAATGCAAACAATATTTTATTATGACACATCTGAGCATAATTTGTTTATATTTCCTGTAACTTTGTCAGGTGAAGCGCTGGATAACCACGACCTGGATACGATGTACGGCGATTCCATTCCCGATGATGTCAAGAACCGTCGTAGCATGTCGCGGGGTAGTCGTAGATCATCGGCGAGAATACAACGCTTAGACTCGATGAAAGTCTTGTTGCCTTACAGACGGAGCAGTAGAAAGAGGTAGAATACTAGTACCATGTCATGTAAAAGCGAAATTTGTTTGAAAATGTACATGCCGTTGAGATCTCATTTTTCCACGCAATATGTGCATTTTTTAATCGCTTTACAGGCCGAACCTTAAATCTTATGTGACTTTTTTTATTTAAAACTTTGAAAGTTTGTAATGTCAGATATAACAAAAACTATACCAATCTTTATTTATTTCCTATTTATTTTATTTTCTTCCGTAATGATTCATTGTTTTGTTTTGTTTTTGTTTTGTTTTTGTTGTTTGTTTGTTTGTTTGTTTTTGTTTTTTTTAACTTCTAGGTACTTGAAAGTGAAATTTAACAATAGCACCGAAACATTTCAAGAAGGAAAGAGAGAGGCATATAGGCCAAATTTAGAAGTGCAAAATGATGGTACATTTCATTTCGTTGTAGGCTAGGAATAATATCCACGATACACATCGTCATGTTCTTTATAATTTATGTAGGCGTAAAGTTATGTATGAAATTGATATTCGAGCGTGTTTCGGTTCTTTTCTTGTTTTATTTTGTTAAATGTTACATTATAATAATTCGCCTGTTAAATACAGAAGAAGACCTTCGTCTTCCTATCGTCTGCGCTCTTATATTAATACTATTCAATTCTTATTTTACAGCGGGACTAGTCCTATTGATTCATCGGGTCTCTTTTCTTCTATACTACTGACTTGGATGACACCATTATTCAAAAAGTCTTATAATGGTCACAATCTCAAAGAGCGTGACCTCGTACACCTACGGTCTGAAAAGGAGACTGCGCAGTCGGCAGCCGAGAGGTTTGTAAATAAGTTATATAATTATTAAGTTTGATTTATATAAGTTACGGTCACAACAGGTCGCTCATGCGTCCAGGCACCTCTCTATTCTCTGCCGCAAGTACTTTTTTGTCAGACACGCACTGAGGTTTTTGCAATGCCTTGTGTTACAGCCATATTAAAACCTTAAAGTCCCAGACCGGACCGAGAAATGAAAACCAAAATTACATATAAAACGAAAGCTAATATTTCTTCATAATACAACAATTCCCAATTTAAGCATTTTTATCTTCCATCTAGAAAGTATTTCATTAAAAAGGTGATCGAACCTCAACCAGGCCATCCCTCCCAAGTACTCGAAAAAGTACCCCTATTATAGTGGCGCGGCTGATGACGTCAAAAATGTTAACGGAATGCTAAATGCTGAATGAATTTGCCCTTTCATTTCATAACAATAGAATTCTAGCATGGGGTCTATTGTTCTGACATAGCAATACAAACGTGTTTTCTAAAGGCGAAACCCAATCATGCCTGGCAGTAGCATTCCATTAAACTTCTTTGACGTCATCAACCATTGTCAACTGCGCCATTAAAATAGGGGTAACTTTCGAGTATTTGGGAGGGATGGCCTGGTTGAGGTTCGATCATCTTTTTATGAATACTGTTTTGAAAATTTAATTCATTTTGGGGGTATTTATATTATACGCCTACTTAGCTTTCAAGCGATGTAAGGTTGTATTTACTCCGTCAACGGTCTTTAAGAATCGCAGAAAATGGTCTACGGTGTGTACAGGCAACGCGATTAGTTGTGAGCACCGCATTAGCTTATTCAGTTTGATAGTACAGTATTATGTCTTGTCCTCTTGGCACAAGAACTATGTAGAAAAGATAAATGAATAATAATAGTAAGCAAATAATCATCGTTGGTTAGGGTGACGGAACGAATTACTAGGCCTATATCACTTCCAAAGCGAAAGATGGCATGCTTGGCACTCAGATCGCCTAGGAAGTGATATTATATAGATGAGGCACGGGTATGAGTGGGTTGGTAGGAATTGTGGGCACAGTGTAATTATAGAATTGCTTGACCCACGAGGGGGAGCCGAGTGAGTTTAGACTAGTTTTCATTTTAGTTACCGAATGCCCACAAATCCTACCGACCCATAAAAAATAAAAATAATAAAAATTAAAAAAAAAAAAAAAAAACACGTATGCATCATCTGGGTTATAGAGTGGTGAACAATTTAAATTTATCGGACGCATGTCTAGCCATTAAATAGAAAATATATGTATTTACATCACAACCATGAATATGGTTGAGCGCCCGATTATTAGACCAAATTAAAGCAGGGATAGTATCAGATCTGGATAGTATTATTCGCTTTGTATTCTTAGGCTTTTATCAAGCGTGGGTATATCTTTACCCAATCCAAAAAGACTAATTTTCAGTGTCATTTCATTTGAATGTTTTGTTTGTAGATTAGAGGAGCTGTGGGAGGAAGAGGTGAAAGAGAAAGGCCCGGATGAAGCCTCCCTAGGTCGGGTTATGATGAAACATCTGAGGACACGATTGATCGTTGGTGGTTTCGTTATATTCATCGCATTAGGTTCAAACTTCCTACTCAATGTAAGTCCGATTGATGTAAATAATTTCTTTGAACGAAAAATGTTAAATTTATTTGGTCTTAAGATCTAAGTGCTTTTACGGCACAAGGCATTTATGCTTTGTAATGACGTGTGTATATGTGGTTTCATATTTGAAGTAAATTTTGATTAATCTGTTATAATGTAAATGTGTGCCATATTGTCAGGATAATCATGTAGACTTTGCATGATTCAGGGAGCTCCAGTTTATAACACGGATATAATTATCTATTTTTCCTTTTATTCAGCCATTTCTTTTCTACTGCCTGATCGCACATCTAAACCAGCCAGAACCAGTGGTACGATATGCCATGTGCCTCGCCCTTGGTATGACACTCAGCTTCCTAGTCCGTGCCTTTGGCGTCCATTTTGGTTGGTACCTTAGCGTCCGCACAGCAGGGCGACTGCGCAGTGCGGTCCTCATGATGATCTATTCCAAAATATCGCGGTTACGCAGTACGACAGAGCTTTCTGTTGGGGAGGTGAGTGTCAAGAGTATATGAAACAAAAATCTTGCTCCAGCTGTGTTTACAATATGTAGGCCTACTGAAATTAATACATTTTTACACTTTCAAGTGACAAACTATTTAGAGACTGCATCATTGTGCACCTCGTTTTCGTCTCGGGGATCTGAATTCTTATTCTACTCTCGGGCAATATTTTTAACCATTGTCACTCACTCCAGCCATTTTTTGTGTACTATCTACAGCTGATATGAACCTATTCCTGATGGGACAACATAGCTGATAAGCCATCATTCTAGGCCTTAGTAGATAAAGTTTTAGAATGATGGACTTTATCTTGCCTTTTAAAAACCTAAACCAACACGGAACTAACGACTCTTTTTTGTTTTGGGAGTTGTAGGCCTAAAATTGGATATTAATATTTCTTAATTTATTTCTGTATCTTCAATGTTTCAGGTTGTAAACATCGCCGTGAATGACTGTACACGTATATTTGAAGCCTGCCACATGTCCGCCATGTTTGTTACTGTCCCTGCATTAACCCTTCTCTTATCCATTGGCTGTCTCGTCCTGGTGGGAGGGAGTGCGCTCGTAGGAATAGCCACCATCCTCATCTTCTACTTCATGCAGGTGAATGCAATTAAATTATTTAATATAATCAACGTCGCCTGACGACTTAGCATCATTTGTTTGGTAATTTATTATTGAATAAAATGATTGATGTAATATGGTGTTTCATAACTGCAGGTGGTATCTCACTTCTTGCGTTTCTGTGGCTCCGAGAATTTACAGAGATGTCTCCGAGCAGACGTCTCCGAGGCGGGAAGAAATATCATGAGACGTCGCGGAGACTCAGGAGACATCTCTCAGACGTCCCCGTGACTATTCTCAAACCCATCTCATGGCAAGTGAGATACCACATCATTAAAAAGGGCCTGCTGGATAACTCCAATTCGTCCCTATTTTTATTGAAAACTCTGACTCTATTCGGGAGGGGGGGGGGGCTTGTTATTGTCTGACAGGAATCAGAATAGACTATTTTTGCCCCCCCCCCCCAAAAAAAAAATAAATAAATAAATAAATAAATAAATAAAAATAAAATAAATAAATAAATAAATAAATAAATAAAAATAAATAAAATAAATAAATAAAAAAATAAATAAAAAAAAAAAAAAATCTGTGTCCTTGTTTTTTAAATCTAATTCGATTTATCACATGCGTATCACTATCTGTATCTTACAATATACAACATCGGAGAGAAATGGGAAAGAAAAAAATAAGGTTAATGAAATCCTATTTTACTTTCTTCGTTTTGTAGTATCTTTATTTATGTCTATTCCAGCCTGTCTCTTCTCATTTCTAAATATTTCGTTTATCTCGTCGAGCCGCCATCCATTTCTATTTGTCACCTGTTCTTTGCCCCCATCTCTCTATGATGCTCTTAAATTATCATTTCATATCTCTTTCTATCACTCTCCTGTGTAGATTGGTATAGCGAAGTTGACGGCCCGATACAGACAGGCCGGTGTAGCGCTAACGGATAAGAGGGTTCGCCTTATGAATGAACTTCTAACATGCGTGAAACTTATTAAGATGTATGCATGGGAAGAACCTTTCACCAGAACCATAGAAGGTATGATCATGAGGATGAGGATTTTATGAGAATAATCATGTTTTATGGTGATGATAAAATAAATCATGGTGACGATGGTCATTTTGTTGATGATGATGATTAGGATAATGATAAAAATAGCAGTGATGACGATGAAAATGATGACGTTGATAATGATGATAATGCTGATAATGATGAGCTGATTGGTTTTGCACTAAAACGGGTTACCCTTGTGAATGATAATCTTACGTACGTGACACTTATCAAGATGTAGACCCTTATGCTTGGGAAGCATCTTTTACTAGAACCATTGAAGGTATTGATGCGGATGAGGATGATGATGATGACAACGATAATTAATGATGAATGATCATGGCAATGATAGTGGTAATGAGATTAATGATATTGATGAAAAAGATGATGATGTTGTATTTGATTAGTAACTTACATTTCACTTTTATATTACGATCTCATTATATCGGTTTATACTTTCTTTACTTTAACTAAAGTTTGATGAAGAGTTTGTTTCCAAAAGGGACTAAATCCACTTTTGTAACTTCAGAGTAAATGGCTTTTCTTTGTTGGATTTTGTACAGGAGTCTATGGAAAAGTGAAATTAAAAGTTGCAATTTCTGGAAGTTGCAATCAAAATTTAGGTAAGTTATTTTGCTCACAGATGGGTACGTACCTGAACAATGTCCTGATATCAATAACTCAATTTTCATCGAAAGTGGATTTAGTCCCTTTTGGAAACAAGCTCTTCGTTTATGCAATAAATTCATGAATATGTCGCATTTCTCTTTTTCATTTGTTATTCTCGATACATTTTGAACATTATATTTCTCAGGTATTCGTAAATCAGAAGGACGTATACTCATGCGCTCTGGATATCTGCAAGCTCTGTCTACATCTATCGCTTTCCTCATCGCCCCTGCTGCAACTCTTATGACTATCGTCGTTCACACCCTACTGGGCCACTCGATTACAGCTGCGCAGGTAGGCTCACTGTACCATTGTGTTGCGGTGTCTTCGGGGACGAAACTGGCGGGGCCGAGTTATTGTTGTTGTTGTTCGTACTCATGTACTTACACATAAGACACGTTGCTATGCGTTCTGGGAACGTTTGACAGACGCTGTATACTTAAGCTGTTCGTTGTAAAAACTATCTGGTCATAATTTCAATAGAGTACGCATGGGGTCGCCTTTGATTGTAAAAATCGATCCCGGTGTTCCTCTGCATTCACTGACAAGACCAACGAACAATTAATGTGCGCAGCGTTTTCCAAAAGCAAACAAACGTTTGTAAAACGCTTCCAGAAAGCATGGCAATTAGTTCATGGGCCTAGGCGATCATACACCGCAACTTACAAGAACGTTGGGCATATTTTTAGCTCTGGAATGCTAATGTGTGATTTTCTATGTAAAAGTTGGGCCTGGCCATCTTGACCTAATGAAAGACGAAGTGCTAATCACAACAATGAATCCCGATTCAAAGCCAAAAATAAAACTGTAGGCCTACAGAACATAACATTTGTGTCACGTGTCTATATTTAATTAATACTTGTGAGGAAAAATTGCGATTAAAATCAGTGACTTTTTATTCTCAGGCATTCACTCTGATGTGTCTATTTATGGGACTGACTGTGTGTCTTTACATGATTCCTGGGGCTCTTAAACCAATCGTCGAGTCTAGGATTGGCATTGAAAGAATAAAGGTAGGTCTTTAAATTGTAGGTCACAGAAAGAATAGCTTTAAAGAATTTTTGATCTCGTAAATGGCTCGGAGACGTCGCATAGGCGTCTCCCTATCTATTTATCGGAGATGTTGCAGAAACGTTGGGCCCGGCTAATCCAAAAGATGTCGCAGAGACGTCTTCGCGCCTAGCAGATAATCGCGTCTCAAACAAGTCTCCTGGCCAGCAGAATAACGACTTTACATCGATCGTATGATTTTGGTTTTCTGTTCATCATTCCTTTGTAGTGGAAAAGATTTTGATTCCGAAGTTTTCGATCTCTTCTGTTCAAAATTTCTTTGCGAAAAAACCGTTTGTCGCTGTCTATGGCAGAGTAAGAAAAACAAATTGTTCATATTGCGACTCTAACGAACCCGTCCCCATCCCTCCCCCTCAAAAGAAAAAAAAAATCAAACAAACAAATAAAAACGTTCGTAAGAATTTTCTTGTGGTGGAAAGGAAAATTTCTGTTCGCCAACATTGGCCGCTCAGGTCAGAGAGACCCTTAAATTGTTGTGGTGTGCTAATCTGAAATTTGGATAGGGTATTTTTCATTCCAAGGGCACCTTCATGAAGATACGTAGCACTAATAAGCGATGATGACAACCATAATTTATGCTTAATCTTTTTTCTTTCTTTTTTTCAGGCTCTGCTTTTACTCAAGGAAAGTGACGACCAAGTCGAACCACCGGTCGACCGCGACGTCGCTATCAAAATGACAGATTCCACACTTTCATGGGTTGACCCGGAAACGTTTCTGAATTCGACTTCCGCCACGGCAAACGGAGGTCATCTAGGCGTGGAGCAGCAGTATCGTCCTGATGGGAACTCGGCCAATGAATCCGGAGGTGCGAATTACAAAGCGCGCCTGGAGAGAGATGACGTACGGCAAGCTGATCGGTTGCTATGGGATTCTGACGGTAGTAACTCAATGCCCTACGCTCTGCGAGATATCAACCTCACAATCCACAAGGTATATTAAATCATCATAAAACTCGATCCTTGTAAAAATGATAATTTAATTTCCTAAGGGTTGATGACCACTTTCACAACAGTTGCGATTGCGATGAAATTTCGCTCTGAAAGTTAACACAAATAGTACATAACACTGCTAGTACTTTTGCCCTTTATTACCATAATTGTTTATAACTTTTGGTATTGCGTGTGCGAGTATGTTGCAATATAGTTATCCTGTGAAACTAACTGATCTCACGAAAACAGAACTGAGCACGGAAGGAGATGTGTCATATAATGTAATGAATTCGATAAGGCCTGTATGTCTCTCTATCTGACTTCACTGCAGTCTCGGCGACTCCGGAGACATATTTGCTCTCCCTCGTCTCCACGACTTCTGCAGATAAGGTGACAACAAATTCACCGAGAAGTCTCTGGGACGTCGCTGTGAAGTCTCCAGAACTTCTCAGAGATGATCACGCAGACGTTGTGGAGACGTTTTTGAAAGTCTTTCCAGTAGCAGTGACGGGGACGTCGCGGAGACTTCGCGACGCTAGTTGCGGAGACGTCACTACAACGCGTCGTAGTGACGTCTCCGCAACTAGCTGATGATCAAGTCGCCAAGTATTCTCATGGAAAGCGAGATGAAAACCTAATTAGGGAGCAATAAGAACAATTATATTTTGGCATATTCTTTTGGCCCTTTCTTTTAGTCAGTCTTCATGTATATTGTTATTCTGTCCCTGGTTTCTTAGTTTTGTTTTGTTTTTTGTTTTTTGTTTTTGTTTTGTTTTTATTTTACTTGTTTGGATTTTTTTTTAAAAATAAATTCAGTAAAATGATAAATTGCATTTTCGTTGTTATTCCTTTCAGGGTAAACTCATTGGTATATGTGGGAGCATCGGGAGCGGTAAGAGTTCGCTGCTCTACGCTATCCTCAATCAGATGTACACAATAAATGGAAAGGTGGAGAGAGCGGGGACCATTGCATATGCCTCTCAACAAGCATGGATCATGAACGCTTCGGTTAAAAATAACATTGTTTTCAGTCATCCTCTCGATAGCAAGCGATACCGGAAGGCCGTTTTCGCCTGTTCGCTGCAACCTGACTTCAAAATTATGACACACGGGGACAGGACAGAAGTGAGTATGAACATAGCCAGCGAAAAGAGACACTTTAGGCTTCAGTTTAATAGCTTTAGCAAATCGAGCATTTGTAATTCAAAACATTTGGAATTGGAGACACTTATTTAAGCATATAGCATCTTTAGGGAAACGTGTGGCTTGCCCGACCTATACTAATGCGGCGGTCACAACTCGTCGTAGGCTACGGGGCACGTGCCATCAACGTAGCCTGCGTTGCATGTACAGTGAATGCACAGGTCGTTGGTCAATTTCTGCGATTCCTGCGTTCCTGTAGTAAGGGTATTGGAAAAACTTCCTGCCCGTCGTACATGCAACGTACCTCCGAGGTACCTGCGCTGCACGATTTTCTACAAAATCCGTCGTAGGGAGTTGCACGTCGAAGGTACGGCGAGTTGTGACCGCCGCATAAATAATAAATAACAGAAGTGAATTTTTTAAAATGTGTTTTGGGTCAATGTCCATATTACTTATACCAAACACCGCAGCGTTGGTATCATTAGCTTAACAAACACTTCTTGGGAACCGCAAGTTAAAAATCTCTTTGAGTAAACGGCGCATTGCGCCCGCAAACTTCATTCTTTGGGGATCCGCGTTGCTTATGGAACTTAAAAATCTCTCTTTTCGGAAACCGCAATGGTTCTGTAACATATAAAACTCTCAGGGAAAACGCATTGGGTCCGCAACGTAAACGTCTTTCTTATAGGAAATCACATTTGTCTCTAGCAAAACCCCTGGGGAACCGCATTGGGCCTTCGATCGGGTCCGCAACTTAAAATCTCTTTTGTGAAACCAACAGTTGTTTTATGACAATCTCTAGGTGTACAATGCAATTAATTTTCAATGTTCGTCTACGCGTTCAACAAAAAGGGGATAGAGCAACGTCCATCTGGCGCTGCTCAGCGGCTGCCGAGCCCACGAAAAAAAAGGGGCAAAAAAATTTCCATTCATCTTTGTTTTGGAAAATAAAATTTAGAGCGTTTTCATTATCATCTCACCTCCCCAGGCCGGAGAAAGAGGAATCAACTTAAGCGGTGGTCAGAAGCAACGGATCAGCTTAGCCAGGGTGCTCTACTCGAACCGGGACATCTATTTACTTGATGATCCTTTGAGCGCAGTAGACGCACATGTCGGTCAGCATATCTTCACGCATTGTATTAAAGACGCTATGAAAGGAAAGACTGTGATCTTCGTCACGCATCAATTACAAGTAAGTTTTATTCCTTGAAAATATTTTTAACATGATGTTATGGGGGAGAGAGATAATGGAACGTGGAAACTCGTTACAACGAGGTCCTTGGGACCATGGGAATTACCTTGTTATATCAGGAATTGCTTTCTATCAGGGTAACCAAACCAAACAAACAAAGATCTGGGACTAGCAAAATTACCTTGTTATATTGGGTTATCTCGTTAAACCCAGTAATGGACCCAACCATATGTCACACAATTAAAAGTATCGGCCTATGCCCAGACATAATACAGCTGCTAGTGTCCCCAGGCAATTGGGCCTGCGCAATCTATAGAAATTGAAAATCATGGATCTGTGCCTGATATCAGACCTATTTATAACGAGTTTTCACTGTATTCACATCGTTAAACAATAATATAATCTTTTGCAAATATATTGCAAAATAATCGTCTTTTTATTGCTCGAAAATATGAAAATTATCTCTTTTGGGGGATGGGAGGGAGGAAGTAATTGTACAATTGTTTTACCATAACTAAGCATTCACGCATCAAAAGTCCTTTTTATTGCTTGAATGTATTAAAATAAAACACCTTTGGCATCTATATTTAAGCAATTTAAACAAATACATGTATAAAAACATGGTAAAACAATAAATCCCCAGATAGCAGTGCTACGTTGGCCCAATGTCGTGGCTATTACGTTGGGCCAACGTTATTCTTGCCGTTGGGCCAACGTCGGCACAACGTTGCACGTTGCGGCGACCATATGCCGACGTTGGATCAACGTTAAGTCGTATGCAAAAGTGCGACGTCGCGCGCACTCAAAATGCGAACGTTGGTCCAACATTGGTTCGACGTTGGCTTCGCGACCAACCCGACCACTGCCAACGTTGACCCAACGTAACCTTGCTATCTTGGTCGTCAGGTATTGAAATACTGTACAGATACCTTCTATTTATGGCTTGAATTTACAAAGTATATCAAATCAAGTACTGTTTGGCACACATTTACCACGTTTGAGTGTGATTGCTGTATGAGCTCGCAAACAAGCGGCATCCACGGCACCATCTTATAAAGAGAGTAGCGAATCAGTCACAATTAAACTTGAGTTTCATACCAATCATAACTTTGTACTTAATGCTACAGTCACACAGACACTTACGTTGAGTTACGTCCGGTTTGCCTCCAAAAATTTCCTTTTTCTGCGGATCCTCGAGGATGCCTTTCCGTTATAGTCAGCAGTGGAAATAGTTACAATTTCGTTCATTTAGTAAAACAAAAAAAATGATAGAATAGAAGATGAGGATAAAACAACAAAAACGTAACTAAACGTAAGTGTCTGTGTGACTGTAGCATTATAGTTTATGATGTTGTCATTGTTTATGAACCAGTATCAAACCCCTGTATCTAACCCACTAAATTTATTCTTACTATGTTCTCAAAAATGTTGCCGGAGTGACGTAGTATACCCAGTTATTGGGTGTCCGGACGGGTTGGGTGTCCGGACATTCAATTTTTACCAGCCATTTGAAAGGGTTTACAAGCAAGGCCTTTGTAGTTTTTAGCACAAAATGTTAGAAAATATTGTGTAGAACAAATATTGATGATGATAAGAAGTATTCAGCATATATTTTTGGCTTAATCTTGAGACCAAAAACCAGGCTTAATTTTTGTTAACTGTCCGGACACCCAACCCCCCATCCTACTTAGCAAAGTGTTGTGATCTCTTAACGAACTTCAGGGACGGGCAAAGACGGAAGGTTCTCCACAACACTATTTGGTGATAGTGTGAATACCTTCTCCCCGATCAATACACGTTTAAGAAGAGACAAGGATAATACACGTTTACAACGTTTTAGAAGAGACAAGGACGATACACGTTTACAACGTTTTAGAAGGGACAAGGACGCTTAAAGTACTACTTCGGTGTGTGTGTGTGTGACAGAGCTATATTACTCATTGTTCTATGTTTATAGAATGGGCTCAGTTACTACATTATAGGTTAGGTCCGTTAAAAAAAAAACATAAATCGTACCTACATTTGTAGTATACCTAGTCTTGCCATTTATATCAATGTTTTCGCTCTAATCCGAACTAATACCATACCTTCAAGAGATGATACATGTATCACGTTCGATACTACACCGAAAGCTTGAGAAATTTAAGATATTTGCGACGATTAATTATTCCGAATTGTTATTAAATCAATACTATCTCGAGATTTCGAGACTTAAATACTCAATTACATCTATCCTTCAGAACTTTTAACAACTGTTATTTGTTTGTCTAGTTGGCGCTGTATTCAGGAACGAAAATAATAAAAGGAGCTGATATATTTAAAAGAGATACCACAGAGAACAAATTTAGTCTCCACTTCATTATATTGTTTTGAAGAAGAAAAAAAAAATCGCTTTGCCGAGTGAAAGACTGTTACACAACATCCGTACAGCTTCTGCTACTTTTTATAGAAAATAGGTATAGAAAGACAACATGGGAATGCCATAAAAGTAGTACATTCCTATCATTTGATGCTGATCTTGAAAAAATCTATATATTTATAGCCATCGCGTTCAAAAAGCAATCCAAGATGATTATCATCGATTTGTGTAAGACTGGAGTATTCGCTTGGGCCTTCATAGAGCTGCATTGCACCGGGCCACGTCCCACCTGAATCGAAGCTCCATTGCAGGGTCATATTTATTCGTGATTCTGCGTTGAATGGATGCGAGAGAAAGAGCGTATCGTCGAGGAGTGCTAGCGACCCGAAGACGGACGGGTCGACCAGGGCTTCTTGCACGGTAAGATGAGGGACGGGAAACGAGTAACCGCCGTCGTAGCTCAGCGCCTGAAGTCGGCAGTGGCAATGAAACTTGTTCTCGTTGCGAATGCTGACAAAAACGGTTCCATTAGAAAGTTCGATGACCTGTAAGAGACATATGAATAGAAAAAATGTTTAATTATGTTTTTGTTTTTACTTTATGGGATATCCATGATTTAGCTGTTATGCAAAAAATCAAAAGTAAAACGCTTCGGTAGCTCGATGACCTGGAATACAGATATATGAATGGAACAACATATTAACATATATGTTTACCGGTAATTACCTGTTATGATAGCTCTTATCTAGAAGTAAGTTTACTTAGAAGGAAACCATATTCAGCCATGTCGTATTGGTAGAAAGGTACTGCACCCTAGCCCTCCCCAACTTTTTCAACATTTGATGTTCTCTTTCCCAGCCTTTATACATGTTCCAAAATTATTTCCTTCTCCATCGTTTGTATGAGTCGGTTTCGTAAATGCGGTAGTATCCAAACAACGCGCACACCGAGCGTATACATAGACAACACATATTCAAATACGCGACGAATGCACATCGTTGACTTAACGCGTTCGACGAATGAGTAACGCACACCCAGCGGATACTGCACATTGGCCATGCGTCGTACTTGTGACTGCGCCAACAGAGGGTTACTGAAACACGTAAGATCCTTATCTTTACCTAGATAATTCAGCAACTCGGTATTCAAGTGCATTATAATGCCCAATAAGCTTTATTTGAGAGTTCACATCTTTTCTACAATCTGAAACGTTTTCAGAACGACTTTTCTACAATCTGAAACGTTTTCAGAACGAGGACAATTTGAGAACTATTTTGATACGACTGAATTGACCAGTTCACTAACATTCAAATTTTATGCACTTTTTATAAAAAAGCTGTTCTTGACAACCTGAAAGCTTGCCTGAGGCTTGCCTGACATAACAACAACTAATGAATGTTAACTGGATTCAATGTATTGTAGTTCATTCTTTTATTACAGATTGTTTGAATACCTTGTTACTATGTCGCCAGGAAAGAAACATGGATAAATCATAACTTAGTCAGTGGCGGATCCAGGATTTCATTACAGGGGGGGCCCAAAATCGTAATTTCAGATTTTGGTACACCCAATTTTTTTTTTCCGTACATCGGGCGAGCCCAAAAAGGGTACACTCAATTTTTTTTATGTCACGCTGGCCGAGCGATAAGCGGGGGGGGGGAGGGGGGGGGGGAGTAGGTGTTCATTTTTTTTGGCCTTCGGCCATCAAAGAGGTCATCATGTATCAGCATAGGGGTAAGGTTAGGGGTCAATCGGCCCGCTCGTCTATTTTTGCCTCGCTTTTTTTCTTCTTTTTTTCCCTCTTTTTTTTTTTTTTTTTTTTTTTTTGCTAGGGGGGCCGGGCCCGTCGGGCCCCCCCCCTGTATCCGCGCCTGTTAGTAATAAAACTGGTTTATTGTTACCTGAGTTTCTCCGGGTGTTAAATCGCCAGTGGTATGTTTTTGTGCGTATGGTATGCCGTAGAGAGGAGAGTTCAGATTCCATGTCTTGCCGTGATCTGTTCATAAAAGAGGAAATAAGAATTAAAATATTGCCCAAAGAGAATTGATTATATTGACAGAAGCGAAAGTCACCAAATTATATGTCCCTTTAATTCAATTTAATGTTGTTGAAATTTATTGATTGAATATGATCGGAAACCGAAAATGCATGGGATGGTAGGTTATTACAATAATGATCCTAATCAACTTTGATAGTCCATCTAAAAACAGTATGATATAACGATATCTTCTTGTAAACATACAAGTATGATAAATCTCTCTTTTTTTTAAAAACATATCCGGAGAAAAGTTTAGTGACCATATCATCCTTAATCTTCAAAATGTGTCTAGGGCTTGGTATCATAGAGATTTCTATATCGAAAAAAAAGTAATGACCAGACAAGATCATTGCTCCATACTCTTCTTTGTTAAAAAAGCTGAATCGTAACCAATTAGAATTTTCTTTCAAATTTCAAACTGATCGCATACATACGACGCACTGATGTTCAACCTAGAGCCTTAACTTCACTTTATCCTCCCCTACACATGCTATTATATGCCAATCAAAGTACAATTAGAATCTAATTAGAATTTTGAGTACTTACCGTCGCTGTATATGCACTGCATTTGTCGAAAGGCTACGTCCACACGATGCCCGCAGCCGATCAGTCTCCCTTTATTTGGCGCCATTTCTTTCTGGATGCCGAAACCGGGACCAGGAGCCCATGTGACTCCCGCCAATGCAGGATTCGTCTCTTTCACGTTAATAGCCGGTGTCCACGTGTATCCCCAGTCATTGCTAATCTTAAAATACACACCCTTCTCTCGATACGGCGACGTGCACGCACCCGTCGTGTGCTGGCAGTATCCGAAGAAGACATACGTGGTGTTGGTGATCTTGTCAATGATAACGGAACCGAGGTTAAGTCCGTCTTCAACATCATAGTCGTCCTCGATGATCTTCGTCGCGTTCCAGTGAAGGCCGCCATCGGATGACCGCCGCATCGTAATGAACTTCGCCGATTTGTCTGAACTGCTGTACTTACGCGGTGCGGAGAAAGCGAGGAGGTCGCCGGTGGGGAGTTTGACGAGGATCGGGGTTCGATACGTGTGAACCTCTGCCTGTTTTTCAGACACCCATAGTTCTTGTTTGTGGATGATGACGGGTGAGAGGGTGTTACAGGAATGGAAGCAACAGAGAGAAATGATACCCAGTATCCTGTGAACAAAGTCGGATGGTTTCATTCTGAATGTCCGCTACCTCCCTTTGAGGTATGAGCTTGAGCCAACGAAAGTGTTTTAAAAATCCGTCAGTCAATAACTGCTATGATAAGCACTTAAAGGCAGGGTAATCGAGGCTCAAAAGTATCTGATAATATAAGAAACATAAAGAGTGATGATTTTATCAAACAAATGCAATGTACTAGTCTATAGGATATTAAGATAAGAATATAGACAAGAAACACAAGGTGAAAATGTATCTGAAACTTAAATACAATATAAATTATGTTCTTTTTCCTTTTCTTTTTTCCACTTTTCTTCTTTTTTTTTAAATCATGGTCGTCCTAACGAAATATTTCAACAACTAAACTGCTAAAGTACATTGGCAGTGGTTGGTAGAGGATAAAAATTGACTGCCCGCCCCGCCCTCATTTCATCTTCTTATAGCTTTTAATTGCTACCAATTAATTGTTATCTCACTTTTGCGGTATTCACCATCCCTAGCTTTCGTTGTAAACTCTACACATTAATTCATCAAAAAGCCACGGAAGGAAATTTACTTAAAGACGAAGAGTTGATATATCTTTAATGTCAGTTTCTTTTTTATGACGACCCTATATATATACTGCATGTTGAAATGGATAATTCTGAATCGACAAGATGATCCATTTCTCTCTCTCTCTCTCTCTCTCTCTCTCTCTAGATCAGTAAATCCCCTGCTCCAATTTTAATCATCATCACCCTATTGGCACCCCGACCCCGACACCCCGCTGATTCAAACTGTTCTGTATTGCATGACTGTATATGGTCTACAACCTAGGGCTCACTTCGCGGATATGTCTCCGCGACAGAATAGAAAATTTTGTCTCCACGACGGATAAAAAGTATTAGAGACGTCTCTGAGACGTCTCCGCGACAATTTATGGGGGGGAAAGTCTGAAGTAGTCCCAAATTCGTCTCCGAGACGTCTACGCGATATCGGAGACTAAATACTTTTTATCCGTCGCGGAGACGAAATTTTCTATTTTGTCGCGGAGACGTCTCCGCGAAGGGAGATACCACCCTAACACACAAGCACAGATCAGACTCATGCACACACATGCAAAAAAAAATTACCATCAAAAATTTAATGGCACAACTGCAATATTCAAATAGTCTACATGTAGTTTGCACACTTTCATTTCTTTTCTTTGTTTCTTCCAATAGGGTACATGATTCATATTTTGCGGGGGGGGGGGAGGAGGGGAGGGTGTGATCTCCATATCTGTTCACATTATCTTTTTATTGGTCTTTAAACTGCCATTAACAATTTAAACTATATGGACCCAATTTCCACACATACACGTAGGCCTACTGCTAGTATAGGCTATTTTGCTACCCGTGAACTGCTGAAGGGTTTTTGAGTTTTTCAGGATTTCTAGAGCCCATATTACTTATATATTCAGGAAAATATGATATTCATATTTATCTATTGAATTATTAATTCATATAGACCTATATATAGACCCTTTATATATTGAATTTTTATTCTGAAATAGCTTTAGCAAGTTTTTTCGAAATTTTGAGGACATTTCGGAAGTTTGAAGATGAAAGTTTATCATGGGAAAAGTCATATTTTAAAAAATTATATGAATTATTAATATTTTCAACATTCGAACATTTCTGGCGTTTAGCAGTTTAAGAGACCGGCGGGTTTTCTTCGCCATGGCAGTCATGGCGTGCATGTGCACTACTGTGTAGGCTTATAAAAAAAAAATTATGTAAAACATTGTAGGACTGGGCCTATACTAGATCGAAGACATTTTATTATGCTGCACATGCACACAATGATACATTTGTGCATTATTGATTAGGTACTAGATCTATAATACAATTAGCCCGTGTGGTATTTCACTGTTGTGAACGTCATCATGAACACGCGGCGCGTAAAGCCTAACGTTAGACAGTAACACGAGACTATGCCGCACAGCTATTATATAGTATACAAATATACAATGACAATCGAGGATCTGGTTAAAACTATTCGCATCGAAGGAACATCACATAGTACTATTCTCTCGAGGGCCATCGGCCCGAGAGAGAATAGTACTATGTGATGTTCCTGAGTGCGAATAGTTTTAACCTGTTCTGAGAATGAGTCATTGTATATTTGTTTTATATCCCTTCCACCTTTTAATTTTTTTAATGAACAAAATTATATAGTCTATGCTTACCTTTCTTCTGGATCCAATAAGTACAAGTACTTACAAAGCGCCCGTTTTTGTTCGAGCACCGACGAAAAATCTTGCGAGCGCTGAATCGAGTGATTTGATGTCGATCTCATCACAACTCACACCATCAATTTGTGAACAAAATTCACGGAATATAGATACAGCATACTTAATTTGTTTCTGAGTATTAACGCTGTCAGTCGAGTTCATGAAATCCACAATTTCCTCGTCATTATACTGCTGAAATCTTCCGTTATTACCATCAATCTGGCAACTAGTGGAGGCAGCCATTTTGTCTGTTTACAAACAAAAATCAGCTGTTGCGCACCTGGTCAGTGCATTCAGCTTCAGCTCGCCGAAAGTTTCCCGTGGCATGCGCGCATGCAGTGGAGAATTCAGGTAAAAGCAGCAGAGTAGCACCGCTCGCGTGCGCAACTCGTGAATAGGGTGGGGGGGGGGGTCGGAAAAACGTATAGTCCAGTTTTTCCCTAGGGAAAAAATGTACTATGCGTGACGTCATGAAGAAAAACGAACTATTTCTCGAGAAACGTTTTTCTTAGTTAAACTATTCTTTTTCTCCTTGTGTACACTCTCAATGCAAACAATCTTAGATAAGGGATATAATATTGTATGTAATTTGTATTGCGATAAATTATTTACCTGCATGTGGCTGTGTCCTAGCTTTGAAGTAATACAAGTGACCGCTTGAGATACAAATCCCGTCTTACGAGTCATATAACTCAGCGCAAGAAATGGTATGACATGTGTTGTATTATATAGCCATGATGAAAATACGACGACGACGTTTATTGTAGCCTAGCCTTCGACGTATAATCGGCACGGACGCAAATTAAAAATACTAGTAGACGATTTGTTTGTTCTCATGATGATCATGTGACATTTGACAGGTCATATGACTTCGTTGGTTTTGGCGCACCACGGCCACGCCCACTATGTTGTTGTGGTATGGTACGAAAGACACCTTGCAGCATAGCGTAGTACGTATTATGTGTACCTGTGATCGGTACGTGTTTTGGAAGCCGAGGCAGCATGCATGAACGAACATGTATTGTATTCTGTCAATGATTTACGGCAATTTATGAGCGTTTAGAGTGCTGTATTCGTGGATCGAAGTACCATCCATGCTTCTATATACTCAACATGGAACATAATGGGAGCCATATTTCTGCATGACGTGTGCTAAAGTATATCAACATAAACGTAAAAGTGTATCAGGCACGTAACTAGGATTTTTACGGGAGGGTTCGAAATCTGCAAAAGTGGACCAAAAGGTACATCAAATTTTTTTCACGTCACGCTGGGCTAGCAAAAAGGAACACCAAAATTTCTCACGTCACGCTGGCCGCGCGATAAGCGGGGGGGGGGGGGTAGGTGTTCAAAATTTACCATATATTAGCTATAGGGTAGGCTAAGATCGGCCCCAAAGAAATTGATAAGCACAACAAAAAAAAATATCCATTTTTTTTTTTTTTTTTTTTTTTGTAAAGCGGACCTCTGGTCGCCAGCGGGGGGGGGTGGCTGGCGAGGTAGTTAACGGTGGTTCGTGTCGAACCCCCCCCCCCCTGGTTACGGGCCTGTGTATTTATGTTAAAAATTCATGTCGCGCATATTATCATTAGGCCCCCAAGTGTCTACTTGTATCTGCATCGTCTAGGAGTGTCTGAGAACTGGACACATAACTTATATTAACATTAAATATAGGCATGAATTTTGATTGTTTGTTTTGCTTTAATCCTGAGCTCTTCGGTAAATCTTATTTATTTATTTATTTATTCATTCGTCTTTCAATCTTTTCATATTTACAATGATATTGCAATTTACACATTTACAACATATTCAATTTTACAATACTATAACAATGTGAAAGTGAAAGAGAAGGAGACTGACTAATAAGCGGAGCTTGTAGAGTGAAGGCCTCAAATGAATTATTACTTATCTACACAAAAATAAAAAGAAATATTATTGATTGAATATTTACATAGATCATACTCAAAACTGTGGTAAATATATATACAGAGAAAAATAAATAATACATATAATTATAACACGCTATAGAAATACAATAACCTTATAAAACCATAAATGTGTGTAAATCTTCTATCTCGGTCACAATAGATATTTTGCACAACTATTTTTTCCCCCACAATGTTGATTCTTTTCTTCATGTTCTCCTTTCTTCATAAAAACACTTTTCAGTCAGCTGTCTGTTCAGAAGTAAAGATCTGTCTCTCAAATTTATCAATTCAATCCTTGTAAATAAAAACTGTCCTGTGTAGATCGTTGGATTTCCACCCCTTCGATCACCATCTCTTCTCCCCCTCTCTCTCTCTCTCTCTCTCTCCACAATCACTTTTACCTCCATCAATGTCCCCCTTTCTCTCCTTTAATTAGTCAACATGCTCTCTAAAGGCAATATCACAACTGAAGGTTCCAGTTTATGATAGTAATTTAAATTTCTGTTTTGAATGGACAGACAATTTAAAAAAAAACGAGATTTACAGAGAATAGTCGAGAATTTAACTCGAGCCTACTCGTCCCAGGAAACACGTTTAATCTTCTATTTATGATTCAGGCTTAAATTTCGTCAGTTTCAGGACAAGGCCATTTTTTCACAAAGAATTTTTGTTAAAGGGGAATTATCCCCTCAGAGAAATTTAGCTTCAGTGAATGGAGACAAACCCCCAAAACATATTGGGAAAGTTTCAGAAAAATCAGGCAATGAATAAGAGAGATATGAATTTTTAGATTTGAGATCACTTATGACATGGAGATCCTCCAATTGGCAATGCGACCATGATGTGTGATGTAATGCAGGGAGATCTTTTCCCATATCTATTGTACACATTGTACTAAAATCCTCTTTTTTTCTTGATTCTAAAGGGAGAATAAAGAATCTTTTTATGGGATGACTTTGTAAAATATATGAAGGTCATAATATTATCATGAAAGAAAAGCCGTTCTAATCATTAGATGAAAATAAAGAGACATTTTGAATAGTTTTTGTGCACACCATATAGGGAGTTCTCCCTTTGTGACATCACAAATTGTGACCGCGTTGCCAATGGGAGATTTCCTATGTAATTAGAGATCTCAATATTCAAATACTCATAACTTTCTTTATCATTTATCCGATTTTCACCAAATCTTCACTAATGTGCTTATTTGATTTTTCTGCATCCACAGTAAGCCAACTATCTACAAAGGGACAATTCTCCTTTAAGTACCGTTACACAGTACAAATGCATACTGTATGTCTAGAAAGGGAACCAAGATCTCCAAAGCCAAAGAGGAATTTTGGAAGGGGCATTCAAGGCCATGGCCTTGAATTAATTTAAGCCCTGATTATTATCATATTGTCACAAATAAACATCTCAAATAGATGGATTGACAACAGAAGAGACATCTGCATAACAAAGTATTTACTTTGAAATGTAAGTAAAGTTTTATTCTCAAAGTGACAATTTTATTCGTTGGTATTATAACATCATATTGCATCAAATAATTACAGGTGAGAAACTTTTGTAAAAGCATCAAAGTAAGATTAATCTAATAAATTTAGCATACATCTGAATTTTCCCTCATGACATGAAAAAGGTTTGACGGAAAAGAATCAATCAAGGCTTGAATCATCTCTCCCCCCCCCCCGCATCGATCACACACATTTTTTAAAAAAACCACTCAACTGTTTGAATATAAAAATCAAAACAGTTAAGTGTTGCGCGCTCCCCCCCCCCCTTAAATTCCTGGATCAGCTGACATAAAGTTTGTATAATCTGGTTTAAAAAATTGCCTCGACTTCACTTCGGTGATAATTTGACTTACAGAAGATCCCCTTATATAACTTTTATAAGCTTGAACTGTATAACATTTACAATCGACCTTGGATCTTCAAACAGTAGACAATCATCCAGCATATTTATTTAAGCCTACATATGACAACTCAGAAGCAAGTTTACTTTGTTGGAAACAACAAAATATGTCTTGAATTCATAAAAGTACTGTTATATGGTTTTGTCTTAGACATAGAGCATCCAAATTTAATTATGCCTTTAAAGGGATGCAGTAACACTGAATGATATTCAAATCACATTTTATTCGATTTAGCTTATTTTGCCAACATAATTATAAACACTTTGGTCAGTCTGGTATCTCTTCAAAATTGCAAGCTAATTGCTTGCTTTACCTTCGAGATATCAATGATTTCATACTCAAATTTTACAAACCAACCCCGTATGGTTTATAAAACCATGTGCTTTTTCCCCATAGCACAACAGACACCCATTTCCTGTTGTATAGTTCCCGTCCCTAGCGGCCTGCTGAGCTAGCAGCAGAGGGTACTGGTGCTCGGCTGTATGCTTGGCATTGTTTGTTACACTGTTTTAAGGTAGTAAATGACTTCCATTTGATCTGAAACTTACAGTAGTTTGTTTTTACTGTTGGAACAATATAATTTTAATAATCTTGATCTAATAATTGCTCTTGTTTTTTTAAAGTTACTCAATCCCTTTAAAGAGAGTCTCACAAGAAAGTCAGCTGCTGTGCTCTTCATATTAAAACATGTAATATCAAATATATCATGTAATGACATTTGATTTCATACCTTTCAATGGAATACTGTAACAATTTATTTGGTAACATTAAGACTACTAGAATCCATCCCACTCCTGTTATAACAAGCACAGATACATTAAGATCCTGATTCTCCAAGTCCAAATTTCAAATGTGTGCAAAAGTATGTGTGCCTACATGTGTATTTGTTAACATGCTTTTTTTTATGACAAGGCAATTGGCTTGGTCCTGGGCCAAGGACTGCCATTTGCACCTCACTATAATTGGAAGGAACTGTAGCAGAAAAGACTCAATATAAAAATTTCAGGACTACAGATTAAGTTGGATTTTCACAAATGAAACTGAGCTGTAACCATCTTTCTCATATACCAGTGCAATGTGGTTTTCATCTACGTAAGTCAGACATGAATATGCGCTTCCCTTCTCATAGATATTCAGAAGGTTGGGATAAGTATTTCCTGCATCAAAGCTCCAATGCAGCGTGAGATTGACGCGAGACTTGGCATTGAACGCATTGCTGAAAAAGAGGACATCATTGTCGTGGAAGTTCAGAAGGGAACCGCAGACGTTGGGGTCGACCAGTTCTTCTTTCATTCTCATAGTGGTCATGGGGAAAGAGGAGCCTCCATCAAAGCTCATTGCCTGGATGCGGCACTTACAGTGGAAGGCATAGGTGTTCCGTATATTGGCTAGGATCGTCCCATTCTTCAACTCCACCATCTGGAATGTCATTAAATGATGAAGTAAATAAAAATTGAAACTGTGTTGGTTGATCCAGGGCTAAATGTTTTACCAGAACATACAAGAGTTTTATAAAAATATCTGAATGCTATTCCTGAAAATTTTAATCAAAAGGACTGCACAACCCCACTATGCGAGGCTCTTCAAACGACAAAGCACATCTCCTTCTTTTTTCATCTCTTAAAAGTAAACCATGATAGTTTACTCAGAAGAACACCAATAACAATTACTTTTTAAATCAGTGTTCATGAAACATGGAGTTGGTTGAGGCTACTTGGCAAACTCAATCACATAATCAACATAGAGAGCAGACAGTAAGTAGAGTTGGGTGGGAGATATATATAAATACTTCTTCTGTAAAGTAATAGTATTTACAGGCACATACATGTAACCATAGTCACGTACATCATAGCGAATAATGAATATTCTAAATCTACAAGACATCTACTTTAATAGACTAAATGTATGTACTGTATCTTTTCAGACCAAATGCAGAGATGCCAACACTATGGAATAACTAGAACACAAGAAATTACAACGCACATAACGCCAATAGTTAAAACAGCAGAACAAAATGAATTCTCATGACAGAAAGCATGAATATAATAACATTTTGCTCTGACATTCAATTTTGGGAATGCATCTAAATCAATACATTTCTTTCTCTTGTGAACCAGACATTTGTTATAGCTGTCTTAACTATTTGTATTTTTTGCACTCCTATTTCTAATGTTTTAATTGTTCCATAGTGTTGGCAATTGACACAGACAATCTCTGCCTACCCCACATAATTTGTTAAAGTGTCAAATTGGAATCTGTGTTTCCAGACTCCAATATAATCATTGTGATTTCATAATTAAATACCAAAATCTTTACCACAGAAACTATTTTACCTGTACTTCGCCTGGAACAAAATCTCCAGTTTGCTTGGTCTGTCCATATGGAAGGCCAGCAAGAGGGTTGCTTAGATACCATGTTATACCACCATCTGCAAGCAGTAAAAGTATAGGCTATAGCAACCTAACAGTACAACAATAATTTTTAAAATGCATGTAGTTTATGTTATAATTTAAATGGAGGGCATGCAATACATGTTTCACAAAATATATTAATTGAAGAAGAGCCTATATAATGAGGAAAAATAGATATTTGGGGTATTGGGGCAATGTGACATCATGGTCACATTCCCAGGGTGAGGATCTCCATAGAATATTAGTGAACTCAACATTCAAATGCTTATGTATAACTTTCTTATTGGTTCAATTTGTCTCAAACTTTAATTGATCTGTTTCTTTGATTTTTCTGTTTTATACAAGTTAACTGGTTCTCCTTAAAAAAAAAAAACATGAGAGGGCCAGAATATAATGGGGGAAATAAGATGAGCCAGAATTTCAATTTGGGGTACACCCAGCATACTGACCATCACTATAAAGGCATAACATTGATCGTTCCTCTGCGACAGGGGTATGCCCACACGTCACCAGTCTGCCCTTGTTTGGAGGGTACTTCTTCTGGATCCCATACCCTGGTCCTGGATCTATATGTAACTCCAAGAGCTCTGGGTTCTTCTCTCCTAAATTAATGGGCTCTGACCAGGTGTAACCAAAGTTGGAACTGATCACGATGAAAACTCCCGATGGCTTTTCTCCAGCAGTGCCATTACAAACAGAATGAACGCAGAATGTGTGCATCAAAATGGTATTGTTCGTTAAACTGTCAACCATCACTGTTCCGAGATTCAGTCCGTCTGGAACTTTGTAATCGTTTAAAATAAAGGTGTTTGGTCCCCACGACTGGCCGCCGTTCGATGAGCGGCGCATGGCAATAAACTTCGCCCCAGCATCGGCAGAGCTGTATTTCCGCGCTTCGCTGAACGCCAGCAGGTCTCCATTCGGCACTTGAATGATAATGGGTATTCGATACGTTGAAACTTCACCTTCTGACGATGATTTCCATAGCAATTGTTCTTCTAAGACAAATGGATTGATGGACCACACAACTGAGAATATTGTGCTACAGATTGATATGACAAAACTTGCTTGAATTAACAATTTCGCCATCATTTATGAATTTAAAGCATGGCGCCTTTCAGAAGAAAGCGAGCTCCAAACATTATCAGGTGACAACAAGACTGTAAACAAGAACAAGGCGGCCTAGGTCAGGTGATTTCTAACAACCTCATCTCCACAATACCCGGGTTTGCACGAGGTTCTTCGAAGCTAGTCTTGCCACCAAATACTCCCTAAAAACTTTTAGTTGTGTTTCACACCACCGTTTTACATAATAATTTCGACCAAATAACTGGATTTGGCAACATCATGAATTTATACTTACTCTTTAATAACACTTAATGTTATTTATATGCGTCCTCAATGACTTTCACTTTCACGTTATATGTTCTATATTCTTGTATTAACTTGTTATATGTTTTATGTACCATTTTTCTGTTTGTTTTGGTTCTGTTTGTTTCTGTATAATTATCAGTTCCGTATTATATCCAGGAAGTTGTAAGTTATATCTTAATGTTTTCAATGTTATGCCGACAAACTGAATTTCCTGAAAGGACCAAGAAAAATGAATCTGAATCTGAATATGGATTTTTTTTAAAATGATCATTACTCCCCAACTATCATGTAAATCATACTAAATTTGGAACGAATGACCAATCATTGAATATTTTGTGAGTATAAATGTATTGAAATAAAAATCTCTGTTTCCATGGAGTTATATCCTCCCCCCCCCCCCCCCCCTTTAGTTCCTTTTTTCTTTTTCTTTTTCTTTTTTTTTATTTATTATATATTTATCCATTTTATTTCATGTCCAGGTATTAAACAAATAAATGAATAAAAAATCATTGCGTCCAGCATGCATGTATCTACTTTTACTTGCCATGTATAGCTAAAATTTGTGCATTTTTCAATTTTACAGGTCTTTTATGTGTTGTTATATTTCATTGATGGCCAGAGTATTTTTTAACCAGAGGTATTGATTATCCAGAAAAACGTGCAGTGTGAAAAATGTGATTGGTGTAGTAAAATACAATAAAAAATCTTCTCTAAGAAATTGGCTATGATTAAATTTTTGCTCTTTGGGTGCTTTTTTATTGTCTGCCATTGTAGTTGTAGTAGGCCCCTCCTACCAAAACCTCATTTTGGAGGCTTTGTACCTGTGTCTCCCCCTTTGTTTCAGAAATGACCGGGTTTTGTCATCTGCTGCTTCCGGAAATGAAAAGGGACCAGTCTCCTTTCTTCAAAATGGTCAAAATTATTCTGGCTATGAATGAAATATAACAACATAATTATAAAACACTTGCAAAGTTTAAAATGCACTAATTTTAGCTTTGTTGCAATATACTCATAGCAAGTGAGGATAGAGGTATCAGATTGTAAATAAAATAAGTCCCAAAAATGTATACAAAAACCACACAGAATATTATTTTATAACAGATACAGTTTATTTCAGAACTGCATAGATGTATAAGATGACACTTAAAAGTAATAATGAATGTGAATGGAACAATAAATATTATAATATATATTCTACATTGTCCTAGTTTTGAACTAAATTATATATATTGCACCCTCATGCATAGGCTGGAATTAATTCATAAAGCTATAAGTCTGGATTGAGATCGAGTACAATTACAGTCCTTCATACACGTAACATTATTCTTTAACTCGACGAGTTGGCATATATTTTAATAGAGGCACTTTTTTTTTTTTTTTTATATTTACTTTCCTGTTTTACAGAATACATTAACACGAACAGGCATTTGGAATGTAAAAAAGCTTGACACTTAGTTAGACCTTTAAAATGAGCTTTTGCAATATTATGTTGATAGTACTGAATGAAATTTTTATCATTAAGATGAACATGAAGTAAAATATTTAAAAGGTAATGATTACATGCTGGTCCAAAAATATGTGCATATACTTAATATCAAACTTAGGCCTACTTTGTACTTTTACTTTTAAATTAACAAACAAAGCATATTAATTGGAATTGTTTTTTTACCCATTGCATTATCACAATAAGAAAAGTTAATACATTTATAATTTTCTATGAAGTGTCTATTCAGGCAAAAATTAATATCTGAAGTGCCTGCACTTGTGACCCAAATCACACTCATTCTATAGGATTATCTCCACTTGGTCTAAGAGCAGTAGGACCAGTTCTTGAATTGTCTAGTACCACATGGACTAAACCCATTTGGTTTAATAATAATTTGGTCTAATTTTGACCTGGTCTAATACAAACTTGGTTTAATTTCCCATTTTTCTAATCGCAAAATGATCTAATTGCATATTCGTCTAATGCCAAATAATATTAGGTCTATTACCAGTTTGTTTCTGGAATTGATCAAGTGGTGATACACAAAGTAGACACAAGACAAACTGGACATTTGATGAAACAGGAATTAGACAAAATGGAAAATAGGCAAAGAGGCAATTAGACCAAAAGATAAATAGACAAACTGGTTAGCAGATGAAATGGAATTAGACCAAGTGGAATGAGACAAAATGGCTATTAGGAGAAGTGGGTTTAGACCGAGTGGCAATTTACCATAGGACAGGCAAGACCCGTAAGGTGTGCCTCTACATCTTGTATTGTTTTGCTAAAGGGGAAGTTTATGTTGTGCTTAACCTTCTCAGTGTGAACGATCCTCACATAATAGTTGCAAAATGGTTCAAAGTTCTGAAATCAAGACATAAATATTAGCCAAAAGGTTTCACAGAGCTATACATCATCATGTGGCTTAAAAAAAAGCTGGATTTCACACAATGTTTACTCTAGCTGAAAAACTGAATATTTGTTGTACTATCTAAACAAACTACTAAACTATTTGTCATTGTTATGGCCATGTTCATGTATTTTGTGTATCAAGAATAAAAAACTCTACACTATATAGACTCGGTGTTCTTTGCTCGCTGAATGAGAATCAAACCAAATTCTCTTCTTTGTCAGCAAAATCTGGCTAATAAAAGAAAAAATACTCTTAAAGTAAATGTAGACAGAAATATTGCATAATTGATCAATATTCTAGTCCGACAAAAATACAACCACTCTATAATGAAACCCTAATTTGACTTCTTTGTTATCAATGCAAAACTCTTCTCTAGACACAAAATAGACACCTTGCACACAAAACAAAGTGAAAATCTACTACCTAACAGTACTTTGAAGCAGCACTTGAGTAAATAAATATCCATATTTAAATGCTAAACCATCTTAATACGTGAGGCACATTACATTTACAACATTTATCTGATAATTATGAAGAAAAAAAATTGAAATAAAAATCCACCACCGGAAAGAACTTATAAAGTTATGACTAACGATAAACTTGAAATTTAAAATATACTATGTATTTAGCAGATGGCGAAATATTCCAGAAGGAAAAAGCCGTTTCATTACTCTATGAGAAAATAAATTATCTAGAAGTACATGTATCTTACATGGAAATCTTTTCCATACAAGTTATGACTCATAATAATATAATACAGAATGTACTATGTGATAAAAGATACTGTTATTTATAAATTTTCAACAACAAAAAGTCAGGATTCACCACCAGAAAGAACTTGATAAAAATTAAAAGAACACAAATTCTTAATTTATGATGCAGAATTGACAATAAACATATTTTATACACATGTGCATATTTGTATTTTGTATGACATTTCCTAAAACAAGATTATATACTTCACAAAAACACATCTTATTAAATCGTACGCTGAAAGCCATTTCCTGGAGATTCAGACAAACACTCTTTGGTTTAGATCAATTAAGTAACAATGAAGAGACATACATGTACTTGCAGAAAACAATATACTTTAACAAAAACAAATCCATTGGAGATAAACTTTGCTAACAAAACAATTTTAAAGAAACGGCCCCAAAAGATATTAACTTATATGGGTTGTTTTACGATCAGGGTACACTTTCAAATATTGGCCTTCTATGCACCATAAAAAGAAATATACGTACTGTAATCTCAAATCTAAACGAGACAAGCTATTGGGCACTGTTAGAGCAACCCTACAAGAGAAAATAAATTATAGAAATACACATCTACTTTAAAAATGACCATATCTGTCATTTTAGGGAAAATTACTGTCTCTTTTATTTTCTCTGATTTTGAGCCTGCACATCTTAATTATTAGCAATCATTAGGCTTGTTTCTGCAAAGCAGAGTTGACTATTAAAGTGCGATTGTCTAAAAACTGAAAACCCAAAAGCACAGTTAATCTGATTTGTTGTGACCAATTAACCCAAAAATGTCCTCTCCGAAATTGGTGGTTTTAATGCATAGTTAGACATCACTGATGAAAACAAGTTTTTTTGTCTGTAAGAACACTTGTATAATATGCAACAAATTTATAATGTTTACTTCCCCCACATCCACTTATTTTTCAGACAGTTCACCATTACAATGTTGTCAAATCACGTTCTGAAATAATGAAGCAATTGACTTTACGTTTAATAAAAATTTGAACCCCTATAGAAAAATTTAAAAAGCAATTTAAATATCAATTTACTTGTCTAGAAACACATACACAAAATTGAGGGAAAACAAAGCAACTTTTTTTTTGGGGGGGGGGGGTCCAGTGAGACAAAATGGTGTACCCCTGATCGTAAAACACCCTTAGTTATAAGCAACAGAACACACAATTATCAAATTTGTGCTAGATTTGACATTCTAAAATGTTAACATGAACGTGTATGTTTACCAAAAGACAATGGACATTACATTGTACATCCAAGCTGGCAGTATGTGTGTAATATTTGTCAACATAGTTACATAAAATATAATTGAACATTTGAAAATGAATAAATTACATGTACTCAGCACCAAAACTTGAGTTGGGTTCTGAATAAACTGCTAAGTTCTTCAACCCAGTAGTCCATAGAAGGTCTGCTAATTTTTTTTTTTTTGGTGTTAATTTTATGTATAGTGTACTTCAAAAACCCTTTAAACAAAGCCAGAGGACTGTGGTTGCTAAGGGAAAAATGAAATGCTATTAATTGCTTCCTGAACAATTAGATCAAAGAGAAATATCAATTAAATAATAAATCCATTTCAAATGAATTTACCACCAATAAAAATGTGAGTGATTTTTAAAAAATTCCTGAGGATTAGAATTAAAATGGCACTGACTTTAATTGGCATTATTAATTTGTCTGCTGAAAACCAGAAGAGCGTTGATACATTTAACAGGTGCATGGCTCGCCCGCAGCCTACATACTCCTGTGAGGTTGATATCAACTTGGTCTAACATTAGTTAATCTAATTATCCATTTGTCTAATACCACATGGCCTACACCCATTTGGACTACTAACAATTTGGTCTAATTTACAATTGGTCTAATTCTCACTTGGTATAATGACCTATTGGTCTAATTGCCAATTCATCTAATAGCCAAATGGTCTAATTGCACTTTCGTCTATAGCCAAATGAATATTTGGTCTATTACCAGTTGGTTGCTGGAATTGACCAAGTGGTGATAGACCAAGTGGATTTTAGACGAAATGGGAATTAGATGAAATTGTGAATAGGCAAGGTGGTGCAGAGACCAAAAGGTAATTAGACTAACTGGTTATAGACAAAATGGAATTAGACCATGTAAGAAGAGACCATGTAAGAAGAGACAAACTGGACAAAAGTGGGTTTAGACCAAATGGCAATTTACCACTCGAGTAATGCCTTACATTTCAAGATGACCAGCAAGAGTATGGCCACCTTGTTCCTCCTGTACAGATGGGCATCTCCCCGTTTCCAATGCACAGAGTTTTTGCATAATCTGACCAAGACCAGACGACCATGTCATGCATCTATACAGTCTACTCCAGTTAAAACGAGAACAGATATGGATTTTCTCCCAGTCCCTATGTCAAACATATGCATGTTGTGTTTGGTATAACAAGAATTCATTTTAACATGGATTTGGCTTGGTCCAAAGCATGTACCTCGTTATAACGAGAGTGGACTGTACTTCAACAATGACGTTCAGCCTTTCTGGCTCTCAAAGGACAATAAAGGCATTTATTGTTCTTGCAATGCATGATGGGATGGAATTATAGCACAATCAGCTGCAAAAAGCAGGCAATCATATTGTTAATGCTATGATAAATTAACTTTTGTTCCTGTTCGTTGTGTTGATCAGAAATCTAAAAGTTTTTTGGTAAGAAAAATTCAATTATGGGATATTGGTGAAAATCGTATCTAACAAATGTTCACAACATTACCACACAGGTGGGAACTATAATCAGCAGATTGACTAGAATTCTGTCCCATCATGCACTGCCATGAAAGAACCATAACAGCACAACATGTATAGGAAACTGGCGAAATTACTCAAGGATTCAACTGAATTTTCAAAAATGAAATGTACTCGATATCATTCTTCTCATACACCATACCTATGTGGTTCTCATCAATCGTCGTCAGACACGAGTAAGCGCTCCCACCTGGGTGTATTAGAAGGAAGTTTGGGTACGTTGCTCCCGAGTCCATACTCCAATGGAGGGTCAAGTTGACCCGGTTCTTTGGGCTGAATGGATTGCTGAAAAAGAGTGTATCGTTGAAGTTGAGGAGAGAGCCGCACACCCGAGGGTCGATGAGTTCTTCTTTAAATGTCAGATGGCTTAAGGGGAAGGTTTCCCCTCCGTCGACGCTAAGGGCTTGAATGCGACAGTTGCAATGAAAGGAGCGCTCGTTGCGAGCGTTGATCAATAATGTACCATTCTTCAGTTCGATGACCTGTACAAGAACACGTGCAAAAACAATACGATATGATAGACAAGATTACATTGTCTTACGAAAGGAAAGGATGAAATTACATGTGAGCATTAAACAATGCACCGTTCTTCAGTTCACCAAACTGTTTCACATTGTGTAACATTTTTTAGGAGGTGCCAAGAAAAAGGTCATAAATTCCTTGATTTCAGGTCACTACACTGCAGCCACCCCCCCCCCATGAAAAAAAGAATTACATATTATTTGCTCATTTTGCCACTGCACCTCATATAACAGGAGTGAACTGTAATTTCATAGAGCTCTTACATCATATTTTCAAGTATTCCTGCCATGTTCAGAATTGGAATATCAATTAAAAACTGGCCAAACATAATTTTTGGCTTTGAATCTATGTTTGATAAATATGCTCTTTTTTTTTCTTCAAATACTTTTTTAAACAAATGAATAAGGATACTGGACAATTTCTGTCAATTGATTACCCTTTGACAATTCAAATAAAACATAAATCATACATTAGGCCAGTCTTTAAATTAATGAAACTATGTTAGTATATCTCAATTATATCACAGATTTTAAGGGTTTTAAACTTTGGCAAACAATGGTCGTTTGGCCATGTTATTTCTCCTGATCAAGAGCGGTTTTTTACCTGTACTTCTCCTGGTTCAAAGTCACCAGTCTGCATAGTGCCTGTTTGAGGTATATTCTGAAGCCCTGAGCCCTTTTGCCATGTTACTCCTCCATCTGAAAAGATATAAATTCACGATTTAAAATAATAAATTTGGTGTAAAACTGAAATACATGTACATGTTATAAAAACAGAAATACATGCTCAGTTTTTATATCAGTGTCTACCTACAAGAAGGTTTTCAAGATCTACATTGCCAAACACAAGTACAAGAGTGTTTTATCTTGCAAGTCATCTGCCATGTTTATCCAGTAATATTTCTTTCTACAAATCATATGAAATATGTAATTATATGATTTTATCTCTGGTTTTTTGTTTGTTGTTTGTTTGTTTGTTGTTGTTGTTTTCTTGTTATTTGTTTGTTTTCTTTCTTTCTTTCTTTCTTTTTTTTTTTGGGGGGGGGTTGTTATTGTACTGTAGTTTTACTATTTTGTTGTTGTAATATCCTAGCTGAGAAAGTCAATGAAACTGATTTGTTGGAAATTGATTGCTAAGGAAGCCATGAAATGCTTATTTAACAAGTTTAACCAGGGGGTCTGTGGCTTTAGGTCCTATCCCTGGGACTTAGCAAAGGGCACTAGTACATTGATCAAGTCTCAAACCAGGGATTTTGCCATTTTAATTTGTATGACCCTTAAAAGAGCTATCAGTTACTTATTATCATGTATTACTTCTATAAAATACCAAATAAATATGAAAAGATGTCAGCTATTTCAGAAAAGAAAAAATTTACAACTGTCACTATATTTATGGATCTCACAATCTGATTAATGCTTCAATAAAATTAAACATTTTAAAAGTAAATCATGTCCTCTCTAATAAACACCTCCCCCTTATATCCATTTTTTTCTTCAACTCCTCATGTTCATTTTTAAATAATTTTGAATTACTAGTTGTTAAACACACCCTAAAACAATAACATAAAAATGGTATTTAACAAATCAACAATAAATTAAATCAGTGCTAATTTTTCATATCCTACAAGATAGGGGATTTCGCGCGAATATATGAGCATGCTTTCTTTATGCATTGGGAGGGTTCAAATCATCCAATTGCCTGCTTACGAACATGCAGTGCGAATTCAAGAACTTGTGAACATTCTTTTAGGCCACTCAGCGTGAAAATAACACCGAATACAGTATACAAGTAGGGTGGAGTGTCAGGGCCGTCACCAGCTTTTTTCTAGGGGAGGTGCGTTTCGGAGTCAATATCCATTTTTAGGGGGCGAAGCGACCAGGCCCGCGTGAGCCTAGCGAGCGAGCAGGGGGGGGGGTATAGGAGGGGGTGTCTCACGGCACCTCCTTTACACCATAGAGATTTTTTTTTTTTTCGCAATGAAAAAAAGAAAGAAGATAATTCCTTTTATGATGTAGGCCTAAACATGTGAGCGCGAAGCCCGAGAGGAAAGCTTTCTGTATATCGACTGAAGAAAAAGAATTTCGTTTAACCATTGTTTTGTGCTTTGTTTGCGAGCACGAAGCGCGAGCCAAAAATTTTGCCTTATAACCACATGAAGGCATTGTATTTTACACATATTGTGCCCCATACTTCTTAATTAACAGGTCTGTTTATAATGGTCTCAATAAATGTCTGTATATCCTTTTTGATCGAACATGATGAAGTCAGAGTATTATGTTTGATCTGTCTTCTAATGTATTTGGCTTGCGAGCGCGAAGCGCGAGCTGGAAATTTTGCCTTATAATGACCTTTTTTAAAATTCCCCCACGAGCTGATAATCACCGCCGAATATAAATTTTACCTACAGTACTTTGAGCAGCACTTGAGTAATCTTAAATATCCATATTTAAATGCTAAACCATCTTAATTACGTGAGGCACATTACATTTACAACATTTATCTGATAATTATGAAGAAAAAAAATTGAAATAAAAATCCACCACCGGAAAGAACTTATAAAGTTTGACTAACGATAAACTTGAATTTAAATATACTATGTATTTAGCAGATGGCGAAATATTCCAGAAGAAAAAGCCGTTTCATTACTCTATTGAGAAAATAATTATCTAGAAGTACATTATCTAACATGGAAATCTTTTCCATACAAGTTTGACTCATAATAATATAATACAGATGTACTATGTGATAAAAGATACTGTTATTTATAATTTTCAACAACAAAAAGTCAGGATTCACCACCAGAGAAGAACTTGATAAAATTAAAAGAACACAAATTCTTAATTTATGATGCAGAATTGACAATAAACATATTTTATACACATGTGCATTTTGTATTTTGTATGACATTTCCTAAAACAAGATTATATACTTCACAAAAACACATCTTATTAAATCGTACGCTGAAGCCATTTCCTGGAGATTCAGCAAACACTCTTTGGTTTAGATCAATTAAGTAACAATGAAGAGACTACATGTACTTGCAGAAAACAATATACTTTAACAAAAACAAATCCATTGGAGATAAACTTTGCTAACAAAACAATTTTAAAGAAACGGCCCAAAAGATATTAACTTATATGGGTTGTTTTTACGATCAGGGTACACTTTCAAATATTGGCCCTTCTATGCACCATAAAAAGAAATATACGTACTGTAATCTCAAATCTACGATGACAAGCTATTGGGCACTGTTAGAGCAACCTACACAGAGAAAATAAATTATAGAATACACATCTACTTTATAAATAAATGACCATATCTGTCATTTTAGGGCAAAATTACTGTCTCTATTTATTTTCTCTGATTTTGAGCCTGCACATCTTAATTATTAGCAATCATTAGCTTGTTCTTGCAAAGCAGAGTTGACTATTAAAGTGCGATTGTCTAAAACTGAAAACCCCAAAAGCTACAGTTAATCTGATTTGTTGTGACCATTAACCAAAAATGTCTCTCCGAATTTGGTGGTTTTATGCATAGTTAGACATCACTTGATTGAACAATGTTTTTGTCTGTAAGAACACTTGTATATATGCAACAATTTATAATGTTTACTTCCCCCACATCCACTTATTTCTTCAGACAGTTCACATTACATGTTGTCAAATCACGTTCTGAAAAATGAAGCAATTGACTTTACGTTTAAATAAAAATTTGAACCCCTATGAAAAATTTAAAAAGCAATTTAAATATCAATTTACTTGTCTAAACACATACCACAAATTGAGGGAAAACAAAGCAACTTTTTTTTTGGGGGGGGGGGGTCCAGTGAGACAAAATGGTGTACCCCTGATCGAAACAACCCTTATTATAAGCAACAGAATCACACAATTATCAAATTTGTGCTAGATTTGACATTCTAAAATGTTAACATTGAACGTGTATGTTTACCAAAAGACAATGGACATTACATTGTACATCCAAGCTGGCAGTATGTGTGTAATATTTGTCAACATAGTTCTATAAATATAAAATTGAACATTTGAAAATGAATAAATGTACATGTACTCAGCACCAAAACTTGAGTTGGGTTCTGAACATAAACTGCTAAGTTCTTCAACCAGTAGTCCATAGAAGGTCTGCTAATTTTTTTTTTTTTGGTGTTAATTTTATATGTTATAGTGTACTTCAAAAACCTTTAAACAAAGCCAGAGGACTGTGGTTGCTAAGGGAAAAAATGAAATGCTATTAATTGCTTCCTGAACAATTAGATCAAAGAGAAATATCAATTAAATAATAAATCCATTTCAAATGAATTTACCACCAATAAAATGTGAGTGTTTTTTAAAAAATTCCTGAGGATTAGAATTAAAAGGCACTGGACATTTAATTGCATTATTAATTTGTCTGCTGAAAACCAGAAGAGCGTTGATACATTTAACAGGTGCATGGCTCGGCCGCAGCCTACATACTCCTGTGAGGTTATATCAACTTGGTCTAACATTAAGTTATCTAATTATCCCATTTGTCTAATACACATCGGACCACCCATTTGGGACTACTAACAATTTGGTCTAATTTACAATTGGTCTAATTCTCACTTGGTTAATGACCTTTGGTCTAATTGCCATCATCTAATAGCCAAATGGTCTATTGCACTTTCGTTATAGCCAAATGAATTATTTGGTCTATTACCCGTTGGTTGCTGGAATAATGACCAAGCTGTGTGATAGACCAAGTGGCAGAGATAATTTAGAGCGAAAGGGAATTAGATGCAATTGTGAATAGGCAAGGTGGTGCAGGAGACCAAAGTATTGAGACTAACTGGTTATGACAATGGAATTAGACCATGTAAGAGAGACCATGTAAGAGAGACAAATGGACAAAAGTGGGTTTAGACCAAATGGCAATTTACCACTCGAGTAATGCCTTACATTTCAGATCCAGCAAGAGTATGGCCACCTTGTTCCTCCTTGTACAGATGGGCATCTCCCCGTTTCCAATGCACAGAGTTTTTGCATAATCTGTCCAAGACCAGACGACCATGTCATGCATCTATACAGTCTACTCCAGTTAAAACGAGAACAGATATGGATTTTCTGCCAGTCCCTATGTCAAACATATGCATGTGTGTTTTGGCTATAACAAGAATTCATTTAACATGGATTTGGCTTGGTCAACAGCTGTACCTCGTTATATAACGAGAGTGGACTGTACTTCAACAATGACGTTCAGCCTTTCTGGCTCTCAAAGGACATAAAGGCATTTATTGTTCTTGCAATGCATGATGGGATGGAATTATAGACAATCAGCTGCAAAAAGCAGGCATCATATTGTTAATGCTATGATAAATTAACTTTTGTTCCTGTTCGTTGTGTTGATCAGAAATCTAAAAGTTTTTTTGGTAGAAAATTCATATATGGGATATTGGTGGAAAATCGTATCTAACAAATGTTCACAACATTACCCACAGGTGGGAACTATAATCAGCAGATTGACTAGAATTCTGTCCCATCATGCACTGCCATGAAAGAACCATAACAGCACAACATGTATAGGAAACTGCGAAATTACTCAAGGATTCAACTGAATTTTCAAAATGAAATGTACTCGATATCATTCTTCTTCATACACCATACCTATGTGGTTCTCATCAATCGTCGTCAGACACGAGTAAGCGCTCCCACCTGGGTGTATTAGAAGGAAGTTTGGGTACGTTGCTCCGGTCCATACTCCAATGGAGGGTCAAGTATGACCCGTTCTTTGGGCTGAATGGTTGCTGAAAAGAGTGTATCGTTGAAGTTGAGGAGAGAGCCGCACACCCGAGGGTCGATGAGTTTCTTCTTTAAATGTCAGATGGCTTAAGGGGAAGGTTTCCCCTCCGTCGACGCTAAGGGCTTGAATGCGACAGTTGCAATGAAAGGAGCGTCGTTGCGAGCGTTGATCATAATGTACCATTCTTCAGTTCGATGACCTGTACAGAACCGATGCAAAAAACAATACGATATGATAGACAAGATTACATTGTCTTACGAAAGGAAAGGATGAAATTACATGTGAGCATTAAACAATGCACCGTTCTTCAGTTCACCAAACTGTTTCACATTGTGTAACATTTTTTTAGGAGGTGCCAAGAAAAAGGTCATAAATTCCTTGATTTCAGGTCACTACACTGCAGCCACCCCCCCCCCCATGAAAAAAGAAATTACATATTATTTGCTCATTTTGCCACTGCACCTCATTATAACAGGAGTGAACTGTAATTTCATAGAGCTCTTACATCATATTTTCAAGATTCCTGCCATGTTCAGAATTGGAATATCAATTAAAAACTGGCCAAACATAATTTTTGGCTTTGAATCTATGTTTGATAAATATGCTCTTTTTTTTTCTTCAAATACTTTTTTAAACAAATGAATAAGGTATGGACAATTTCTGTCAATTGATTACCCTTTGACAATTCAAATAAAACATAAATCATACATTAGGCCAGTCTTTAAATAATGAAACTATGTTAGTATATCTCAATTATATCACAGATTTTAAGGGTTTTAAACTTTGGCAAACAATGGTCGTTTGGCCATGTTATTTCTCCTGATCAAGAGCGGTTTTTTACCTGTACTTCTCCTGGTTCAAAGTCACCAGTCTGCATAGTGCCTGTTTGAGGTATATTCTGAAGCCCTGAGCCCTTTTGCCATGTTACTCCTCCATCTGAAAAGATATAAATTCACGATTTAAAATAATAAATTTGGTGAAAACTGAAATACATGTACATGTTATAAAACAGAAATACATGCTCAGTTTTATAATCAGTGTCTACCTACAAGAAGGTTTTCAAGATCTACATTGCCAAACACAAGTACAAGAGTGTTTTATCTTGCAAGTCATCTGCCATGTTTATCCAGTAATATTTCTTTCTACAAATCATATGAAATATGTAATTATATGATTTTATCTCTGTTTTTTGTTTGTTGTTTGTTTGTTTGTTGTTGTTGTTCTTGTTTTGTTTTGTTCTTTTCTTTGTTTCTTTTCTTTTCTTTCTTTTTTTTCTTTTGTTTTTTTTATTGTCTTGTACTTGTTTTACTATTTTGTTGTTGTATATCCTAGCTGAGAAAGTCAATGAAACTGATTTGTTGGAAATTGATTGCTAAGGAGCCATGAAATGCTTATTTAACAAGTTTAACCAGGGGGTCTGTGGCTTTAGGTCCTATCCCTGGGACTTAGCAAAGGGCACTAGTACTTGATAAGTCTCAAACCAGGGATTTTGCCATTTTAATTTGTATGACCCTTAAAAGAGCTATCAGTTACTTATTATCATGTATTACTTCTATAAATACAAATAAATATGAAAAGATGTCAGCATTTCAGAAAAGAAAAAATTTACAACTGTCACTATATTTATGGATCTCACAATCTGATTAATGCTTCAATAAAATTAAACATTTTAAAGTAAATCATGTCCTCTCTAATAAACACCTCCCCCTTATATCCATTTTTTTCTTCAACTCCTCATGTTCATTTTAAATAATTTTGAATTACTAGTTGTTAAACACACCTAAAACAATAACATAAAAATGGTATTAACAAATCAACAATAAATTAAATCAGTGCTAATTTTTCATATCCTACAAGATAGGGGATTTCGCGCGAATATATGAGCATGCTTTCTTTATGCATTGGGAGGGTTCAAATCATCCAATTGCCTGCTTACGAACATGCAGTGCGAATTCAAGAACTTGTGAACATTCTTTTAGGCACTCAGCATGAAAATAACACCGAATACAGTATACAAGTAGGTGGAGTGTCAGGGCCGTCACCAGCTTTTTTCTAGGGGAGGTGCGTTTCGGAGTCAATATCCATTTTTAGGGGGCGAAGCGACCAGGCGCGCGTGAGCCTAGCGAGCGAGCAGGGGGGGGGTATAGGAGGGGGGTCTCACGGCCTCTTTACACCATAGAGATTTTTTTTTTTTTTCGCAATGAAAAAAAGAAAGAAGATAATTCCTTTTATGATGTAGGCCTAAACATGTGAGCGCGAAGCCCGAGAGGAAAGCTTTCTGTATATCGACTGAAGAAAAAGAATTTCGTTTAACCATTGTTTTGTGCTTTGTTTGCGAGCACGAAGCGCGAGCCAAAAATTTTGCCTTATAACCACATGAAGGCATTGTATTTTACACATATTGTGCCCCATACTTCTTAATTAACAGGTCTGTTTATAATGGTCTCAATAAATGTCTGTATATCCTTTTTGATCGAACATGATGAAGTCAGAGTATTATGTTTGATCTTTGTCTTCTATTTGGCTTGCGAGCGCGAGGCGCGAGCTGGAAATTTTGCCTTATAATGACCTTTTTTAAAATTCCCCACGAGCTGATAATCACCGCCCTTTAAAAAAATGCGAAAGCGAGAGCGCGAGCGAAATTAAATCTATTTAAGAATGTTCAATATAAATGATTGTAGTCCCTTTCGGGAAATGTAAATTCCTTTTTTAAGCATGCACGTAGCGGGGCAAAAGCTTTCAAATAATATTGAAGAAAGAATATTTTTGTTTATTGTCTTATTTTTTTGGTTGCGAGCGCGAAGCGCGAGCTGCAATTTGCCACATTTGATACAACAATAACAGCAGAGGCATTGTATTTCACACATATTTTGCCCTTACTTTTTAAATTCCTTTAGGAGCTGATAACCACCGCCCTTTGAAAATACGAGCGCCAAGCGACAATGAAAATCACATTAATAGTCTATACATTTAATGTTTGTAATCCCTTACTGAATATGATGATAATTTTTGTAAACATACGAGCGCGAAGCGCGAGCGGAAAATCGTATGTAGATCGAGAACTGAAAGCGAAGTATTAATCATTGGCTTTTGTTTGTTTTATTTTTAAAGTTTATAGCATACATGCATGCCCAACATTTTTTTGTTATAATGACCTGAATGCAGGGCAGTTAAAACTTTTTTTTGCAACTGACTAAAGCATCTCCTAAAATTGATGATAATTTTTTGTAATAGAATTAGACAACCATAGGAGAGCGCGCTTGGAAAAAAAAAAAATTGCCATTTCTTTAGGCATTTAGGAGTTATCAGATTTATTTGTAACTCTAACTTAAAAGAAGATGTAGGCCTAATCCTTAGAGAAAAAAAAGTTTTGAGCGCGAGAGACGAGAGAAAAATTACGTAATTTGGGAGATATGGGTCGGCTGCTGCAGGGAAATGATGTCCAGAGCAAAATACTACAACTTATTACTCTATCACATTTCGAATTTCGTGGTGCCGGTTAGTCTTGATAGGTGCCGGTGTTCGAAACAAGCGGGACTGATTAGTAACCCCCCCCCCCCACGCACCCATCGACCCCCTCCACTGGCGACGACCATATATATATTTGCTCCTCTTTCGCATTCCTGTTTTTTTTTCTCTTTCTTTTCTTTTGCATACTTTTTTTTTGTTTTGTTTTTGTTCTGAAGGGGGTGCACCCCCCCCCCCCTGGCGACGGCCCTGAGTGTAGGGAATACAAAACTGCATGGATTAGCGGCGATAAAACAAGGTTGATCTAGTCTAGTATTCATCTTTCATACCATCACTAAGAAGGCAGAAAAGTGCTGTCCGTCCTTGCCCGCACGACACCAGCCTTCCTTTATGAGGAGCATACTTCTTCTGGATCCCATAGCCGGGTCCAGGATTGTAATGGATATCTTTGAGTATCGGATTCTTGTCGGCTAGGTTCACCGGCTTCGACCAAGAATATCCCCAGTCGCTACTTGTCAACATGTAGATTCCGGCAGGTTTCTCCCCCGTTCCATTCACACAAACAGTGCTGGAATGAATGCAGAAAGTATGGATGAGAATCAATTTGTTATTCTCATGATCGACGGTGATCGTGCCGAGATTTGTTCCATCCGAGACAGAGAAGTAATCGTTGAGGAGGAACGCATTGGGCCCCCAGTTAGCCCCGCCGTCAGTTGAGCGGCGCATCGCAATGAACTTCGCCCAGCATCGGCGCCACTGTACTTGCGTGCTTCGCTGAAAGCCAGCAGATCTCGTGGGAACTTGAATGAGGAGCGGGATGCGAAACTCTGCGACTTCGCCTGCTCCCTTTCTCCATAATTTAATCTCCTTTATAACCTTGGGTGTAAAGTGATGAAACCGAAATGATGCATGTCCATGTCAAAACCAGCCATGTAAAGTAGAGATAAATTGCCATTTTCCTTCTTCAATATTTTAGATAGCTAACGTTATGCTAACGTTAAAACTGCACCGTTCTTGTAAATAAATCAACCTCATTTCCGTGAACTGGATGTAACGTTAACAATTCAATTCAAAACTTTTTTCAGACTCAACTGTACCAAGACGAGGTCCATAACAAGTTTACAAAAAGAACATGAGCAAGAGGATAAAAAACAAACAATAGTAACTTAAACAGACTAAAACTACTAATAACTAAACAAAACAATAAATCATGCACAGACATGTTAAGATATTCTGTTGTGTGCCATAAGGCTTTGAAGCCAAAACTTCACAAATCTGATAGGTACCTGACGCTACTATACATTGGGTTTACTAGAACATTAACAATAGAGTTATCAGAATTGTCTAGCCTCTGAGTGAATCTAAACATGAGATTTCTCATGACAGCCTGACAGGCTGGAACATTCAATTCAGCGAACATTTGACTCGCACTTAAGCTATCTAGGTATTCGTAGAGAGGCAACCTCATAGCATACATTATATGCCACGGTAAGCCGTTGCATATCCTCTCTTTTGAGTTACACCACAAATGTGCAGTGTATAATGGGGTACAATAAGCTCTAAATAAATGCCAGCTTCACATCCGGGGAGCACATATGAAATTTCCGAACTAACATATTGGCCTGAGCATATAATTTACAACATTGTCGATAAATGTCTCTGTCATCACGAGGTCCTCAGTAAAGAAATGGCCAAGATATTTGGTTCTTCACATACATTAAGTTTACCACCACACAAAAGAAATCGGGAAATACTAAACTCTTGTGATCTTTACACCTAATAATCATAACTATACTCTTTTTTTGCATTATATTTAACATCATAATCAACACCATAATCAGAGCAAATCTGAAGTAAACTTTGTAATCCAGCCGAGGAAGGACTAAGAATTACACAGGTCATCAGCTACATATAAGTGATTCACTAATTTACCACCAACTATACAACCTGTATTACAAGCATTTAAATTCTCAAGAAAGTCCATCCATGTACAAATTGAAAAGGAAAGGAGAGAGAATCCCCTTGTCTAACACCATTACTGACATGAAAACATTCAGAAACACTACTTCCCCATCTTACCATCATGGTTTGATGGGCATACCAGAACACAAGTAACCTAATCAAGTAACAGGTGTTCTTCTATCAGCCATTTTCATAAACAGCTTTTCATGGTTTATACGATCAAATGCTTTTGACGCATCAAGAAAAGATAGAAACATTGAAGAGTTCCTATTGCGATAACTAGCAATTATTTCTTTTCAAAGCAAAATATACACATATCTGTACCATGTTTAGCTTTGAAGCCAAACTGGTTATCTTGAGTAAATGAAACCTCTAACCTACTTAGCAATATTTTTTTCCACCACTTTGGACAATACACTAGCCAGTGCTATGGGTCTATAGTTATCCTTACTTGTTATCCGACAGCTTTATTCTTAATAACAGGCACTAGACAACTGCAATCATACTATCTGGCAGATACCATGCATTAAAAAACCTGAAATGCATATGGCAAGTAAGGCATGAGTCTCGAACTCGCAACTTTAAATGTTCTCCGGTAATGCTGTCTAAGCCACAAGACTGTTTATCATCTAATTGTTTGATAGCTTCTTGTACCTCTTCTGGGGTAACAATCATATTAGACATATTCAACGTTGTCAATAACATTCATCTTACTTTGTACACAATTAAACAAGTCTTTTTAATGATTACGCCACAATCACAGATTTTCGCATCTCCCGTTACACCCTCAATATTAGTTGGATGAGGTGTTTTACTATTATTACACGTTTTATTTCTTTCCAGAACTCGTTACAGCTATGTTTCTGCATTTTATGTGCAATAGAGTCAGCTCGCATAGCATTTTCGTTATTCTTTATAAACGAAGGGCATATTTAAATCGAGCATTGCCCTTTCTTTAATCGAATAGGGGACCCATTCTGTTTTTACCAGATTCAACCCAAAGTAAATGGGCCTCGTGCAGCAGAGTGCAGCTCCGCAACATGATCATTCCATCCCGGCTTAATATTAAGCTTTCTGTTCTGTTTTTATATAATGATTCACTAGCAAGACATAGGCATTTTACAATAGTATCTATAACAACTACTTAGCTCACTGGATGATCTTATATTCTCACAGTTAGGATCACTGCATGAAAAAGAGTCACCCCGAACATTTACACCACTGAGCATATTTCTGTTTGGGAATAATATTTCCTTCTTAAGGCTTGGATCAATGACTGACCAATCCGCTCTACCTTTGTTAAAACTTTCGCAATGCCTGTGTCACATAGCCCAGGCAGATTATCACATCTATAAGATATATTTAAAGGAATGTGATCCGTTGTAGCAAATCGGTACAAATTTCCATTTTTCTAAACAGGCATTAGCATCTGCAGTACATATACAATGATCTAACCAGGATGTAGTATGCCATGCCTCACTAACGTAAGTGTAACTATCCGTTGGAAGATTATGTAAACTTGAAAAAATATAATCATTATCATTGCAAAGATTTCTTAAATGACTACAAATAGAGAATTTTCATTAGAAATATCAGCATCGTCGGCGGAGAGAATATCACAGATTTTATTAATAATCTACTATTATTAGGCCTACTTGGTTGAAGAAATACGATAATCTGCAAATATTTGTCCGTTCATGGTGATTTGAGAGATTTTATTACCATCTTTCTACAAAAAAAGGAAAATAAAATATGTAAAACAATTATATTTAATGGGTCTGAATTAAAAGACTAGTACCGGTTTCACTTCCGCACTGTGCATTTACAACACGGCATTTACATGCAATGCAATGCAAATTTGTATACGTTTTTGCTTTTCTCGATCAGCTCACTGCACTGCACTGTACTGCACTCAATATAGGCAACACACAAGGCCTGGCCGAGTGCACGTACGTACATTGAAGTTAGACTCACTGCATTGTTGTGTGTGCATGCTGCACTGTGCAGCTGGAACTAGAGACTTGCCACAAATTGAAAATGTATTATAACAATGAAGTTGAGCACTTCTTTGCCAGCACGAGAATGAGATTAGCAGAAACAGCTCGACAACAGACAACACCCTTCTTGAATATTGAATCCAGTATCATCACAGCTAACTGACCTGAGACTGAGTGAGACAATTCAACAAAGTCAACACTGACGACATGACATTGGATTAACTATGATTAATGATACTTGGCCTTGGGACAGCTACAGTGCAGAGCATAGCAATACTATACTGCAATATCACCGTGTTGTCCATAGACAGTGCACAGTTTCATCCGTCAACAACTGCTTTCAGGAAATTGTGACGAATTGAAATAATTTATGATTCCCATCGACGGGAAACAATTTTCCAAAACCTTTCAACATTTTGACGGTACATTCCCAAGGACAAGTTCCACAGATCTAAACATCACTCATCTTCATCAACATGGCCCTGGCACCAAAAGTGATCATGACCTGGTTCTTCACGCTTCTGTTCCTAATCCTTCTAGCCCTGCGTCTGGACCAGAACATCACCTGGAACTGGTTCTTTCTTCACCCCGCTCTGATCTTTGACGTCTAGTCCTTTGCATCCAGCTGCTACGAATCATCACGCATGTCAGGACGGGCCACGTCGCCATCTTGAAATGACCATGTCGACCAAGATATTCTTTGTGATTGGAATAGGCCTGAAGCTTCTGTTCCAGGTCCTTCTTTGTGTGAGGCTAGAGTTCAAGCAGGATATGGCCCTGTTCTATTGTCTTCATTCCGCTTTGGGTGATTCTTTTGTTTGGGGCTGTTCGGTTAACTCCCTGGTTGTGAAGCAATCATGATGATATAGAAATGTAATTGTGAAACTTATTGTTAAAAGGATTTCAATAATCTACTGAATACTGGAAGTATCTGGAATACCGAACCTTGATTTTAAATTTTACACAATGGAAAATAGCTAAACTATTAATGTGAATGCGATGAAGAACTTTCCCTTGTTTATGTCATTTAATGAACATCCACAATTCAAGACAGAATTTGGACCAAACGTGAACATCATCTGTATTACATGACAAGATACATTCACAATTTTTTTTTAATAACTCTTGATACTCATTCTTACAATACTCTGCAATTTGCCACTAGATAAAAATAATTGAAATGTATAGTGTTGGTAGTAAGTTGACAGTCGTCTCCCTATATGTACTTGTATCAAAGGATGAAGATAAGGCCTCTATCTAATGACGTAAGTCCTTGTTGGAGCAGATTCACTCCTCTTTCACCACTACGGAAAGTGTACAACTAGAACAACTGTCGTGGTTTTACCTTCATTTACCTTGATGATGGCATAATGTATAGAAGACGTATTTGCCCCTCTGCAGTCTGCATCCTCTTTGAACTTGTCCTCGTCTGTTGGCAACAATTTTTTTGTGCGAGCATAGGTTCTGGAGATAAAACTATATTTTACTACAATGTGAAATTATTTGCCTCCTGCGACATTGAAACATTTGTCAAAAGTTGTAACAGATGTTGGGAGCATTTTACAAGGCTATAGAATCTAATAGGAGGATGAAAGATAGTTGCGTACGTGACTTGCCGTCGCCAAGAGATAATGCTTAAAGATTAAACTTCAAGAGGACCATCGCAACAGAAATGAAATTCTCTTGCAGCTTAAAGGTAGATGTGTAATGCAAGTTGAATGTAACTGCATTTAGGATGCGCGAATGTACATGGGTCTAGTTACAGTAGTCGTCTATTTGTAGAGGGTAATTCTAGATGTTCTGTTTTGAATTTGGGGATGTTCGGGACACAAATTGAGGAATACAATTATAACTGCTTTCAGAAAATGAAGTTTATTTCTGATAAAACTAAAAGTGTAATATTCCAATCCATGTAGGCCCTTCAGCACTACAGTCACTAATTTGCACAAACTTAAGGGAAAAAATATATACAGCATTCCCAACAACTTTTTTCATTTATTAAATAATCTAGCAATATTTCATACTGATTTTGATAAAGATCGCAAGTTTAAGTTGTAAGTTTTTTCTAAAACACTTGAATCATATCTTTCTCTCATGAATACTTATTTTCATTTTCATATCTTTAGTTTTGCAGGGCAATTGTTGTATACTGTTTTTGTTCAAAAGTTAGTGTTCCCTATCTGCATACTTTTGACATTTAACTATCTTACTGTTCAGAACTCTGGTCTCTGGCCTTCTTTATGATACCCATTGTGTTCCTTT
>CALNVZ010000674.1:21504441-21523115 GCA_940671915.1 Paracentrotus lividus
CACCGCACCTAAAAAATGCGAAAGCGAAGCGCGAGCGAAATTAATATTATTTAAGAATGTTCAATATAAATGATTGTAGTCCCTTTCGGGAAATGATAATTCCTTTTTTAAGCATGCACGTAGCGGGGCAAAAGCTTTCAAATAATATTGAAGAAAGAATATTTTGTTTATTGTCTTATTTTTTTGGTTGCGAGCGCGAAGCGCGAGCTGCAAATTTGCCATATAACAACATGAAGGCATTGTATTTCACACATATTTTGCCCCTTACTTTTTAAATTCCTTTAGGAGCTGATAACCACCGCCCTTTGACAAAATACGAGCGCCAAGCGACAATGAAAATCACATTAATAGTCTATACATTTAATGTTTGTAATCCTTACTGAATATGATGATAATTTTTGTAAACATACGAGCGCGAAGCGCGAGCGGAAAATCGTATGTAGATCGAGAACTGAAAGCGAAGTATTAATCATTGGCTTTTGTTTGTTTATTTTTTAAAGTTTATAGCATACATGCATGCCAACATTTTTTGTTATAATGACCTGAATGCAGGGCAGTTAAAACTTTTTTTTGCAACTGACTAAAGCATCTCCTAAAATTGATGATAATTTTTTGTAATAGAATTAGACAACCATAGGAGAGCGCGCTTGGAAAAAAATAAAAATAATGCCATTTCTTTAGGCATTTAGGAGTTATCAGATTTATTTGTAACTCTAACTTAAAAGAAGATGTAGGCCTAATCCTTAGAGAAAAAAAAAGTTTTGAGCGCGAAGCGAGAGAAAAATTACGTAATTTGGGAGATATGGGTCGGCTGCTGCAGGGAAATGATGTCCAGAGCAAAATACTACAACTTTATACTCTATCACATTTCGAATTTCGTGGTGCCGGTTAGTCTTGATAGGTGCCGGTGTTCGAAACAAGCGGGACTGATTAGTACCCCCCCCCCCCACGCACCCATCGCACCCCCTCCACTGGCGACGACCATATATATATTTGCTCCTCTTTCGCATTCCTGTTTTTTTTCTCTTCTTCTCTTTTGCATACTTTTTTTTTGTTTTGTTTTTGTTCTGAAGGGGGTGCACCCCCCCCCCCCTGGCGACGGCCCTGAGTGTAGGGAATACAAAACTGCATGGATTAGCGGCGATAAAACAAGGTTGATCTAGTCTAGTATTCATCTTTCATACCATCACTAAGAAGGCAGAAAAGTGCTGTCCGTCCTTGCCCGCACGACACCAGCCTTCCTTTATGAGGAGCATACTTCTTTCTGGATCCCATAGCCGGGTCCAGGATTGTAATGGATATCTTTGAGTATCGGATTCTTGTCGGCTAGGTTCACCGGCTTCGACCAAGAATATCCCCAGTCGCTACTTGTCAACATGTAGATTCCGGCAGGTTTCTCCCCCGTTCCATTCACACAAACAGTGCTGGAATGAATGCAGAAAGTATGGATGAGAATCAATTTGTTATTCTCATGATCGACGGTGATCGTGCCGAGATTTGTTCCATCCGAGACAGAGAAGTAATCGTTGAGGAGGAACGCATTGGGCCCCCAGTTGCCCCGCCGTCAGTTGAGCGGCGCATCGCAATGAACTTCGCCCCAGCATCGGCGCCACTGTACTTGCGTGCTTCGCTGAAAGCCAGCAGATCTCCGGTGGGAACTTGAATGAGGAGCGGGATGCGAAACTCTGCGACTTCTGCTCCACCTTTCTCCCATAATTTAATCTCTTTATAACCTTGGGTGTAAGTGATGAAACCGAAATGATGCATGTCATGTCAAACCAGCCATGTAAAGTAGAGATATTTGCCATTTCCTTCTTCAATATTTTAGATGCTAACGTTATGCTAACGTTAAAACTGCACCGTTCTGGTAAATAAATCAACCTCATTTCGTGAACTGATGTAACGTTACTACAATTCAATTCAAAACTTTATTTCAGACTCAACTGTACAAGCAGAGGTCCATAACAAGTTTACAAAGAACATGAGCAAGAGGATAAAACAAACAATGAGTAACTTTAACAGACTAAACTACTAATAACTAAACAAAACAATAAATCATGCACAGACATGTTAAGAATTTCTGTTGTGTGCCATAAGGCTTTGAAGCCAAAACTTCCACAACTGATAGGTACCTGACGCTACTATACATTGGGTTACTAGAACATTAACAATAGAGTTATCAGAATTTGTCTAGCCTCTGAGTGAATACTAAACATGAGATTTCTCATGACAGCCTGACAGGCTGGAACATTCATTCAGCGAACATTTGACTCGCACTTAAGTATCTATGGTATTCGTAGGAGCCCTCATATGAATGCATTATTATATGCCACGGTAAGCCGTTGCATACTCCTCTTTTTGAAGTTACACCACAAATGTGGCAGTGTATAATGGGGTACAATAAGCTCTCTAAATAATGCCACCATTCACATCCGGGGAGCACATATGAAATTTCCGAACTACATATTGGCCCTGAGCATATAATTTACGACATTTGTCGAAAATGTCTCTGTCATCACACAGAGGTCCTCAGTAAAGAAATGGCCAAGATATTTGGCTTCTTCACATACATTAAGTTTACCACCACACAAAAAGAAATCGGGAAATACTAAACTCTTGTGATCTTTACACCTAATAATCATAACTCTACTCTTTTTTCATTATCAATTTTAACATCATAATCAACACCGATAATCAGAGCAAATCTGAAGTAAACTTTGTAATCCAGCTCGAGGAAGGCTAAGACATGAATGTCATCAGCATACATTAAGTGATTCATAATTTACCACCAACTATACAACCTGTATTACAAAGCATTTAAATTCTCAGAAAGTCCATCCATGTACAAATTGAAAAGGAAAGGAGAGAGAATCCCCCTTGTCTAACACCATTACTGACATGAAAACATTCAGAAACACTACTTCCATCCTCTTACCATCATGGTTTGATGGGCATAAGCAAACAAGTAACCTAATCAAGTAACCAGGTGTTTTCTATCAGCCATTTTCATAAACAGCTTTTCATGTTTATACGATCAAATGCTTTTGACGCATCAAGAAAAGATAGAAACATTGAAGAGTTTCTATTGCGATAACTAGCAATTATTTCTTTAAAGCAAATATATCACATACTCGTACCATGTTTAGCTTTGAAGCCAAACTGGTTATCTTGAGTTAAAATGAACACCTCTAACCTACTTAGCAATATTTTTTCCACCACTTGGACAATACACTAGCCAGTGCTATGTGGTCTATAGTTATCCTTACTTTATCCGACCAGCTTATTCTTAATAACAGGCACTAGAACAACTGCAATCATACTATCTGGCAAGATACACATGCATTAAAAAACCTGAAATGCATATGGCAAGTAAAGGCATGAGTCTCGAACTCGCAAACTTTAATGTTCTCCGGTAATGCTGTCTAAGCCACAAGACTTGTTTCATTCTAATTGTTTGATAGCTTCTTGTACCTCTCTGTCTGGGTAACAATCATATTAGGATCAATTCAACGTTGTCAATAACATTCATCTTACTTTGTACACAATTAAACACAGTCTTTATAATGATTACGCCACAATTCACAGATTTTCGCATCTCCCGTTACACCCTCAATATTAGTTGGATGAGGTGTTTTTATTCATTATTAACACGTTTTATTTCTTTCCAGAACTCGTTACAGCTATTTCTGCATTTAGTGCAATAGAGTCAGCTCGCATAGCATTTTCGTTATTCTTTATAAAACGAAGGGCATATTTAAATCCATGCCTCTTTCTTAATTCGATAGGGACCCATTCTGTTTTTACCAGATTCAACCCAAAGTAAATGGGCCCTCGTCAGCAGAGTGCAGCTCCGCAACATGATTTTCATTATATCATTCCACCGGCTAATATTAAGCTTTCTGTTCTGTTTTATATAATGATTCACTAGCAAGACATAGGCATTTTACATTAGTATCATAACAACTCTTAGCTCACTGGCATGATCTTTATTCTCACAGTTAGGATCACTGCATGAAAGAGTCACCGCCGAACATTTAACACTGCTAAAGCTATTCTGTTTGGAATAATATTCCTTCTTAAGGCTTGGATCAATGACTGACGCATCCTCAGTCTACCTTTGTTAAAATCTTTCGCAAATGCTGTGTCACATAGCCCAGGCAGATTATCACAATCATCTATAGATATATTTAAAGAATGTGATCCGTTGTAGCAAATCGGTACAAAATTTCCATTTTCTCTAAACAGGCATTAGCATCTGCAGTACATATACAATGATTAACCAGGATGTAGTATGCCATGCCTCTACTAACGTAAGTGTAACTATCGTGAAGAAATTATGTAAACTTGAAAAAATATAATCATTATCATTGCAAAGATTTCTTAAATGACTAGCAAATAGAGAATTTTCATTAGAAATATCAGCATCGTCGGCGAGAGAATATCACAGATTTTATTAATAATCTACTTATATTAGGCCTACTTGTGTTGAAGAAATACGTAATCTGCAAATATTTGTCCGTTCAATGGTGATTTGAGAGATTTTATTACCATCTTTCCTACAAAAAAAGGAAAATAAAATATGTAAAACAATTATATTTAATGGGTCTGAATTAAAAGACTAGTACCGGTTTCACTTCCGCACTGTGCATTTACAACACGGCATTATACATGCAATGCAATGCATTTGTATACGTTTTTGCTTTTCTCGATCAGCTCACTGCACTGCACTGTACTGCACTCAATATAGGCAACACACAAGGCCTGGGCCGGTGCACGTACGTACATTGAAGTTTAGACTCACTGCATGTGTTGTGTTGCATGCTGCACTGTGCAGCTGGACTAGAGACTTGCCACAAATTGAAAATGTATTTACAATGAAGTTGAGCACTTCTTTGCCAGCACGAGAATGAGATTAGCAGAAACAGCTCGACACAGACAACACCCTTCTTGAATATTGAATCCAGTATCATCCAGCTAAACTGACCTGAGACTGGTGGAGACAATTCAACAAAGTCAACACTGTGACCTGACATTGGATTAACATGATTATATGATACTTGCCTTGGGACAGCTACAGTGCAAGAGCATAGCAATACTATACTGCAATATCACCGTTGTTGTCGCCTAGACAGTGCACAGTTTCATCCGTCAACCTGTTCAGGAAATTGTGACGAATTGAAATAATTTAGTGATTCTCCACGACGGGAAAACAATTTTCCAAAACCTTTCATTTTGACGGTTACATTCCCAAGGACAAGTTCCACAGATCTAAACATCACTCATCTTCATCAACATGGCCCTGGCACCAAAAGTGATCATGACCTGGTTCTTCACGCTTCTGTTCCTAATCCTCTTAGCCTGCGTCTGGACCAGAACATCACCTGGAACTGGTTCTTTATTCACCCCGCTCTGGATCTTTGACGTCCTAGTCCTTTGCATCCAGCTGCTACGAATCATCACGCATGTCAGGACGGGCCACGATCGCCATCTTGAAATGACCATGTCGACCAAGATATTCTTTGTGATTGGAATAGGCCTGAAGCTTCTGTTCAGTCCTTTTTTTTTTTCTATAGTTCTTCAGATCAAATATTGATTTTCCTCATGAAAGACTACTAAATTTAGTAAATAACACAGGGTACTGATTTTTCTGTCTAAATGAGTCTCAAAATGTACAGTGTGTGTTCATCAAATTTAACCATAAGTAATGTATTCACCAAGTAATGAATTTGCTTTCCTTTCTAATAGTACCTCAAAGACTGCGATCACATCCTCCTCATGAAAGATGGTCGTATTAGCGAGACAGGCACACATGAAGAGCTAATGGGTCTGAACGGGGAGTATGCAAGACTAATCCAAACCTACCATACAGAGGAGGAGGAGACGGAGGGAGAGGAGGGGGTTGGAGGAAGGAAAGATGCATCCACTCCTACCAGTCCCAAGAAGAAGAAAGATGAATCAAGAGAAGGCACACCAGTCAAAGATGGCAAAGGAACATCTGGTAAGTCTTAGCAAGGATTATATCCACTTGGTCTAATTATCTGCTTGTCTAATACCACATGGGCAATTGGTCTAATTCTCACTTGGACTGATGAGCGTTTGGTCCTATTGCCCATTCGTCTAATATCCAAATGGTCTAATTGCATTTTAGGCTAATGCCTAAATGAATATTTGGTCTATTACCAGTTTGTTACTGGAATTGACCAAGTGGACAGTAGACGAAATGGGAATTAGACGAAATGGTAGATAGGAAAAGTGGTACTTAGACAAAAAGGTAATTACACAAACTGGTTGTAGACGAAATGGAATTAGACCATGTGGGATGAGACCAAATGGGTATTAGTCAAAGTGGGTTTAGACCAATTGACAATTTACCTTAGCAAGTATGGAACTAAGGGGCCAATGCACTCCACCTACATGTAAAATTAGTCGGAAAAAGTGCCCCATTATAAGTGAAAAATAACTTTTGGCCTTCCACCAATCAAACTCATGTAAACGATTGTGAGTCTTCAAGTTCTATATTTTCCTAGGCTTTCTCTCGTAGATAATCACATTTTTTTTTTGTTACTTTGTTTTTGTTTTTGTTTTTGTTTTTATATTTAAAAATCTCAATTCATAAAGAGCTCCTTGTTGTTTTGTCTAGCAAGCTTCTGAAGATTTTAATGTCGTCCAATTATAGTAATTTAACACCAGTCAGAGCTGAATGTAGCTAGTACATTACATATGCTCCTGTGACATTACTCCGGTAATAAATGGTATCTAAAACTTTTCCTAAACCAGATATAAAACCTTATTGCAACTCCAGCCCTAACCATATATTTTATGCAGCTCAGTTATCCGAGCACTGGACAGAATATGAGTTGCTCTTTAAAATGAAATAAGTTTTGAACATGAAAGCTCAAAGTCAGGTATTCAGGTACGCACTAAAATAACACATTTTATTTCTCCACCCTTGATCTAAACCAAACCAGGTAAGCTGATAGAGGACGAGACTATGGAGTCTGGGAACGTTGCCATGGCTACATACAGATCCTATGTTGATTACGCTGGAGGATGGTGCAGTGTAGTAGGAGTGTTTCTCTTCATTGTTTTTGCTAATACCTTCTTAGTAGCAACCAATGCATGGCTGGCTGTGTGGTTGAGGGCTGCCAATATGAAAGATTTGGTATGTAACTAACATGATAACAAATATGTGGTCATTTGCATCAACAACTTAATAAATCTGCCTGTTTTGTTAATCATGGATTCTACGAGGACCTTGTAGATCCATGTGTTAATGTTAATTTTGAAACTATTCATAGGAGTTGAAAAAAACTGTTACTGAAATTTGTTTTGGAACTGTTTATCTTCAATCATGATCTTTCAAATGGCTGAAATTGTACTTTCTAGTTTGAATGGGGTACCCCAAATGTTCACTTGATTGCAACCCCAAAAGACATCTTGTCAATAGAAAAGTTTTTGCACTGACTCCCATTTAGTAAACACGCCAGAAATCATAGTTTTAATAGGAAAAAAAGTGTATAATTCCATCTTGCTTAAAGTGAAATTATTGCTCTGGTCTTGACATTGAAATGTGGAAGACACTGTCTTAAAGTGATTTGGAAAGGTTGATAACAGTTTACCTGAGCATTTTTTGGTGCTGTGAGGTTTTGGGATCGCCAAAATGATAAGAAATTTACCCAATTAAGCTTTGAGTCATCTGCTTTTACACAGAGATGCAAAATGTTCGGGACCCTAACATATCAGCTGTTTTGGTATATTTTGGGTCATATTATGACTAATAGGGCAATTGAAGAGCAAACTTCTTTTGTGGAGCTTTTTATCATATTCTTCCCAAATAGTGTGAAAATAACAGGAAAGCTCACAATAATCTTCTTTCCCGCACCTTCCTACTTTAATATTATGTAATGATCTCTCCTCTTTTCTTATCAATTCTTTAGGAATATGAGGTGATGGTGAATGACACTGACAGCTTTACAGACTACTTTACCGAACCTCCATATGAAGAAAGGGACCAAAACCTTAACCTCAACAACAGAATCTACTTCTATGTAGGCGTGTATGTTGGGCTATTCCTCACAGTTCTTGTCCTATTCTTGTTATCGTCACAAGCTTATGTCACTGTGAGTACAGCATAAAAGATAATCTTGATAGTGATAGTGATGAAAAATAATCAAAACGAAAGTTTCCTTTCTTTTTCATACTAAAATTTCAAGCATAGTGAATAAATACAATACACCAAAGGAATGCAGAGCAAAATTTTTTTTTTTTTTTTTTGCATGTACATAGCGGAGGTGTTTTCGGCGGTGTTTTCATTGTGTATTCTGGAAATATTTTCCGCTCTCACTGTGTGTAGACTTGGAACACAAGATTAATTTGACGAAGTTGCAGCCAAAGAAATCGTGAATTTTCTATCTAAAATTGCAAACCCACCCCGAGGAGGTTCGGTCGCTCCGCTCCCTCACTGGTAGCAACTTTCCTCTTTTTTTTAAATTTCTCTGTCTCATGCCTGTTCTGGGGTATTTTCATCAATATTTAAAATCAATTTTAAAATTTAAAATTGATTTTAAGTATTGATGAAACACCCCCAGATGTGAAGTTAGCTCCTCTGCTATGTACTTAAAACACATAGCCCTGTGGTAAGTCAATGGGTTAATCAATTGCCTGCGATTGGCACCGAATCTGTGTGGTATCTTGTGCAGAGACTACTGGGGAGATAACGGTCTACTTCTAGTCTAAAATTGACCGACTCTTACAATATTTCCTACAAATTTTATCCAAAATCATTAATGAAACATAAACATATTTTGTATAGGTATATTTGTATGCTGATGGAACAATATGAGGACATGTCTAATGATTTATTCCCCATCATTTTGAGTACAACAACTTGCATTCAACCTCAGCACAGAAAATGCCTATATGATGATCATCATAGTAGCATTTGAGAGCAAAATTTATGTTAGTAGATCGAAATATTTATATTTGTCATTCTTTCTATTACCAGGTTGTTTTACGTGCAGCCAGCAACCTTCACAATGCTTTGTTTACGAGAGTGATAAAGAGTTCAATGTCTTTCTTTGACACCACTCCGCTGGGAAGGATTCTCAACAGATTCTCTAAAGATTTGGACGAAGGTGAGATTCGTGAAGGAGCGGACATTTTGTTTGAGAAATTTGAAAGCAAAAAATGAACCCATTGTAATGAATGTATTCATGAAGCTCTTGTAAACCCTAAAGCTATATATTCACCATAACTGCCCTTCCGCTTACTGCTCTAACCGCCGATATCTGCCCTTCTCAGGCTTCTGGTTTTAGTCCGCCATAGCCATCCCACACTACCTATATCAACCCCAAGCCTGATCTACAACCAAAATAAAACGGTCCACTTGTCCCCTGGACGCTTCAGCAAATGTACTAGCTGATAGTTTTGCATCTTGTTAAAACTCTTTAAAATAATGTAAGTCAATATTAGCAATGTTTGACTAGTTGAGGAAATTTATGATTTCTCCATTATTATAGAAGTAAAATTGCCAAGTTCACGAAAATAACCACTATAAATTACGATTTATCAATTTGGCAGATACTGTTAGGAGTAAGCGGACATTTTGCACATAGACTTAGTGCTAAAGGGTTCAAATGCAGTCATTTTGTTTGTGATATTTATGCGTTATCTGTTGCCTTGACCTGCCAAGTTGCATTGCTGCATTTTATCTACCGCCTCTGTTTCGTTGTGATGGGTGACTCACATATTTCTGTTATTCTGTTGCCTTATGCAACACCCTACACGATTACTAATACACGTATCTCTTGCTCAGTTCAACCCAAAAGACTTCATAAAATTGTTTGCCTACATCAATCAAATTTCTTTATTATAAATTCAATTTTCCAGTTGACCTTGATCTACCGAGCTGCATGCTGCGTTTTATCTACTGCCTTTGTTTCGTTGTGATGGGTGAGCTTGGAGCCTGTGTGTTCCTTCCATGGAACATCCTCCCTTTCCTTCTCCTCATTCCAATCTGCTTCTTCATTCTGCGTTTCTTCCGCTCCGGTTTCTGCGACATCAAACGTCTGAACAACATTTGTCGTTCGCGCCTCGTCTCTCACATCTCTGCCTCTATACAGGGTCACGCAACCATCAAGGCTTTCAGCAAGTCTAATTATTTTATTAGAAGGTAATTTACACTTAATGAGTCGGCTTTTGATGTTCAATTGTCAGCACTGATTGTATTTTCTCTTTACCGTTTTGACAAAATATAATTTGTATAAAGACCCCGGTATGATTAAAACTTGTAAAATGATACCCAAAAAAAAATTAATTTGTACTTGGAAATAGTTATTATAAAGTCCTTGAAGTCTTGCCGATTTAGTGATTCCAATGATTATTGTCATTAAAACAGCTCTACTTACATTAGTCATGACAGAATTGCAACTGAAATTAACTGAAACAGACTCATAATACAGTCTTCTCCAATAACAGTTAGCATGGATACAATAAAGTGTAATAATAAAGGCACATCTACGTCTCAATTTCGAACCTATGCTCATGTTTCTATCTTCTTCTGTGTTCAGTAAAACAAGGTTTTGTTGTAACAAATCTTGATCCGGAGTGCTTCCTTATAACATCAGTTGATCATAATTTGTATCTATATTTTCAAATATCTTGGAAGACTCTCAGAAAAGATTATACAATTTCTTGATTGTACATGCGTCTATAGGTATGAAGCATTATTAGATAGCGACACCCAGCTCTTACAAACAGTGCAGATGGCCATACGATGGGCTGCAGTCAGACTCGATTCGATTGCTGCCCTCAATGCTGGCGTAGTTGCAGTCATCATCATCCTATGGCGAGATCACCTCTCTAACTCCCTCATGGGATTTGTCCTCTACATTGTCTCAAGCGTAAGCTAAATGTATTTAAGAAATTTTTTTTGATTCAATCAGGATAGGCCAGAGATTTTTCATCATGGTTTTATGGTTTATCTATCCATTATGCAGCTCTCACCATAGACCAACTTGGTTTGGGTGATGTTTTGTCTTGTGGCGGCCATGGCTAGGAGGCTTCCAGTACAATGTATGCGTAACAAAGGAAAATGTACATCAGGCACCTAGCTTATTGTGGATTGGCTGATAGCCCATTAAAAGCCTCCCAGCTATGGCCGCCATAAGTTATATTGCTCTGAAGTCGGATTGGTCTATAGCCATATGGTCTAACGTACAAGATAGGAATGATACCTTTGGGGGTGATATTCCTCCAATTTAAATCAAAATTCTGATCTTTTCTTTTCTTTTCTTCCCCCCCCCCCCCCCCCAGATATTTTTTCTTTCTTTTTTTCTCCATGTATGCCCAAAATTGCACAATTTAAAGTCCCAAAATGCAAAAAGTCCCTACTGGGGAGGGGGGACCCCCTCCCATAAATATGTCTATTTTTTTTTTTTTTCAAGAGTGAATATCACCCCTGCATAATGCGATTCTCACACTTGAGGAGTACATGCTAATTTTTACATTGGTTAATATCTGTTAAAATTGCAGTTCATTTTCCTTGTTCTTGTTGGATTGATGTCCATTGTCAAAGGAACCAAAAAATTTTGTGTAGGCACAAAGTTATCTGGTCGTTTTAACTGATGGCAAAAACCATTATCCATTCCTAAAGTGTGAAAGCCACATAATGAATAAACTATAGATCCATTATTTTCTTGTATATAATTTCTTATCTGCCCATGACAGCAGCATAAACAATAAGCTCTATTCATTTAGAGGGGCATTAACTCTTTATTGACCTTTACCTTTGCTGGACAAGATGCACAAAATATTTCATGGAGTTCTCATGGGAATACTGTTTAATGTTATAATTTGGATATCATCAAAATTTCACTTGTACAATGGCAAATTGAAAGAAAATGAATTCACATACAAATAAAATATATTTTGTTATTGTCTGTTGTCATTGCAGTTGTGTATAGGAACCATCCAGACAATGTTCATTACAGCTACAGAGGCAGAGAGTAGTTTCATTGCAGTGGAGAGAATGCTTGAATATATTCAGGTATGTCGTTGATATCATTGAATTTGACAAAAGGGCTTACATACTTTAAGGAGTCCAATTTTTTCCTGTCAAATAGTTAAACAGGGTTCCCAGCCTATCAGGGAAATCCGGGAAATCAGGGGAAATTGTTTTACTTTTTTCCAGTCAAGGAAAAGTCAGGGAAGTTTATAATGATGCTTCAAAATCAGGGAAAAGTCAGGGGATTTTGATTGGCCCAAAAATTGTTTTACTTTTTTTCCAGTTAGGGAAAAGTCAGGGAATTTTATAATAATGCTTCAAAATCAGGGAAAAGTCAGGGGATTTTGATTGGCCCAAAAATTGAAAGTTCTGTAGTCAGTCAGACTAGTGTTTTATACTGCATGGCAACAACAAAGAAAAAGAAAACACACAAAACTGTAAATGGGTTTAAATAATTATCAGGGAATTCTTAGATTTCATCAGGGAAAAATCAGGGAATTTTGTTTTCTTGAAATGCTGGGAACCCTGTTAAATGTATTATTCTTGATCGTAGCCTAGAAGCTTCCTGCAGTGGGGTTCAAGAATCAGAAAACCGAAATAACCAAGATGGGCTTGTTTACATTGAGGGATCAAGATTTCTTGTCATTTTTTTCAAACGTCTATCTTTACTGTCAAAAGTATAAATATATACTTGGGATGCAAGGATGGGGAGGTGGCCAGCTGGCCATCAGAAGGACTTGTTATGTTTGTTGAGGTCAAGATTCTTTGCCACCTTCTTAAAGCTAAATTAGTGTTGTCATGAGACTGAATTTTGGAAGAAACAGTCTCAAAGTGATGGGAAAGTAGATAACAATGCACCTAACAATTGTTTTTTTTTTGCTGTGAGGTTATGGAATCAAGGAAATGGTAAGAAATTTACCAAATTCTTCTGAGAGTAACATGCACTGCACTCAAAAATGCATGTATGGGACTACATGTACATGTGCACACAAATTTTCGGGTCATGAGGGCATTTGAAGAGCAATCCGTTTCACTGCAACTTACTGCTACAAAATTCTTCCTAAATACCCTAAAAATAATTTGAAAGCTCACAATTATTTTGTTCATCCATGGTTCATCTTTCCCAATAGATTGTTTTTAACTCTCAATAGGTTATGTGTTTGTTTTTTCTCCTAACCTAGACTCCACCTACAGAGGGGTGTAAGGAGGGAGAGGAGGAAGAGGTACCTACAAGCTGGCCGTCAGAAGGACTCGTCCAGTTCAACGGTGTCCAGATGAGATACCAGCCACACCTCCCGTTGGTCTTGAAGGACATCAATCTGGTCATCGAGTCCAGAGAGAAAGTGGGCATTGTGGGGAGGACAGGGTCTGGTACGGTCACTCAAAGTCTATCGCCCAAATTCACGGAGGAGATGTACATAAACAGAAGTTTAAAACATGTTAGAATGTGCCATAACATATCTTTTTAGTCCCTTGTTTGAATTTTAACTGTGGATAATGTAAACGTCTTTTTGGATTCAGGCCGATGAAGTTATACTATGTTATGAATAGAATTTCTATTGTTTATAAATGGAAAGTTAATTCAAATCAAAAGAATTGCAGATTATATACTTGTAAGTTTTCCAGGATTTATTTTCTAACATTCTATCTAATTCAATCACAATTCAGCTACTTTTACAATCAGGTTAATCAGGCCCAACCTTAAAAAGTAGGTGACATGGTCAGAGATTGTGATGAGTCCTGTTATATAACAATTTGAACATGAAAGTGAAGCATGACAAAACTCTTTAAGATATATCGCATGATCACACTTTCTTCTCTTTTCTTAGGTAAATCATCTCCGGGAGTAGCCCTATTCAGACTGACAGAGATATGCGAAGGGTTTGTTACCATCGGCAGGGGAAATATTTTGAATCCATTGAATCAAATCATTTCACATCATTATTTTATTCTTTCATAGGTAAATCATCTCCGGGAGTAGCCCTGTTCAGACTGACAGAGATATGCGAAGGGTTAATTCCCATTGGCAGGGGAAATATTTTGAATCAATTGACTCAACTCATTTCACATTTCTATTTTCTTCTCATAGGTAAATCATATCTTGGAGCAGCCCTGATCAGACTGACAGAGATATGTGGAGGGTTTATTCTCATTGGCAGGGGAAATATTTTGCATCAATTGAATCAAATCATTTCACATCTCTATTTTCTTCTTTCATAGGTAAATCATATCTCGGAGTAGCCCTGTTCAGACTGACATAGATCTCTGAAGGGTTCGGTCCCATTAACAGAAGGGATATTAGTAAATCAAATCGTTTCACATCTCTATATTCTTCTTTCGTAGGTAAATCATCTCTTGGAGTAGCCCTATTCAGACTGACAGAGATATGCGAAGGGTTTATTCTCATTGACGGTAGGGATATAAGTAAGATTAGTCTACGTGATCTGCGTAGCCGTCTCTCTATTATTCCTCAGGATCCAGTTCTCTTCATCGGAACTATCAGGTTAGTTGGAATCGTAATTAAGTTATTTTTAATTTTTTAATATATATATTTTTGTTTATAATTAATGTTCGCATGACACTTTAGGCATCATTATTTCAAAGATTTTTTAAAATCACTTTAGAACTGAATTTCACATTTGTTATGGTGTTATTACTAAAAGCTATATGTTAACCGCATTTTAGATGCAACATAGATCCCCGAACAAACTTTTAAAATCATTTTAGAACTGAGCTACAGGGTGTTATTATTACTGATAGCTATTTGTGTACCTCATTTTAGATACAACATAGATCCCTTCAACGAACACCCTGATCATGAACTTTGGGATGCACTAGAGAAAACACACATTAAACAAACGGTAAGTAAGCAAATTAATAACCATATTCCCTTTCACAAACTTAACCCTATAAGGGCTGTGAGGGTGGATTCCACCCGTATATATCTGCTATTATACTTTTAGGACTTTTTGTATAGTCTTGCACATCTTTTGGTGCAGCATTTTTAAATTATGACTAGCCCTTGGAAAAAATCATTGGCCAGTGGCCGCATTAGGCAGGTGGCCACTATAGAAAAGGTCTATAACACACAAATTTCCTGCAGGGGAATTTGAAGTGGCCACTTTGACTGTATTTGAATTACTACCAAGCACCTCATTCTAATAGTAGTGGACTGTATTATTATTATTCATGGATTGTGCCACCCACTATTAACATCAGAAATAAACAATGAATATATCGAATCTTGGATCCTCAGATCACTAACCTTGATGGAAAGCTTGGTGCTCCGGTGTTAGAGAATGGTGAAAACTTCTCAGTCGGAGAAAGACAACTCATCTGTATGGCCAGGGCATTATTACGCAAGAGCAAGGTATGTATGTCCATGTCGCTCTTAAATGTATGTCATCGTCTACCATTCCTTTTGATTTGATTTGAATATATTATACATATTTATACATAAATTCCAACAGAGAGAGGGGTTTCTAGTTTTTGTTATTGGAAGGTTTACATGTATACACATATGTTTCAATTACAGCAATAAAGCAGTTAAACAGTTATCACAGTGAAATGGATAGGAGAGTTGGCAAAGATCCCTGTAATGGCATTATCATTATTATATCATCAACAATATCATCATCATTAACACCCTCATTATCATCATCATCATCATCATCATCATCAACATAATGATTATCATCATTATCATTATCATCAACATAATGATTATCATCAACAATATCGTCATCATTAACACCCTCTTTATCATTATAATCATCATCATTATCATCAACATAATGATTATCATCATCATCAACACCATCATTATCATCATCATCATCATCGTCATCTCCATCATCGTCATCTCCATCATCGTCATCTCCATCATCATCGTCATCATCATCATCATCATCTTCATCATCACCACCATCGTCATCATTGACATCATAATCTTTGTGTAATAATTATTACAGATTCAGAGGCAGTATGAATACTTAATTGCATACATTATGACTGAAATGTACGATTGTAAGATGATAATACTTGTTTTTGTGTGTTCTGTTGTAGGTTCTTTTACTGGACGAGGCAACGGCGGCTATAGATACACATACAGACAGTCTGATACAGCAGACTATCAGAGACGCATTCCATGATTGTACCATGCTGATTAATATTCTTGTGTGTTTGGTTGTAGGTTCTTTTACTGGACGAGGCAACGGCAGCTATAGATACACATACAGACAGTCTGATACAGCAGACTATTAGAGACGCATTCCATGATTGTACCATGCTGATTAATATTCTTGTGTGTTCTGTTGTAGGTTCTTTTACTGGACGAGGCAACGGCGGCTATAGATACACATACAGACAGTCTGATACAGCAGACTATCAGAGACGCATTCCATGATTGTACCATGCTTATTATAGCTCATAGACTCAACACAGTACTAGATTGTGATAAGATACTCGTCATGGACCAGGGACAGGTTAGTACCTGGACTAACTTTAGTCCTACTCTCAATTGTTTAGGAAATTTAGGTGTTACTAAGGGTAAGGAGACAATTGAAAGCTCTTTATTCCTTGAAATGCAGTTTGTGCTATAAATTTTCCCCATAACATAAAACTGCAAGGCGGAGTAAGAGCCCAGTCGGAAGAGCAGAGTTCTCAAAACATGGAGATCCCCGGTTTGGAACCAAGTTCATGGGTATAGCCCAGGGTATGGTTATAGACCAGTTTACCAACATATTCAAATTTTTTGCATACTTTTTCCTGGCGACATAGTAACAAGGTATTCAAACAACCTGTAATAAAAGAATGAACTACAATACATGGAATCCAGTTTGCACACATTGGCTGTTGCTATGTTGGGCAAGCCTCAGGCAAGCTTTCAGGTTGTCAAGAACCTTTGTTTTTTAAAAAGTGTGCATAAAATTTGAATATGTTAGTAAACTGGTCCATTACATGTTACAAATTCCCTTGGGTGGACTTCCTTACCTCTCAGGTAAAATAAACCAGTCAATTGATAAACAAAGCTGTGTGATTAGATTTAATGCTATTACAACCCCCTTTCTCAAATGTACACAGTTATCACAAAGATTTATGTTACAGGGCCCTAGAACTAAAACCAGGGTAAAAATGCCCCAAATCCGACTTTCAATTATTATGCGATGATGTGCACAGTGCGAACATGATTTGTATAAAGATTTTGTTAGTAATCGTGTTTATTTGATGTCTTCTTCTTTCATAGGTGGGAGAGTTCGATTCACCAGCTAACCTACTCGCCAACCCAAATTCCCAACTATCGGCCATGTTAGAAGCAACCGGAGACCGGAACACGCCAGGCCATAGTGATGTATGACACATTCCCGAAGTAGACCCTATCTGGACCTTATTGTGGAGCCTGCAACTCGTTTTAGACTAGATCTTGTATGGACCTATCGTAGGCTTACTGTGAGGTCCATCTTGGACTTTATCTGGACAAAATAGTGTATGGACCTATACTAGCCTGAATGTGTAGATCCATACTCCTGTGGACCTACTGTGAGACTAGTTTCATGCTTTCACTCTAGGCTTAGTGTGGATCCATCTGAGACCATGTGGGGACTTAGACTAGTGAGGTTCCAGTCCTGGTTTTAGTGGCATTTGTTAAAATGGTTTAATTAACCATACTTGCTGACTTCCTGACTTTCGAGAGGCTGACCCGACATTGCAATATGTATTTTAGACTGATGAGTTCGGATGAAATGTTACTTCTAAAAGGACAAGTGAAATGAAAGAATTTAAGTGGGTTCTTCTCGGACTAAAGTCCTCTCCCAGACTTTCGAGAGGCTGACCCGACATTGCAATATGTATTTTAGACTGATGAGTTCTGATGAAATGTTACTTCTAAAAGGACAAGTGAAATGAAAGAATTTAAGTGGGTTCATCTCGGACTTAAGTCCTCTCCCAGTATAACAAACACAGATCCTAGATTTTGTTGCAACATCACAATGTTCCTGGTCTAAATTTCAAATATGTGCACATAGGTTACCTATCTGTTCAGTATAAGAACAAGGTAATAAGCTTGGTCCCAAGTGTCTCATCATATCATGATTGGACTGTACTTGCAATGAAAATTCACTGCACAAATTGTGTTGATTTTGTGATATTACACAATGGGAATCCTTATATTGGATGTCTTTTAATCTGAGTTTGCTTTCCATTTGCAATTTTTGAGCAGGAAATTCATCCTGCGTTTTTGATATTCTACATATTTTGTCTTTAAGATATGCCATGTATTGTTTGATAATAGCAAGTATGATTTCGACTTATGATCCTTTTGATGCAGAGAAACATTTTTTATCTATTTATGTTTTTGTTTTGATAATTGAAAACCAAAGAAAATACCAGTGTTGCCAATATAGAGACTAAGAACTGATTCATTTAATGTTTTTATATACCTATTAAATAGTTCTACGAGTTGAATGTTGCTTTGAAGACTTTCTACGTGGGATGATCTTCACCATTTTAATAAAGAAAAACAATTTAAGATTATTTAATAGAAGACTAGTATATTAAAAGTCAAGTCGACGTCCAAGGATTTGGTGTTGATTTGCACAGAAAATATGTGTTTTTCAACCATTGATATTTCAGGCATGATTTTCTTTTTTTTTTCTTTTTTTTTTTTTTTTTT
>CALNVZ010000674.1:21523133-21637052 GCA_940671915.1 Paracentrotus lividus
TTTTTTTTTTTTTTTTTTTTTTTTTTTTTTTTTGGACAAATAATTCATGTAGGAAATACTTAGTAATATTTATTTTAGGGTAGATTTTACCGACAAGACTTTTTTTTTCTTCAAATCTAGCCCTGCACGACTTCATTTGGTTAGACATGGGGCTGTATGCCTAAAAGCAAACACTTGCTTTTACTAGAATTTCACTCATGTATTTCTTTTTATGATATTTGTGATATTTTTTAATTATTGTTATGTGATTGTTATTTTATTATTAGGACACAGAATAAATGGGTGTTCATTTAAGATAAATTGAATTCAAAAGTAAACAAAGTAAAGTAATTACTTCTTTTATGCATACGGTCCATATATCTGTAGAGTGCCCACTCTCTTCCATAGTGGAAATTGCAATCTGATATATGATAGAGACCTTCGTGGTACATAGCTGTTGATAGGGTAATAATTAACTCTATAGAAAGGTGCTTCATGAATGAGTTATTGTTATTCACCCTTTCCTGATGTTTGGACCGGACATGATAGCTCAATCGGTTAGAGCGCCCGTAAACAGGTAGCCGTTCTTGCTTTCATGAACGGGAGGTCGTGAGTTCGAAACCCAGCGGAGTCATACCAAAGACTTACAAAAATGGTACCTAAAGTTGCCTTTTAACAAGGAGCTTGGGGGTAATAATAACATCATGCAAGGCCCGCTGGGAGAACAGTTGTCGGCACAGAAGTGGCTACCCTGGGTAAATAAAACGATATTATTATTATTATTATTTAGAAAAAGTTATATAGTGGAAACTCTTTATAATAAGGTCCTCGAGTCCAAAGCATTGCATACTGTTTATTTATAATTTTATATCAGTAGTATATAAACAATTAAAAACAAAGCAAATTGTTTTCATTTTGCGTGGAGAAAGAACTTGTTATATCAGATACTTCATATCTAAATCTCGTTATATTAATAGTATATGAACAATATATGGTAAAGCAAGTTGATTTCATCAGATCTGATATTTCATATCAGAACGTTTTATATCAAGTTTCTGCTATAGTCGTAGTTTATTGATTAATATAAAACTGGTGTGTGAAGACTTAATATTCAAACAGGGTTTGTTTAGAATATAATTTATAATCTCATTAGGAGTATTCCTATTTGCGTTTGGAAAGTCAGTGATGTACAATTTTTTGCACTTTCTCAAGAGGTAGCAAGATGTTAAAATTGTCTGTTTAACTGTTGGAAAATCAACCAAATGATATTTGACTGAAAAAAATTTGAACTCCTTTTTTTCAATTTATAGAAAATGGTGCCCATCAATTTTTTGGCACTTTGTATAAACTATATCAACATTCTAACTTGGATTAAACACATGTGCTGCTGATTTAAGCACATGGTATATCTTTTTTAACAAAAATCATAAAATTCTTTATTCGATGGAAGTAACACCAATTAGTAATATTTTATTCATTCCTTTTAGATTAACATACATAGATATTTATATCATGGTTTGTTTCAGGGGAAGTCTGTATTCAAATGTATGTCCTACTAGCCTAAATAGACAATATATTATTTTCAATTGATAAAATGAATGTCATACTTTGGTGCTCAAGAGAAAATATAAAATGTTAAAAAAAAATCTGTAATATTTCGTGAGTATGAGGATCCTGAAAACTCCAGTTGTGTTTATTTTCTATTTTATAATTCAAGTTGTTATATTTGTTTAAGAAAATCTTTCTGTATGTATAATTTAGTTGTGTACATAATATGTATTTTGGAGAGACATGGTTTGATATTATATTGGGCAGTATATTTTGCATCCAATAAAATTCCATTAAAACCAAAGCAATTTTTGTTTGAAGTATCTTTTTTTATTGAACCTCGTTACATCAAAAGTAGACTGCATACATGTACATGTAAGCACAATAATTGATACACTTTGCAGGGATTTATCTTTGCAAATTTAACATCACGCTAAAATATTTCCATTTCAGAGAGTGCTAACAATGGGCAGGGAGTAAGATTTAAGGGGAGTGAGAGCGATTGCTCTCCCAAGCTCCCCTTAAATGCTTTTTTGGGGAGTGATTTACAGAGCCCCTTGTAACCCCAATCTGACATGAAGAACAAATTTAGCTCCCCTAAAAATTCTCCTTGAGAGCCTCTAGGAGAGCTATTTATAGCTCCCCTGTAAATTTTAAAAATCAGTCCCTGAATGGGTATGTTATCAAAACGAGCAAGTTATAAACTGGACAACTGTCCAATGTATATCAATTTATTATTTATCTGGGTTCAATCAGAGCTTGAAAATTTCTTACAGATAATTGCATTTACCACTTGACAATGTGTAAGCTTTTGAAAACCACAATAATGTGAGCCAACCTCAAATGGAAAGTTCACTCTGGAACTTAATCGGTTTCAAAAAATGCAAAAGAAATAAAGGACAAATATGTATGAAGATTTAAAGACCAAAGGAAAAAAAAGTTAGGAATGTTTGAAATTTTTATTTTGTAACGTCACATGCAAGCAACTCTTCCATGTGTTGTGTATGTAAATTTCATGAATTTGTCTTTTTCATGGTTCTTGATAATGGAATGGATGAACTTTTTCATAGAGACATGTATATGAGGATAGTTTTGTTGATTTATCAACAGCATAGCTGAAATAATAAATATTCTTCCGAAAAAATGCTAATTAAGAAATTTACATACATGTACACAATAGGAGAACAGCATCCACGTGACATCACAGAATCAGAACTTTAAACATTCATAACTTCATTAATTTTTGGTTGATTTTCTTCAAACTGTCACTTATATTTTTCTGTATTTTTTTTTTGTTTAACCAATCTTATTCCAGGGATAACTTCCCCTTTAATATCGGGTAGGAAATATTTCATCAAAACGTTACACTATCATCAATTATCAGAGAATCAGACTGTCATTAACAATTCAAAACTCTGCAAAATCAGCTGCAATACATGTGTAGCATGGTTGTTTAATCATTCATTAATACATAGAAGTGGAAATATAATTAAACATTGAATATTTTAAGAATAATAAACTTTAAAGTTTAGATATTATTCATTAATTCTGACCAAGCATTTTTTACTTATTTCTCATGATTTTACTTTGCATATTCAAGAAAAAAAATTACCCAAAATGTGGGGTCTTGTCATTTGAATCTGGAACAGCTTCCTTAATTCAACATTGTACTAAAGATTGTACATACATATTTACAAACAGCAATTTGGTGTTGCAAATTCCAAATATTACAAAAATAGGACCTTAAAAGAAGCTACGAACAGATCTTTATACATTAACTCATTGGCCTTTTTTCTGAACCACAGTTAAGAATTAAAACCCAGTCCAGGTTTAACTAGACAATAGGATTGCACACTTTCAATGCAAATCTAGAACTCCGGAGCAAGATTGAAACATGGTTCAGAATAATAGTCTCAAGTGTGTTAGATTGGATGCTCAATCTGCATATGAATGAAACAGTTAATAATAATAATAATAATAGTTGCAATTTATATAGCACCTAATATGAATTTCATCTCTAAGCACTTTACAATTATTATGGGAGTGGTGTAGTCGAGTGGATAAGTCAGCGAACTTACGATCACAAGGTACGCGGTTCGAATCCCGTTCATACCACTAGCATCCTTCGGCAAGGTGTCAACCTGCAAATTTGCCGTACTTGACCCAAGTGAGGTGAATGGGTACCGGTAGGAAGCAATTCCTTGAATGCTGTGAGCACCTTTCGGCGCGGGGTAGCCGTAGCTAAGCCGGGTAATAATTAGTTAACACTATAAGCGCTTAGAAACACCAAGGTGGATATATGTATTAAGCGCTATATAAATGAAACTATTATTATTATTATCACCCTGGTCATTGGATGCTGTAAGTCTTACTGACACCTCTCCAATTCTAAAGGATCATTTTTAATCATGGCAGCCTTAACGGCGCACTTGTTCCATTCCTACCGGGTACCCATTTACACCTGGGTGGGGAGAAGCATGAAGACAAAACGCCCAAGCTCAAGGACGTAAGGCCTAGAAAAAAAATTGCTGACTTGGCGTAACCCGCCCTACCCTATTTTTATCGCCTACCATATGCTTTTTTATTTTTTTTAATCCAATTTTGCGATTGCCTAAATATCGATTTTGCAGGGGGAAAACCAAGATGTTTGTTGCTTTCATTGTTCTTGGCTTTGTTTGGGCCAGCTCGGAGTCCTTTTATCTGTATCACATGCATCCAAAAACAATACATCCTCATGATCCATTATTGTCCATGACTCCAGATTTCAGGTCGGAAAATTTAGAGAAGACCGTGTAGCGCCACCGCTTTTCCAGTGAAGCTCCGACGCCAAACAGGTCCTGACGGAAAATGGTCGGGTAGGAGTTCATGAGGCATTCAATATCATTTATGGTGACAGACGGGTGGATACGTTGCATGTAAGACCACAGGTATTCCGTTGATGCGCCAAACGGATGAACATGGAGAAAGATACTCAATAGACCTGGAAAGAGAAAAGATAAACAGATTAGAGATGTTGATATAACTGACAGAAAGCTATTGAGATATTAAAGAGAAATTACAGTTGTGTTCAAGAAAATGAATTGTGGAAGAAACCGCTTTAAAGTGATTTTAAAAGTTTGAAAACAATTCAGATAGAAATGGATGTGTGCTGTGAGGTTTTGGAATCAACAAAATGATAAGTAATGCATATATGGGACTATACAAAATGTTCGGCTGAACATTTCAACTGTTCTCACCAGTGGACATTTTTTATATTATTTTCATTCCAAAACAAATTTAAACTAGATGAATCTTCGACCGCGCACGGTCGGAAGGCATGCCTCCGTATTGCCACATCGGAAAAAAAAGGCATGCGCATGTTTTGAGTATTTTTCATCCATCTTATACCATAGACATCTTTGAGCATATCTTGACCCTGCGTTCCCCCAACTCTCCAATTAAAGTTTTTCATCAGAATTCATTTCCACTCAGAAGGTATGGCTATACTGATGTATATAGAAAAAAGGATTAATGGTTAAGGTTTTGATGCTGTCATAAGGTCCATTTCAAGAAAGTTGCAGCAACCAGTCATTCTTACTTCTCATATTATAGTAGGACCAGTGACCTTTTGATGCCATAGACCTCCAAAAATCTAGATGCAGTTTCTATGTCTGTGGCTTCCACGGGAACATGAGGGCCTAAGTTTGAATACGTTGATCCATAAACGGTTCTATAGTTTACGCAAGAAGTGCCATTTTCATGTATACATGCAATGACGTCTTGTGCCGCTTGACCTTTGAATTCATGACTCTCAAAGTTATAAATTCATTGTCCTCCACATAGTGCACACAATGACCGCAGTTTGAGTGTTTCATCGATCCATCAAGGGACTGTTCTGTAAGTTAATCGAAGTAACAAGCCATTTTTCGCACGTACAATGTCCTCTGTGGCTTTGAAACTTTTGACCCTCATGACTTGCTAGAATTCTAATCAGTTATTGTCGGTTATCCCATATGCACATATGACCTAAGTTTGAAATTGATCCGTCAAACGGTTTTTAAGTTTATATGCGAGAGACAAGCATTTTCATGTGTAGCACAGATGACCTTCTGTGACCTTTGAACTCATGACTCCAAAATCTGAATAAGCTTCACTTGTCCTGTCCCATCATGTAAATATGATTCCAAGTTTGAAGTTGATGCCCTCAATATTCGGTTCTTAAGTTATCGCAAAACGAGAGCCATTTTCGCGTACAATGATCCTGTGAACTCTTTGACCTCATCGACCGCACAACTAATAAGGTTTTATTGACCCTCATATATGCACTATGACCAAGTTTCAAGTTTATCCCTCAATACGGTTCTTATAGTTTATCGCAAGAACGAGCCATTGTGTCATGTACACTACAGTACCTCATTGACTTTGAGCTCATGACCCAAATTCTATCAGTTCATAGTCGCCTACCAAATGCATACATGATCAAGTTTGAAATTTGAGCCCGTCAAAGTTTCTTAAGGTTATTGCGCGACAGAAAAAACTATTTTTGTATGGTATATGTCAATGCCTCTGTGACCTTTTGACTTTGACCCAAAATTCTAATCAGTTTCATTGCCCTCCCATACTGCACACATTACTGCTAAGTTTGAAAGTTGACCCGTCACAGAGCCAGTTTCTTAAGTTATTTGCGGGAACGACCATTTTCATGTATACTAATGACATTGTGACCTTTGACCTTTGACTCATAACCTAAATCTAATCAGTTCATTTGGCCACATGTGTTCGGTAAGACAGTGTCTGAGCAGTTTTGTTGTGACTTTTGTTACGTTGTTGGTATGTCGTCTTTTTTGTTTATATGTTCTTGTTGCTTGTTAGATTGTTCGATTTCTTTTGTCGTCGTTCCTCCCCATTATGGCCCAAAAAACAAATCAATTAAAACCATTGCTTACTGACAAGTTTGAAGTTGACCCATCGTCAAACGTGATTTTAAGTTATGCTGGAACGAGCCATTTTCATGCTACAATGACCTCTGTGACCTTTTGACCTTTGACCTAATGACCCCAGTCTAATCAGATCATTGGTCCCTTACCATATGCAGTACTGATTCCCAAGTTTGAAAGTGATCCGTCAAACGGTTCTTAAGTTCATGTCGCGAGAGGACGAAAACGGGACGGACGTACGGACGGACGGACAACCCAAAAACATAATGCCTCCGGCACCACCTTCGGTGGCGGAGGCATAAAAAAAAATGAAAGCTCATAATTATTTTGTTCAACTTTCCCTGTAGATTACTAGATTCATTTTAAAACAGGCCAGCTAATAAATAATCAGTACATAGTACATACACCCTTTTTGGTAACCATCTTACTCATAATAAATAAAGATATGGTTATTAAAGTTCACTCCTGTTACAACGAGGTGCTCAAGACAAATACAGTTATATCTTGCTCATTTTAATGGGAGTGGACTGCTACAGGTCAAATTGAGAATATTTACCAATCATGTCAGCCTTCATGGGGTCAAGGGTCTTTGTAGAAGTCGAGAAACCCTCATGAGCGTCTGTGTCCGTGTTCTGCACAGAGTTGCTACCACTTGTCAGCTGGGACTCCACAGACTGTAGGACAAAAATAAAACAGCATTAAAATTGGCTTCTTGAAATTTATTAGAATTTAATTCATTAAAAATTAATCACAGTCACTGAATATAGTACTCAATTTCATCTCTCATTTGACTATTTGTCCATCTTCTACAGAGTTGCTACCGTTCCTCAACTGTTTGCATCTGGACAAACATAATAATACAGCCTTTACAATCCAAGGCTATATAATATTTCTAGAATTCACATGGATATGTGTAAACAATTGATAATGAATTTTTATAGGACAGTATGGTCATACACTACTACACTTATATAGGTTTAAACTACAGGTAAAAATAACTTTACTTCAACTTGCATTAACTCGTATTAGAGATATAGTAATTTAGAAGTAAACAGAAGATAACATTTCAGTGAACAACAAAAGAATATTTGCCACATTACGTCAAAGTGGAATGATTAATTTTCCAAACTACTATTCCCATATGTTCATTCATCTCAAACAATCATAACAATCTACTCCTCTGATTATCACCAATCTTTCACAGCAATTTGCTGCCAGAGTTTAATGACCCCTTTTCAGCAATTCTGCAATGCGTGAGCTAATAAGCCAAAAGTGCTGGTTTTATTCCGGATACTAATGGTGGTATCTCACTTCGCGGAAACTACCTTGAGAATGACTTGGGACTACTTTGAGACGGTTTTAAAACTTGTCACGAAGACGTCTCCGAAACGTCTCCTCAATCCCCGAAACGTCTCCTCAATCCCCGCAACGTTTTATGAGTCGCGGGAATCGCAAAAACTACTTTGAGACAGATTTGGGACTACTTTGAGGCAGTTTTTAAACGAAAAAAGTATCGGAGACGTCTCTAATACTTTTTATCCACCGCGGAGACAATATTTTCTTTTCCGTCGCAGAGACATTTCCGCAAAGTGAGATACCACCATTAATCTTCAGTGTGCTAAAGATCAAATGAGAGGGTTAATAATATAAGTGTTTGGACAATTACTAATGCATGATATAGTGCTTTACAAGAAACAACTATTATTAGTTTACTGGACTTACCTTCAATCGCTCCTCTGTATCTTTACGCATTGATTCTTCTTTTTTCCACTTGTTCTTGGTGTCTTGCAGTTGCTGAATGAAAAATGTGTAAAATGTATCTTAGAATATTAAATCATCTAAAATTACGAAACCTTGCAGCTATAATAACGGTAGACTTTAAAATGGAACTTTCGGGAATCGCCGTCCATGAACAGGTTGGTTTGGAAAAAATCTTACAAAAAGTATGAGAGTGAGCATGGATTTGCAAGCAGGGAGAAAGATGTTTTGTTTCAAACATTGCCGTTTCCCTTTGGGAAAATAATAATTTCTGTTATACCATGCTCTGTAGGCTCCTTGACAAAAATATTTCCAAGGTATTGCTCAAATATCACACTTCACAATACAGAGCACATACTGTTTAGTGTCCTCCCCATCCCCCCCACCTCCTCCAGATGGCAATTTTCATGAACATTACTTAGTTAATATATATGTACAGGTATACACATAACAAAGTACTTAGAACCCCAAAAGGTTCTTCATTGACCTATATTCTCAAAAATGTAATCAGATTGTCTAATTGTTGTGATACATACAATCGTCAAGTTTGAAGTTCATATCTCAATCCGCTCTTGAGAAAATGCAAATGACAGTCAAACAAATGGATGGACGGACAACAAAAAAACATGATGCCTCCAGCACCACCTTCGATGGCAGAGACATAAAAAATAGGGTGTTCTCCTTGGTAAATTGCGAATCGGTCTAACCCCACTTTGACTAATGTCTGTTTGGCCTCATCCCACATGGTCTTATTCCATTTTGTCTCCAACCAGCTTGTCTAATTACTTATTGGTCTAAATGCCACTTCGCCTATTTACCATTTGGTCTAATGTTCATTTAGTCAAATATCCAATTGGTCTAACGCCACTTAGTCACATCCTACAACAGACTGGTTATAGACCAAATATTCGTTGAAGAATTAGACGAAAATGTAATTAGACCATTTGGCTAATAGACGAGTTGGCATTTAGACCAAGTGAGAGTTAGACCAAAACTGATAGTAGACCCTATGGAATTAGCCCTTGTGGTATTAGGCAACCTGAGAATTGGACCAACTCTTGTTAGACCAAGTGGATATAAACCTTCTTCATTCCCTCTGCATTGACCCACCTGTTGCATACTAAGCAAGGAATGCTGCAGGGCTTTTATCTGTGTTTCCATCTCCTCATTGGGCGGGGTCGGTGGTGGGGGAGGAGCAGTAGGGGCGGTACCCGGTGGGGCCGGTGGAGCAGGAGTGGTCCCTGGTGGGGCCGGTGGTGGCGCCGGTGTCTCCTCCTTGGCTGCCTTGAGAGTCTCCAGCTGGTTGCGTAGGTAGTTATTCTGATGCATCAGAGCCTGGACCTGGAGCTGAAGCTGACTATCAGGTGGGGCTGATGAAGGAGCAGATGAACTGGATGTAGGAGACCCTGAATGGATACATCAAAAAGAGATGAAATTAGTCTTCAATTTTGATAATTTCAACTTTGATTATTTTGATGAGACATCATTCTGAGAGAGCAGGGTTTTTTTCTATATGGATACATCAAAGAGAAATGAAATTAGTCTTCAATTTTGATACTTTCAACTTTGATTATTTAAATGAGACATCATTCTGAGAGAGCGGGGTGTTTTTTCTATATGGATACATCAAAGAGAGATGAAATTAGTTTTTAATTTTGATACTTTCAACTTTGATTACCGGTATTTCAATGAGATATCATTTTGAGAGAGCAGGGTTTTTTCTATATGGATACATCAAAGAGAAATCAAATTAGTCTTCAATTTTGATATTTTCAACTTTTATTATTTCAATGAGACATCCTTTTTGAGAGAGCAGGTTTTTTTCTGGATGGACAGATCAAAGAGAGATTTGCCTTCAATTTTGACTACTTCAACTTCAACTATTTCAATGAGACATCATTTTGAGAGAGCAGGTTTTTTTTCTGGATGGATAGATCAGAAGAGAGATCAAATAAGTCTCCAATTTTGACTAATTTTAGTGAGATTCATTTTGAGAGTAAGTTCTTTTCCTTTTTTCTTTGTTTATATTTTGATCATACTGGTACCAAAGTAGACTAAGTCAAGCTTTTGAAGAAAATTTAGTTATTGAAAACAGACCATTGTTTAGGTTGGCACCTGTGTGAACAAAAAATATATAAGGAGTGATTATTACAACATGCAGCTTTTAATATTATTTTCAATAGATAACTGAACAGAATTTTGCAAAATGCCCTTTTCTCTGAAGTTACAAAAGTGGATTTAGCTCCTTTGTGAATCAAACACAAATATACTCTACTAAATACTGCAAAAATAAGAAACAGCGGGAAGATCTGTTAAAGACAGGGAATCATTGAAAGAATCTTACCAAAACTTTAACAAGCTTTAATATACTGAACTCATGGAAATATTTGCAGTACATTGCCTGTAGATTTTGGCGCAGATCAGTAGGCCCAAATGTAAACAAAAATGAATACGTGATGCATCAGATCGGATTCAGACACAAGTCGCCGAGCAAATTCAGCAGTGTCGAGGTAATCAGCAAAATAATAAAAATTGTCTTTATTTGGGGGAAAATATTTTTTTGATTTTCTGAATTTTCAATGTTTCTGGTATGCTCTTTAAAAAAATGAGTAGAAATAATTACAGGAAAGCCTTTAACAATGGATTGTTTTGTTGGAATCTTTGACTCTTTTCTGGCGACTTGTGTCTGATATGATGAGTCACATATATGAGCATGTTTTCTTATTTCTATATTGCTTATTCTAAATTTGATTGCATGCTTTTGAAAATACAGCACAAATTGAAAACCCGCGAATATATACTCAGCACAAAAAAAAATTTAGTTTGTGATAATAGAAGCTTTAACATACCAGAAGTAGAGGAATCTGTTTTGAGTCGCTTATGATCTTGGATGCCACCCTGATCCTCTTCATCAGACAGATCCATCTCTGCTTCTCCTTTCTCACCAATACCAAGCTCATCTTGCTGTTGTTGACGTAACTCCTACAATAACAAACACACAACCATTAATGATTACTCTCAAAGATGCCATTATACAGTGCGTGTAAAAAAAAAAAGGACAACAGTCCAAACATTTAAGAACAAATTGAAGACATATTTGTTCTCCCTCTGATCTGTTTAAACTAACTTGGAGAGCAAGTCACCTTTCTTACTGTTGTGTTTTTTTGTTTTTTTAATGTGAAGCGCCTTGAGCAATTTATTTGAAGGGCGCTATATAAGAATATGTTATTATTATTATTATTATTATCCATTTTTAGAGGGCCCATATTCTAAGCTCATTTGATTTTGATGTTCCTATGTAACATATAATCAACGACAAACTCTCCACCTCCTCAATGATACCGTTCATGAATCATAAATGTAAAGCATAACTGAGTAAATTTCAAATGAAGATATCAGGTACAGAATCCATTTTTTTCAAAGAAAGAAGACTGAGTGAATGCTGTCCCAGAGCATTGAATAGGATTGCGTGCCATGATGTGTCACTCCTTTGATGGATATTGAAAATTGTAGGATAACTATTTTGATGCGCACCGGCAATGAATGTGGTGACCATGAAAAAGTCTTGTCAAAGTACCTTACTACTTCCTGATTTCAAGAATTTTTCTCTCAATTCCATGATGGATTTTTTAAATTTTAGGATAACAATTTCTACCTATTTAGATGTATCCCATCAATGAATGTGGTAACCATGAAAACTTCTTTAAAAATTTCCTGACTATTCCCAGATTTGAGGCATTTTTCTCAAATTCCAGGAATTTTCCCTGATTGGAAAATTGAAACTTATTTCCCCGCTTTCCAGGTACAGTGAAAACCCTGACTCTGGACACCTATCTTTCACAGCTTCTGGATACTGTATTGATAGTGCATCATAAGCAGAAATTTTAATGTACAGATACTTTTGTAGAAAAGGATCCAATAACCTTGAGTATGCCCATATACTATAACAGTATTAAACCGTCGCCCTATAATATTACTACAAAAATAAAGGTATTAATGTAAAGCTAAAATCATTTAAAGAAAACTCTTTTGGGGGAAAATCAATGCACATAGATACACAACAAGAACTTGATCACGATATCACTTGTATTTTCGGCAAATATTAACAATACTTATAACAAAGGTACCCAGTGAACTTCAATCTAAAAAAAATAGCAAAAACAAATCATCCTCATTTACACGGAAGGTGAACAGCGTACAAATTTTAAAATGTTTAATAACAAGCTTTGCAATAAGAGTAATTTTTATACGTATTGTTTTTTCACCACAGCTTTGTTTAGGCGCCATTTTGTCAACCGCACGGGCATCAGTGTATTAAAGCTTATGCCTTGGTACAAACGATCTGTATCAAGACATGCATATATCATAACTACAACATGACATGTTTGTTATACAAAACTGGCTCTGTTATCTTATCAAATATTATTTATTTTTAATACCAGCTATTTTGCTACAATGCATTTCTTAAAAATTTAGGGAGGCTTACGAGAAAGATTTCACTTTCTGAATTTGTTTGCATTGTTTGTGGTATTGAGATTTACTTCTTATATTGTAACTTATCATCATATTTCATGCGAGGAGAACTCAAAAACTAAACATATCAAACCAGAAATATATTTTGCACACACAAAATACATATAGAATAAAAAATAATGATCTTTCAAGAAAAAAACTTACCAAACAGGCTGATTATTATACTCATAATCCCAACAGACAATGCTATCAAAAACTTTCGTTCTGGAACTTGCAAATATACATTATATTGCATGTCTTTTTCATGATGCATCATTTACAAACTTTGAAGTGTTTGACATGAATATATTTAACATAATGGAGTTTCAGCTTCTTGTAAATTATAACATGCAGTATATCCTTTCTGGGTGGCATTTCACCAAGTTGTTTACGAATGACTGGTGATCAGTTCTCGTGCTAAATGATTGAGAATGTGATAAGTATAAATTAACACCTGAGAACATGTTCCAGTCATTGATAAAGTTATTCACAACTTTAAGAACGACTTTGTGAAACACCACCCAGTAACTTACCATGGATCTGTGATTCACAAAACTCATGTCTCTGTCAAAACAACTTACTATAATCATATTCACAAATGTGCTGTCTTAAAGAACAACAAACAATACACTTTCTGACTAGAACTGTGATTACAATTTACATCTTCTAAAGAACTTACATTTTTTTTTTAATTCCATTTGAAATGTACAAATCGCACTCTCTAAAATCTTATGTCGTTTACAAAAAAAAAAGAGTCGTTTTGCAGCATTCCTTGCTCAGTGAGAAACCCCCTTGAACACTGGTGTTTCTTTGATATACCAACCATTTCTCATCTCCTATGTGACCATATGCTATATCCACTGTGACTTCAATTCCAGTTACTACAGTTTTACTTAATCCTAATGAAACTGATGTAACCTTTGACCTATGATCTGACCACCTGTTGGTCCATTCCATGTCCATAAGACAGATTCGCTGCACATCTGGTTCTATTATAATCCTTCCAGTCCTGGTAGCTTGCATCGACTCGATGTTTGGGACTAACATTTCACTCTCGATACAAACTTTTTTACTTCTGGTTAATCTCCTGACATATATATGTGCTTTGAATTTCAAATAACCTTATAGTTTATACCTGTTCAAGTCCAGGAACCTTCAACCTTTCACCTATGACCTGTGTAAGTCCTTTATAGCTGGCTACGGGTCCATAACTGCATGTTCAGTAAACTGTTTCTTTACACAATTGCCACATAATAGCATGTTAACCTAAACCTACCAGGTTTGTCCTTTCTTGATGGCTTGTTATTGATATCCAGCATGTCCAGGAGACTTCTTCACTCCTTAATTCTATACTTTTTTGTCTGGTAATGAGCCATTTAACCTTTGACCTACGACCTTAGGATCTTCTTGATTGCTGGCTATGTTCAGTAGAAAGTTTCACTGCTTGATTCTACCGGTATACCTTTTTACCTGGTGATGTGTCATTTCAACCTTTGACCTATGACCTTTGGATATTTTTGATTGCAGTCTATGTCCAGGAGACCATTTCACTTCATGATTCTATACCTTTTTCCCTAGTGATGAGCCATCTTAACCTCTGACCTACGACCTTTGGATCTTCTTGATTGCTGGCAATGTCCAGTAGACCGTTACACTGCATAACTATACCTTTTTGCCTCGTAATGAGCTATTTTAACCTTTGACAAGTACAATTTCTTGATGGTTAGTAGCTGTTCTTCTGTTTGTCCTCTTTGTGATTCTATACCTTTTTGCCTGGAAACAAGCCATGTTAACCTTTGACATGTGATGACTCCTTGATGTTGGTTGTTAGTTCACCATGTGTCCTTCACTAGAACTCCACAGTACGAGTCTATACCTTTCTGCCTTGTACAGAAGTAGTTGTATCCTGCCAGTACTGGTTTCTTTCATCCATGACCTGCATGCCTTGCATGAATGTTCCACTTTCAATACCAACCATTTGACTGCTGATCACTCTGTTCATGTGTGTCTGCGTCTTTGAAAAGATCTTCTACTTCTACTGCATCTCAAAGTCATCGTGTACCACCCACTTCAGGTGCGCATGTACTTGTTTAACCTTTTTAACTCTGAACTGCATGCCTCATGGACCTTCATGGCTATCATGTTAGTCCTCCTTGCATGAACATTCAACTTCCATTTCAAACTATTTGATTGTTGTCCGCTTGTGCCTTTGAAATGATCATCTACCTTCAGCCATCATACACCAAAGACATGAGTTGCCAATAACCTTTGCATACTCTGTGCCAATTTACCCTTCAAAGCCATTCTTTAGATTCTACATACACGATAAATATTAAAACTGGCCTCTACAACAGTTTCCACCTGTTCACTCTGGTTTCAGCATTAGATCTGTCTGTCTGTACAAAGCAAAGATCTGTCCATACGACACATACGTACGTAGGATCGAACAGTTAGCTGTTGTATGGTTGACAGCGTTTGCTGTACTTACATGTACTCTGTATTTGTTACAAATTTTAACTTGCGTTTATACCCAGGAAAACCTTACCTACGATCGCTCATCAGTTTTGTTGCTGTAACCTAGATGTAACTTCTTTTTTTTCTTTTTTTTTCTTGGAAACCTCAATTATTTCATAAGTTGTGATAAATATTACCTTGCTATGCAGATAAGTTTTTTTTTAAAGCCTGGACCAATTTTCGTTGGAGTAAATGTCACATCATCTGTGTCACTGTCACTATAGAGTACCAAAGTGTGATGTCATGACTGTAATGTTGTCACGGTTGGTGGTTCTAAACAATCCAGCGTTGAACAGTTTCACCATGACCTGTCCATACGTGTGCCGTAATCAAGCCCGTTGCTGGAACACATTCAAGCTTATCTCATGCACATGCTTCTATGCTTGACACCATTATACCAAGATGACAAATTATTGAATCTTTGGTACTCTACAGAAATTCCCAACGATCTTTTACCAAAGTACCAAAGTGTTGACGTTGTATCGTTAAACATCTAAATTACTGGTTCTAAACAAAAATGCCTGTGCCTCAGGTTTAGCCAGAACTCAGTCTAGCAACAGGCTAGATTCAGGCACATACAAACTCAGGATTTAGTGTGATCATGTTGCTCCTATCAAAAATTAGATCTTTTGACAACAGAACCAGCATGACATCAGATTTCAGTACTCTTATTTCAATGAGCACACGACAACTGTTTTTCACTTACACGATTCCTTCTGCAAGATACCTACCTTTGTTTGTTGTTTCCATCCTTGTATGTTTTTTCTCTGTGCCTTGGTGAAGTGATCGGAGGCCTTCTGCTTACATGCACTCATCAATACCTGCTCAATCAGTGTGTCTACACCATCGTCATTGGGGGCCAAGGAGAAGGCAAATAAGATAACATAGGTTGCCAGAACATGGCAGCATTTCTTCAACTTGAGTTGATCAAAAAGAACATCCAGAACCAGTACCCCGTATCTTTTTGATGTAGTCCACTCTCAATTTAATGAGGTACTCAGAATCTAGCTGTAACTGTACTTATTATAACAGAGTGGACTGTATCATAATAATAATATAAATGTTTTGTTCGTAAGAGCTAACTAAAGTTTGAGTAGAAAATGAGGATTAATACCTTGCCAAATGCCAATAGTGCCATGTCTACTTTCAAACAAATAACCTCCACGTCTCTTCTTTTTTCTTCTTTTTTTTTTTTTTCCTCGAAATGCATATTTTGCTGTCCTGGCATACTGTACAGTCTGTGTAAAAAAAAATGGTACAGTCGGGGAAAAAATAATTGAGGTGTGAAGTCTTTTCAAATAATGTATGTGGTACCAACTTAAAGCCAAAAGATTTTCCTTGCTGATGCGCTTTGTTCTGTATAAGTTGCTCTCGTAAAACAAAAGTTATGCTAAATTTTCTGTGATGAGGAACAAATCGAAATTACACACTTCTATTGTTCTGGAGCGCTGAATTCATGGCCATTATGCGAAATCTACACAAAGGCATGAGACGGCGTGCAAAAACTGAATTTTTCTTGATTGTAGAAAACTAGTCATATCTCAAAAATTACATCACCAAATGTTATGAAAAAAAATCGCAGATGAAAGTCTGGTTTTCCTGCATTATGAACATACCAAAACAATTCCAGGTTGTGATTAATCTTCATACTATAACAAAAAAAATGTTTTTCACTTGTACCATTTTATTTGACACAGACTGTATTAGGTATGAACTTGAAGTTCTGGATATTCTTTTACATCTCAAAAGCTGAAATGATTCTTACCTATCAGCAAAACCTCTGATTGTGAACATCAGAAACAACAAAACAAATAAACATCGTCCATGGCATCATTATCCAGGAATTATTCATACAAAATACATGTACCCTACCAAATTATGCGAGTATCTTCATTCAGGTTCATAAACTTCATCTTCACCGTTTGAAAGCATTGTCATTTTTTCAAATGTAATGAAACAAAACCAATTCAAAGTCTTCATTCATGTATGTTTATTAAAAGAAGTTGTCCCTTCAAACCTTTCAGAGATTGATTAAACGAATCCTGCTTCAAAATCTATAAATTTTCCTCCTCTAGGGACTTTTAGATTGAACTTCATACTTACCTTTATTACATTTCAAATGCAAACAAAATTCTTCGTACGTTCAAACAATTTTTTTAGGGGGTGGGACTAGTATTTTTGCCCTGAACAAAACAAAGCAGAAGTGTTTCTATCACGATGTAACAACCATTGTTTGCTTGCTGGTTGCAAAGAATAATCACTGATTGGTAATATAAACAAACCCAAGTACGAAATGATTTATTTTCTATGTCTATTTTCATATATCAAGTTCTTTTACTCCAACATGTCATCACAATAATAAACTGAATTTTTCATTATCCCTTATACTTACATTGCAGTCAACAAGTATCAAAGATAGATAATTATCTGCATTAATTTTAATGTTAATTGTTTTGTTTTGTTTTGTTTGTTTTTCAATGAGTATGTCATTGGTATTATGTATAAATTAATTTCATGTGTACGAGTATTTTATCATTTGAATCACTGCTGTTCCTCCTTGAGTGGTATTGTACCAGAAAATGTGCTTTGAAAATACATGTTATTATCATCCTTTTAATATTACAAATGTCTTTTTCTCCCCTCCTAATATTTATATCCCATTCAGTATCCAATGGGGGTTACTAGTCTCATTTCAGACTTACATTGTGTGATTAGTCAAATGACTTTTTCTGCTCTCCTTATATTCCTATCCCATTCAGTATCCAATTGCTCATGGGGGTTAATAGTCTCATTTCAGACTTACATTGTGTGATTAGTCAAATGTCTTTTTCTCCCCTCCTTATATTCCTATCCCACTCAGTATCCAATGGGGGTTAATAGTCTCATTTCAGACTTACATTGTGTGATTAGTCAAATGTCTTTTTCTCCCCTCCTTATATTCCTATCCCACTCAGTATCCAATGAGGGTTAATAGTCTCATTTCAGACTTACATTGTGTGATTAGTCAAATGTCTTTTTCTCCCCTCCTTATATTCCTATCCCATTCAGTATCTCATGGGGGTTGATAGTCTCATTTCAGACTTACATTGTGTGATTAGTCCGCCAACCTGCATCCTATACTGCTGCTGAATCTGATTAAGATTAAGGTCACACTGAGCCTTCTCACCGATCAGCCTCCTCACGTGCCTAGAAAGAAAACAAGATTATAGATTTAAAGGGATTGAATAAATTTTTTTTTTATTATTTTACTTCCAAAAGTTGATTAGCAGTTTTCCTTGATGGGGAACTATTTCCAACAAAGTATGTACAGTCCTATGCAAAAAAAGTTGCTACCCAAAATAAATTTTGTTTAGCAATCATTCAAAAATGCATAGCAAATTGCTATGCGATACAAGGAAAATTATTCCTTGCATGTGATAATAAGTCAAGAGGACACCCTGAAAATTTCATTTCTATAACATCATTACATGCTTCACAATAGGTAAATAGTGATTATTTTCCCTCTACAGTGTGTCCCAAAAAGAACTATACACTTTTTAAATAGCTACCAAATAGAAAAATATATGATTCTTGGGGGAAAGATTTATATGTATATAAGGCTCATATCCTCAACTATCATTATGACACAAAATATTCCGAAAATAACCCATGCTTCAGTAAGTAACACCCACTTTTGTAAAGGACATAAAAATTAGCCTGCGCAGGAATTCACTATTCATTTTGCACCTGGTTATGGTACGCCATGAAGAAGTCAAGATTAATGATGGAATCGATCGGCCAACAACGACAAAAATAAATTGAAGTCAAAGCATAAATCAATGATATGAAAACAAATGTTAAAACATAACATTTTTGCATAATATTAATTGTTTTTTCTGACTTTTGATTTATCTTTGACTCTGTTGGCTGATTTATTCCATCGTTAATTTTGACTCATTCATGGCGTTCCATAACCAGGTGCAAAATGAATAGTGAATTCCTGCGCAGGCTAATTTTTATGTCCTTTACAAAAGTGGGTGTTACTTACTGAAGCATGGGTTATTTTCGGAATTTCTGGTGTCATAATGATAGTTGAGGATATGAGTCTTATATATATACAAGCCTTTTATCCAAGAATCTTATATTTTTTATTTGGTAGCCATTTCAAAAGTGTATAGTTCTTTTTGGGACGCACTGTATAGACTGCAGTGTTAACTTAACAGTACCCAGGTGCACTTAAATTACCAATTAGCTTAAACATCTCTGGCGATTACTGTCTGACTTTAAAGGTTTCCAATTGTGTTTACAGCCTCAGCATGAGGAGTAATTTTAAGTTTTCGATAATGAACATAATAAAAAAAAAAAAAAATCATTTTAAGCAATCGTTATGACGGGAGCTAAAATCTAGTAATTTAAAGTCTGAGATTGCGCTTATTTATCTACAAGCCTCGCCAGGGGAATGCTGCAGGAGGGGTCTGGTGCCAAAACTATTTACGAAGGGTATGTTGAACACTATTTTTATATAATTATGCAATTCTATGATTAATTTTTTTTTTTAAGACCATGATCAAAAGCAATAAACAAGTGTTTGGAGTGTTGCATTCTCCTTATCTCAGAGTTAAAATAATAAGTAAATGATCATCTATGGTTTAGGTGATACGATAAACTATCACTTCCAGGAAAATCAAAATGATCACAATGAAAATGTAAAGCCTACAAACAATAGACACATATAGGCCCAAATTCTCAAAGGTCGTTTTGAAACCGTGGACTGAAACCATGGATCACGCAAATTTTATTGAAACTATGCTTAAATCAGCGCGGACATTAAAAAGGTCCAATATGAATGCCCGTTTTTGTCACAGGGTAGTTGCCAGGGTTAACCCTAACTTACCTGGGGGGGGGGCCAATATGGCCCCCCCCCCTCGACATTTTTCGCGATAAATCCACAGTGCGAAATTTTTTGATCGCGCCACTCGCTGACTTTTTACTTTCAAGTCTTGCGGATCTTTTAAAACTATTTTCGCGAAAATCGGGTATACCGTTACGACATTACACGATTTCCAAAATTTTTCGTCAGACCAAAAGTGGCTCAAAAACGTGATTTCATGTACAAAGTCAATACAAAATGTGTTTTCAGCTAGAATTCATAAATGAGTGATTATTTTTAATTTTATTGACAAGAGTCATTTAATTTGATGCTATTAATGGCCGAAATAATGTCACGGATGAATTGTGTCGAAAAAACAATAAAAATAAAAACGTCAAAAAACAAAGAAATACATAAGAAATTTAAAAAACAATAAAATACATAAGAAATCGATTTTGGTACAGGAATTTTTTTCTTGTACAATTCTTAGGAATGACATAAAGAATATTTTCCCCCAAAATCAGCTTTCTATGAGCTTTATTTAGTGAATTAGAGCAAAAAGTATGATTTCATGAATAAATTAGCATAATTAATTCATATAATATAAAATATATGAATTTCATGTAATTTACCTATACAACCGCGTAGATTATGTCATTCTCTACCTTCATGCAAATTTTCGTCGCGATCGCGCGATCCGCGGCCGAGATCTTAGGGGGGGGCCATAATGGCCCCCCCCCCCCAGGACTTTAAGCTCACGAAATAGCCCAGGTAAGTTAGGGTTAAGTCTACTGTAAATTCAAATTAATCTAAATAAACAGTTTATTCAACAGTGAACTGATTAATTCAAAACTGTGGGCTCATGAAGCTTAAAGCCAAGCTTGAGTTCTTACAGCCAAAATAATTTGAGATAAATCTGTCAGATATGTCCTCACATTGTTCCATTAACATATACATATGCCTACACAAGATCATATTCACGTTTAAATAATGATTTCAGAAAAAATGTTGAAAAAATATTGAAACAGTCTGTCAAATTGAGACTTGGAGTAGACCGCTATATTGCCACAAGTCACGGCACAACATACACACACTGATCCGGTGCGAATAGCGTGCACATGATATACCCGTAGACTTTCCACGTGGCCGTGTTAATCACGCATGTGCTTGGACGGGCCGTCCAGCTACAGAAATTATGCTTATTTTGTTCTTTTCTCAGCAAATTCGCAATTTTCTGTAAATTCCTTTGGTGTGTAGTATTTATTTCCTATGCTTGAGATTCTGGTATGAACAAGAATGTTTCGATTTATTTTATCATGACTACTACTCTATATTATCTTTAAATCACAGCAACAGGCGCAAATTTAGCACCTTCTGACAAAAGCACGCATCAATATTGGACCTTTTCTCAGTGTCCGCCCATAATTAAGCATAATCATTACACAAAATTTACATAATCTATGGTTTCAGTCCACGGTATTGAAAACTACCTTTGAGAATTATAGGGCCAGTGTGATTTGTATTGAGTTGTGTGGAAATATCACACTGACTTACATGTGTGATGCCTTAACTAGGTTGAAGAAATGTGTTGAGTTTCTCTTGTCACATTCTCCTCTCTCTAGCCATGTCACAAGCATATTAGCAGCCTGGGGGAATGACTCACCATCTAAAACAAAGAGAAAATATACATTGCTCATTTCTGCAAATCAATGGGAAATATTCCTCTACCATAAGGTGAACAATCTTTGATACTACTACTACCAGCCTTCCTCACATCTCACCTTCTCATTTGGTTTAAAGACCTTGTCAGGACTAAATCAAGAAAAGATCTCCTCTAATCTAGTTTCTACTCCCATCTCACCTCTCCGTTTGTACTCTCCTCGACCCTCTATTTCCTCTTCTAATCTCTCCACAGTCCTTTTTCGGGACTAACAACATGGAGAACTGTAAACGACAGGCTCATTCCACATTTGATGGCAAAATATACAAAATTAGTGCAACCATATCCACCACTATCACCACTTCACAATCATACCTCTTAGTTTTGTTAGTAGATTGTTACTCTCTTCCATTAAATATCTAGGGGTAATGGCCGGCTCATTGACCAAAAGGGTACTGAAATCATGTCTCACCTCTATTTCTACTACCAAAACAGATACATACAACCACTACTACTAACACTACCTACACTTAATCCAACTTTGAGTTTTGTGAGTAGATAGCTACTCTCTCCCATTGAGTATCGAGGGGTAACAACAGGCTCATCATCCTCCAGGGTACTAAAAGCATGTCTCATCTCTCCTAAAACATCCACTACCATTCCCACCACTACAACAATCACCACCACACAATTCTGCCTTTTAGTTTTGGAAGTAGACTGCCGCTCTCTGACGTCGAGTACCTAGGGGTAATAGCGGGCTCATCTAACACCACAGGGGTGGTGAATGCATGTATCGCCTCTACTATAACACAACCACTAAAATATCCACTACCACTACCATTACCACTACCGTCACTACTACCACAACCATCCCTACCATCTCAAAAATCCTACCTTTAAGTTTTGTAAGTAGATAGCTGCTCTCACTGGTTAAGTACCTAATAGCTGGCTTATCCACTAGCACAGGGGCAGTGAAGGCATGTCTTGACTACAACAACCACTACAACCACTGCCACTACCTATACCGCCCCCACCACCACACAATCCTACCTTTGAGTTTTGTAAGTAGATTGCTACTCTCACTGGTTGAGTATCTAGGGGTAACAGCAGGTTCATCCACCACCACAGGGGCAGTGAAGGCATGTCTTGCCTCCCTGGCTCTGCGTCTCTGGTCACACTCAAACTCGTACTGATCATCACGGTTCTCAGCAAAGTCAACACGCAGGCGGCCGTTGTTCTCGGGGTCGATGTTCGCACCGATTCGTACCCTGTAGCCTGTAAAATCAATATATAATATTTCATTGCTTTCTACATGAGCCACTATATGCAGGGGAATGTAAGATTCGGCAAGTAAGGCAACTGTGTCAATTTAATCAAGATGTTTGTAAAGGCATGCATTATTTTACGAATGACTTGTTAAAACAGAGTTTTTGTTTGGTTTGGATGAACAATCAGTCATAACTATTCTTGCCACAACTTTTACTCTTTTTTTTTACATAATAAACCAATAAATAATGTGAAAAATCTACTTGTCCCAAAAAGTTGGACTACATACTGTAGATATTAATAACAGACCACAATGAGAGAAGCTGCTTAGAGAGTACAGTTACAAATATGAATTTCCACTTTCCATTTTCCTCAAATTGAGAGAAGATTGCTATTCACCTGACACGAACATAGCCCTGTCAACTGCTTGCTCTTCATTGAACCGCACATGACAGAAGTTTCTCTTGCCTTGCCGGATGTTGTTGATCTCGCCTCCGTGTTTAGTGAACAGTTCCTGCATCATTTCTACTGTCATGTTCTGAGGTTGACCACCAACAAAGATGGTCTTGCAGCCGAGAGGACGTTCCCCTACTGGTGGCGCGCCTTGGTCTGAGAAAAAATACAGTCCAGTCAAGTAAAAACAAGTTATGATGAGATTTTAATATAATCAGGTATTTGGTTTAGTAGGGAATTCTTGCAACATTTCTACATATTTTGAGGTTGGCCACCGACAAAGACTGTTTTGCAGCCAAGGGGATGCTCCCCTACAGATCGCGGGTCTGAGAATAAATACAGTCCACTCCAGTTAAAACAAGTTAAGATATGATGAGATCTTAATATAATCAGGTATTTGGTTTAGTGAGAAGTTCTTGCAATATTTCTACCATCATATTTTGAGGTTGACCACCGACAAAGACTGTTTTGCAGCCAAGGGGACGCTCCCCTACAGATCGCGGGTCTGAGAATAAATAATTTCCACTCTAGTTAAAATAATTAAGGACACAGCAAGATTTCATAATGATTAGGTGGTTGACTTGGGTCAATGCACCTTGTTAAAGGGATTAAGTAACTTCCAAAAACAAGTGCAAAAGAGATCGAAATGAAAAGAATTCTATCGCTCTGACCGTAAAAACAAACTACTGCAAGTTTCAGATCAAATGCAAGTCATTTACTATCTTAAAACAGTGAAATTTCAAATGCGGCCGAGGATACAGCTGCGCATGATTAATTTATACCGCTCCATTGAAAGCTTAGCCGCCCGGTAGGCACGGCGACTTGACAACAGGAAATGCGGTGAAAACCACGTGCGCTGAAACGCACGCGGTTTTGTAAAGCGTCTCGAGGCGGGTTAGAAAATTTGAGTATAAAATCTTAGATATCTCGAAAGTAGAGCAGGCAAGTAGACTGCAATTTTTAAGGAATACCAGACTGACCTATGTGTTCATAATCATGATGGCAAAATGAGCTAAATCCAAAGTTTGCAATTTGAATATCATTCAATGATACTGCATCCCTTTAATACACCATTAGACCATTTTTATCCTAAATTCTTATTCAGAACGGCAAATTGGTGCCATAAAATCAGGTATTTACCTCAAGTCAGGTCACGATTGGAATGTTTCAAACCTGAATGCTTATTAAGAGGGAATGGTTGGGTAGTAGCTTATGAGGTTTTATGAAGGACAATCTCTGTTTTCTGGCGCCATAAAAACAATGTCCCAACACAGAGGGTCAGCAAATCTCTGTAGGTGATGTGGGATATTGCCTCGGGCAGAAGTATGCACAATTTGCAGCAAGCCAAATGGTTGTTTGCTTACTATACTGAGCTAGACCGGACAATACAGAAATCTAGAAACTAACAGTTTGGTGGGACAACGGAGAAACATAATTACACTCACTGACAACTCCACACTGTTATACTTTAAATGAGCACTACCTTTGTGGGACCCACATTATATTTAATTGTTTTTACTCCTTCATCAAACTATGTTCAACCCTGTTTTTAAGAAACCTGTAGATAAAGATCAATCACTCTTCAAAATGGATTTTAAAGATAGAGGCTCCAGCTTTCATGAGGAGTTGATCATAAATTGCTGACCCCAGACTTTGTGAAAAGCACTGGAAATACCTGTCTTGAAACTAAATTTCTGGACCACAGCAAAACAACCTGTCCCACCCCAGATAGCCTTGGGCATAATCAGGCTAGAAAAAGTGAGATTTAAAGCGCTTTACCTGATGGAGCGACGGGTGGAATATACAAGGCATTAATACATAAAGTGATAAAAATCAGGTGGTAGAAAACACCTGTTACTGGGTAAGCATCCATGGTGTCAAATTACCCATGGAAGCTTGCTACTCACTGTCTTTAAAGCAAAAGTTTGTCAATAAACAAAGCATTAAAATATAGTAACAAAGAGCAAGAGAGTTACTTACGGACAGTAGGAGGGAAGAGTGTGTATCCAGTAAAATGAAGAACTGGTTTCCTTGGACCATTAGGGTCTGGCCCCATGCCCATCGGTCCTCCCATTGGTCCTCCCATTGGTCCTCCCATTGGTCCTCCACTCACAGGTCCGTTATATGGAGGGGCCATCATTGGTTCCATCATAGGTCCCATGGGTCCAGGACCCATTGGCTGACCACCTTGGCCATGCATGTAGTCATGAACTTCCATAGGTCCTTGATATCCCTGTCCCATTCCATAACCAGGTCCTGGCCCAGGCATCATAGGACCAGGGCCACCGCCCATCATCATCATGGCTCCAGGGTCATTCATCATGTTGTCTTGGTAACCCATGGGTCCGCCTCCTTCCCACATGTGGGGCATCTGGGGCAACTGTGGGCCAATTTCTGGAGTGGACCTTCGTCTGGCTGCATTGTTTCCAGAATTTTTATCTGCCGATTTCTTTTCACGATCTGCAAAGAAGTGATACTTAGTATTTTAAATTATACATGTTGAATCAAACAAAATATGAATGGATACAAATAAATGTATGTGCTGATTATTTATGATAAAAAAAGAGCCAGCTTTAGACAATCGGAAAAATAAAGTAAAGGCATTCTCAATTTACTATGAATTTTTTTAAAGACTTGAATTTTCACAAAATCATGTCTCACTGCCAGTACTCAAATATTGCCTCAAAACTCAAAATGTTAAATGAATAGTGACATGCTGCCTAGTTTAATATTTAATAACAAAGTTTTTGAGGGAATCATTTTTATGTACATTAATCAATTCCATAATGATGTACAATTTTTTTTTTTCAATGCAAAATATGGAAGTTCACAAACTTAAAGCTTTATGAATTTTGTCTTAGAAAGACATTGTAATAATATTGCTCCAAACATAATATTCAGTGAGAATTTTTCGAATACATCCAGATTTTAAAATGTCTCAGAAAGTTTTCACCACATGTATTTTATGCATACATTCCCTTAACGTTTTTTTTTTTTTTTTTAAACTTTGAACTTCAGGGAAAGTCCACCTGAATTTTTTTATAAAAGAAAACAAGAGAAACATTGGTGAAGATTTGAGAACTGTTTTATCTTTTACAATTTTTCAGATTTCCATCAACCCTTCACTGAATGATTTTTTATTATTATTATTTTTTTTATTATAATTTTTTTTTTTTTTATTACTTAACCAACTTATTTTCTGGGTGAACTTCCCCTTCAAATAACTATAAGCAAGGTCTTTCTTTCAACCAGTTACAAACCTTCATCACTTCTCCTCTCTATGACCTTTGGTCCACTTTTTCCAGAGAACTGTAGCGGCATATTGTTACTCCCAGGATCTGGACCTTTATCTCTCCCATCTGTCAAAATGAATTACAGATCTTGAAATAACATGAGATCACAAATTTCGACACTAATTTTATGTATTGAATTGACAGAAAATGAAATACTTCTCAGATGCGAGAGCTAATAATATTTGAAATAGAGATTAGATAGAGTAGGCTATATCTTCCAATAAATCTCCTCTCTTCTTGAATGTTTGTGCTCACTGTTTACAAAGTCAATGACAATGGGAGTGCAAGTGGAAGGACATCTCGGCGCTAGTGCACTTTTGTTTCCCACCACCCTACCCTCACCCTAGTGCGTGGGGGTCGCTGTCAACCATATCCCTTCACATTACCGGCAACCCTATCCCTTCAAGCAGCGGGACACGAAACTGCACTAGCATGTAGATCTATATAGCAAGCCAAAAGACGTCTCCGCCAATGCAAATAATGACAATTATTGCCTTTGGACTAATGATCCAGGAAAATGCCAGAATACCTATAATGATAGGTACTCCCAGATAAAAAGCAAAAATGCTCTGACAGTCACAAATCATACATTAAAAAATAGTTCAATGTTTCATTTAGCATGTACATGACTTAAAACTCACTTTTAAATCTCGGAAAGCGCAAAAAACCAGCTAAAACAGCTCACTTGCCGTGTTGAAAATATCAATGAGAAAGCTGTCTCTGCATGAGCTATCGATAGTCAAACGATCATCATGTGCGCACGCAACATAGTGAGCTCTGTTACGATCGGGCTTCTGTACAGCAGGCACGGGACATGCCCCCACACGCGCGGAAAACGAAAGAAATTACCGGAAAAATCAAAGGAGGACCGTTTGACTGTTACTTGGACAAAATATTTATATACCTCTAAAATCTAATTGTTTGTTCATTGTGTGACGATATATCAAGGACATACGGATAGACACATAACTAAACAGCCATAACATGCCAAAGACTCTGATGTAAAGACACTTTTCACCACTCAAAATATAGGGGACAAAACAAGGTAAGTTTCGATAAACAATGCCTCAAAATGAGTACTAGAACTCGTAACATTTCAGGGGAAAATTTCTGGGTTTAGAAGGTTGATAATGACTTTTTTCCGTTCGTTACACCTCGTAAACATGACTATACATTATCAATAATTCTGGAAGTAATTACAAAATCTAAAAAAAATCACCAAAACCTTGGGCTGCATTTGCATTTCCCAGGCGATATCGGAAGTGGTCTTTTGTTCTCGAGTTACCGATTTTTGTGTACCAATTTGCATGTGTGTGCGAGAGCGCCAGCTAGCGTTTGTGGGGGTACCTAATAATGAACGTCACGATCCTGTTATTTCTAGCTTAATTAAGCTCAAACTTTATTTTGTACGGGATAATTGGCACCCAAAGTCCAGATCTAACAGTTACATGTAGACTAGATCTAGATCTAGATCTATCCATCCAGTAGCACAGGTGCTCCACGGAGAAAAGTTCCTCCATAATTTAGTAATTTATGCATGACGCTCGAATGATCACGAATTAGCATATGAAATACACTACCATTGTGCCTTCCAATGAACAATAGTCACGATAAAATTTAGATTTGTCATTTATTTTTTTGGTAAGTCCTCATTTCTTTATGCGTTTTGAAATATTGGGCGTACGTCCGACAGTGGATTCATTGAAGTTCCTTTTTTATTTTTCTCTTCTTTATTCTAAAACATATTGAAAGAGTGGGTCTACGCCCAACCGTTTTTGAAGTCGCGTCTTGCAGTTTTTCTTGCGAAATGGGTCCACTTTGGTTATGATTGACAGCGCGCACGACAAGAAAGAGGTCTTTATTGGGAACAGCTGGATTGCATTGTTCAGTTACGGTCAACGCACTTCAGTCATCGTAACCGGGAGGCGGAGCTCCTCGCGATAGCTACCAGTAGCTAATCAGAGCGCCCAATTATCAAAATGCATTGTTCTCTATTTCTGTAAAAGCGGAATGGTAGACATTTTTCCGTGTGCTCGACCCGGATCCGGGCTCGCCGAGTCCTCAACTGCTTCCCCGGCCCGGCGGGCGGCTGAGCACTAGACTGGGCAAGCATGTACGTCCGGCGATTCGGGTCTAGCTATCTCTCCTTAAATCTTGCACAATCCGTTAAAAATTCTTACTTTTCAAATTAAATTATGGATCTTGAATTAAAATTTATTGTATTACTTACAAGTATCAGTGTTTCTTCGTCCGGAATCCATACTTTTACTCAGGTTTATTCCGTTCTTTACGACGAAACGCTTTCCCACCTTCACTTCACTCAGTTCACGATCTACAATCTAAGACCACCCTGCCAAAAGAATACATGCATGGATATGGGCGCTGGCCTAAATACACACTTATGTTTTAGGGGGTTTTTTTCTGCAGTACGAGGAAGTCATCAATGGGTTTTGTGTCTGGAACCAACCAACTCGGGGAAGGGGGTTCCGATCGAGTAGTCAGCATTTTTATTTTTTTAATTTTTTTTTTCTTCTTTTATTAGTTAGAAAATGAAAAATAAACAGTTGTGTTTGCCATGCCAGCCTAGGTGTGGATTTCAAGCATTTCTAAGCCCCCTTTATTTTCAGTAATATAATACACTGTCGGACTGTGTCGGTCAAGATTGGATATTATATTTGCACTGGCGTAAATCCCGGGGGGATGGGGGGATACATCCCCCCAGATTTTGAGGAGGGGGATGGCCTGTACAAACATCCCCCCCCCCCCCCCCCCCCCCCCCCCTCTTTGCAAGAAATAAATGGAAAAAAATACACTAGATAATTGTGTTATTAGCGCTTTCAATACTAAAAAATGTCTCTTTTTAACTCCAAAACCCCAAAATTTTCCCACTCGGTCGCTATGCGACCTCGCATTAGGTAACAAACAGTAGCCTAAGTATAAAAAAGTTGGATCCAATGCCCTCGTCTGGGGACAGACCTCAGGAAACGGTGTTGTCGACAATCAAAAACATTAATTTAGTTGTGTGCGGGCTAGGTTGGTGGAGGGCTTGGGGCCTGCAGCCCACAAAATAGTAGCAAAGATTGTGGATTAGTTTTCTGTCGCTGTTATTTAAAGACCGTTGACGGAGTAAATACAACCTTACATCGATTGAAAGCTAAGTAGGCTTATAACATTAATACCCCCAAAATAAATTAAATTTTCATAACAGTATTCATAAAAAGATGATCGAACCTCAACCAGGCCATCCCTCCCAAGTACTCGTAAAAGTACCCCTATTATATAATGCGGCTGATGACGTCAAAGAAGTTTAAGGGAATGCTACTGCCAGGCATGATTGGGTTTCGCCTTTAGAAAACACGTTTGTATTGCTATGTCAGAACAATAGAATTCTAGCACACATGGGGTCTATTGTTCTGACATAGCAATACAAACGTGTTTTCTAAAGCCGAAACCCTATCATGCCTGGCAGCAGCATTCCCTTAAACTTCTTTCAGCCGCATTATATAATAGGGGTACTTTTACGAGTACTTGGGAGGGATGGCCTGGTTGAGGTTCGATCACCTTTTTAATGAAATACTTTCTAAATGGAAGATAAAAATGCTTAAATTGGGAATTGTTGTATTAGGAAGAAATATTAGCTTTCGTCTTATATGTAATTTTGGTTTTCATTTCTCGGTCCGGTCTGGGACTTTAACAGAGTATGTAAAATGTATCTTTAAAATGGATACTAAATAGGATCTATAATGCACAAATATCTCCAATTTTGGGCTTTAAATTTTTGGTTCGCGCTTCGCGCTCGCATTACTCTTTCCTTTTCTGATATGAACAAGGCAGCCATTAAGATTCTTAAAAGCATACATTCAAAGAGAAATTTTCTTCGTACGCGGCTCCCTTTCCGAATACATTTCTCTACACACAGAAAAAAATAAGTGTCAAAGCGACACGATCAGTGGCTCGTGATGACCAGACTACAATAAAGAGTCACATTTTCCTATCTAAAGGAGTCGACATGACTCTACGGAGTCAGCATAATACACCATGCAGAGTCTATGTGATCCACTGTGGACCTCGAGGTTTTGCAAGTGCTAATCAGAGTCACAGATTTCCTCTATTGGAGTCAGCATGACTCCTTTATGGGTCACAATCTTATTTTCACTATAAAAAGGAGTCGGGAAAAAGGTATCATAGAGAGTCTCTGTGACCCTCTATAATCCTCATGATTCAAGAAAGCAACAATCAGAGTCGGGATGTCTCCTTTTGGTGTCTAAATAACTCTTTCGAAGAGTCACTTTTATATGACTATTAAAAAGAATGGGGAAAGTATCATAGCGAGTCTTTGTGACCCTCTATAATGCTCATGATTTGAAAAAAGTAACAATCAGAGTCGGCATGTCTCCTTTTTGGTGTCTAAGTAACTCTTTCGAAAAGTCACTTTTATATGACTATTGAAAAGTGTCAGGAAAGAGTATCATTAAGAATCTCTTTGACCCTCTATAATCCTCATGATTTGAAAAAGTAACAATCAGAGTCTGGATTTCTCCAGTTTTGTGTCAAAAAAACTCTTTCAAAGAGTCACGTTTATATGACTATTTAAAGGAGTCGGGAGAAAGTATCATAGAGAGTCTATGTGACCCTATATAATTCAAATCTGGTAGAGTATCGAAAATCGCATAATTTTTTTTTTAAATTGAATTTATAAAATTGAGGACAATTTTTGTTAAAGAAGGATATTATATGTAGGACTGTTTATTGTACATTAAGAGTTTCTTTGTTAGTTGACGTTCATTTCAATTCAGCTTTGGTATATTGTATCAGCTTTGTTCATCATCCATTTCCTCTTTGACTTCAAACTTCTTCTATCATTCCACTCCCTATAGAATGTCTTCATTCATTACATTCCACAGTTGATTTTTTTGGTTCAACATTCATTACTAATCTGACTCATATATTCATCTACATCCACTCTTATCTCTTATTGTTTATTGCTTAGAATTGGACTTTTAATTTGAGTTGGTTCCTCACTATTCTCTTATTTCGTATTGTTTAATCTGATTAATTTGAATATGTAATTATATCTTGTATTAAGTATGATTTCTGATGTCGGCCAAGTGTAGCCTTGAAATAATCAGCTAGCACTACCAGTTCAGTTACGTTAAGTTACGTTCCATTATATTCATTCATATAAAAAAATATTTACATAAACAAATAAGATCAAACCATTTATATATAACAAATTTTTCAGAACATGATTATTATGCACAGTATATGTACAAGTTAAACAGTTCTGTATAAAACTGAAATATGAGAACTTAAAAAAGGGCCTGTATAAAGTGGCTTTGATAAGTAAAGTATTCCATTAAAGTCTAATACATTAAGTAATTCGGAGCACATACATTACATGTATTGGCGCAAAATATGGAAGATTAATGAGGGGGGATATGGACAATTAACAAGAGGTATTTAGGGTGGACATTCATGATACTTAGAGTACACGTTCATTTTAATTTCTTTTAAGTAACACTATTCTTTAATAAACGTTACACTTGAGGTATGCGTTCCAAGTATTTGGGTAGGGCAAGTAAGTTTGTTATTTGATTTCCGTGGTCTTGTGTCTGTTCCTGTTTTGAATCTATCCGTTTGCTGTCAATCTGTCATGGACAACGACGTCGACCCCCAAACCAGAGTTTCATATGCAGATATGGGAGTCTTCCTATTGACCACCTAGAAGGGGTCTACGCATAGGGAGTTTAGATGACCCGTCATTGGAGTCTACCCAGCCACTTGACCCTGACCAGGAGTCTTAAATGCATAAGACTCTTTAGTTGGGAGTCATCTCGGACCAAATCGTCACACCAGCCCAAGGTAAGAGGAACCATAATCAGAGTCTAGTCACTCTTCCTCAACAGTCACATACAGGAGTCAAGCATGACTTTGCCCACGGAGGTTTAGATGACACCGTATTCAGGGTAACCACTGCACGCTTAATAAAGGTCTGGCATAGGAATCAATTGCTCATCATAGTCAACAGTGAAGACTAAAGAGACAGATGACACCATTAGAGGGCTATGGTCCACACCAACATGAATACTTGGGTTAGCAAATATTTTGTCCGAGATGGACTCTAACAAGAGTCATTGCATGTTAGACTCCGAGGGGTCAAAGTGGACACACTCCAATGAAGTGCAGAGGGAACCCATTTTCGATGTTCTAAACTGCCTCTTGGGTCAAGTATGCTAGGACTCGCTAAGAGTCTAAGGTGGTAGACTCTGAATATGGTTTTGTTCTAAACTCCATTTGGAGTTTTTAGCATTTGTCCGAGATGACTCCCCACAAGATCGTGCATTGTTAACTCCTGGGGGTAAGTGGGTAGACTCCAATGAAGTGCAGTGGGTACCACTTTATATGGTGTCATCTAAAACTCCTCTTAGGGTCAAGTATAAGACTCCTGTAGCGGAGTCTAGGTGGTGAACTCTGGATATGGTTTCCTCTATAATACTCTTGGGGGGTATGAGCATTTGTCCGAAGTGATCCAATAAGAGTCATGCATGTTTAAGACTCCTGGAGGGGTCAGTGGTAGAACTCACAATGAGCGTTGTCCATCTAACTCCTATGCTAGACTACCTCTAGGGTCCAAATAAGGAAGACTCGCAATGAGTGTCATCTTAAACTCCTGTTTGGGGGGTCGAAATCGATGTATGTCCCTGAGAATGCCTCGGAGGGTCAGTTGTTTGACTCCAGTTGGAGTCAAGAAGGTAGACTCCACGAGGTGTCTCTAAATCTGGTTTGTGGGGGTTGAACGTTGTCCCTGCAGAGATGAACACTTCGATAAAGAGTCTAGTATGATTTTGACTCCAGAAGGATCGAAGGTAGACTCGCCCGAGGTGTCATCAAACAATCTGGTATTGGGGGTTAGAACGTTTGTCGCACTGAGATAACACTCAGAGAGTCTAACCATGTTTGACTTAGTTCGCCGAAAGTCAAAGAAGGTAAGACTCCATAAGGTGTCAGTTGTACTAAAATTAAAGAGTCTGCTTTAACCAATTTAAGTGTCATCTCAGGGACAGAGCTGGGACTCTTGTAAAAGGGTCACTTAGACACTTATTTTTTTCTGTGTAATAGGTCTATGCTCTGATCTAAGTGTCCCCATTTTCCAGAAAAAACGCCCCTTTTCCCATCGTGAACCCACTTTAAAAATCCGTTCCGCAACCTCTACTATAATGTTGTTTTGTTGTTGTTGTTGTTTTCACCCTCATAATTATAAGGATGTACATGCACAAGTATTTCAAATTTCAGCTTGAAATTTCGGCGTCGCTCTTTCGCGCTCGCTGCTGTAAGTCAGGAATATATAATGCACATATATCGTCAAATTTTTAGCGTTAAAATTTTCGGCTCGACGCTTCGCGCATCGCATTATTTCCTTTATTAAAATAAACAGTAATCAAGGCAGTCATAAGGGTAGTCTCAAGAAAAATTTTCTTCGACCCTCCTCACAATCCGTATGGGTATATTACAAACGTTCCTTGTGTCCACTAGTGCTTTTAATTGTCAAACAAGATAGCGACAGTTGAATTTTTTCCGTTACCGTCCCCCCCCCCCACTCCTCGACACGGATTTTACGCCACTGTATATTTGTAGACCTATTTGTGCCCGCCAGCCTTTTGCTCCGGCTTTACTTTTCCGGACTTTCTTGATTTTGTTGTTCCCGCATCTGGCTTTATCTTGGACGTTTTTTTCGGGGATTGAAATTAAGAAAAAATTCCGACGCGCACAATGTCCATATCGTCGGCTGAGAGCAGAAAGGGCGGTATTGCTGATGAAGATGTTCCCATTGAGAGCCATAAGGGCGCTATTACCATTGACTTTGTACAGCAATAGCGCCCTTCTGGTTCTCAACGGAACATCTTTTGATCTGCAATAGCGCCCTCTTGGCTCTCAACAGACGATATTTTCATTTTCCTCTCTCTCTCTCTCTCCTCTTCTCTCTCTCTCTATCTCTCTTCTCTCCTCTCGTCTCTTTTTTTCTCTCTCATTTTGGGGCCCCTTTTTTGTTTACCATGTTGACTATAATGAAAAGTGAAAATTGGAACAAAAAAATCCGAGAGATTAAGCCGGAGCAAAAATTGTGTGGTTGGAGCATCATAACAAATAATAAAGATAAATAACAAATACTAATATTTAACCTTTATGACCAACAATGTAGTATACTGCTATAGCCATAGATAATAGGGGCACTTTTCTCATATAATTAAAAAAATAAAAATAAAATACCGGATTTTGATTCGCCGTTGAGCAACTTTACCGTCCATGCTAAGTTGCCATTCGATGGCAAGTTATTATAGTATTAGCAAAAATAGCCCTCAGAAATATGTCAGAAGGGGGTAGGGTTCTTGAGGTGGCCTACAGTTTTTTTTCTTTTCTTTTCTTCTTCTTCTCTTCTTCTTCTTCTTCTTCTTCTTCTTCTTCTTCTTCTTTTTTTTTTTTTTTTTTTTTTTTTTTTATATATAATAATTTCCACACAAATAGAAAGGACAATGCGGAGATGAACTTCAATTCAAATATATTTTATCATTCAATAGATAATATAAAGTATAGATTATATATCTTTAAATTGCAGCATAATCAGGTATATATATGAACAAAAACATACATACAGAGTCACTGACAATTTAAAGGGAAATCATTTTCTTATAATCACCGAATTTAAACGTTCCTTTATGAGAATGCATTTCGCCACAAGTTTTCATAAATTTACGTTTAGAAATTTTTAATACGTTACCAAATTTTATTTACAAATAGATATTATTTTGTTTCGAGAAAAACAAAACAGTAAAAATCAGAGTTTTGCGATTTCCGTCAACCAACGGGAAATTATTTTCAAATCGAATTTGGCGATTTTTTTTTTTAATGGCCTATATTCGTACATTTTTGTTCATAATAGGGCCTATCAAGAAAATTGTGCATTATATACCTTTAATTACAAAAAGCTGTTAGACTATTTTGTTTATCATTCTTTTATTCTTTTCAAAATAAAGAAAAAGCGTCAACAAAAATTAGGCGTAGTACTTCATATAACTTTAATTGAGCAAAAAGCTAAAAAATTAAACTATAAATTTTTCATTTTTCTCCTAATGCAGTTTGCATTGGCTCAGCTGAACTAAATAGAGACTTTCTTGATATCAACGTCGTTGACTTCCTTGGCGCTTACGGGGTAAGCCACCGACTTGATGTCGTGTCCCTGATCATCGTTGAATTCGTGGAGGAGATTGTCGACAATGGAGCTGTGGTTGGGATCGTACTTGAGAAGGTTGATGAGGGAACCGATGCCGAAACAGAGCGTGAAGATAAACCACTTGACACGAGCGTAACCGCTGATGCCCTTTTATCTATACCAAAACAAAACAAAAGAAGAAGAATATATATTTGCCCAAATGGAGATGATGCTTCTTTTATGAGTTAACTTCCGAAGTCTTACGTTAATTCTTGCCAAAAAAAACAAAAAGATAATCATTTTCATTAGGGGCGTATGAGGAAGAGGCAGGCAGTAATAGTGGATTCCCCTCACGAGCACCCTATAGAACTGTTCGGCCTTCAGCCTCCAAAAAAAATGTTTTTATTGAAATCCGGTCGATCATTTTTTTTTTTTTTTTTTTTTGTAAATTGCGGAGGGGAGGGGTAAGCGTTAATAAATATCTAAAACAAAAACATACAATGCCTTTAAAAAAAAAGGTAGAGGGGCAGCGTATACCTTGTATATTGATTGAGTTACAGAGTATAGGGGTATTTTAAACCTACTGCTAAAAACATGTAGAATTGACCGATCCAAGTTCTTCCAGGCGCGGATCCAGAGACGGACATTTACGGGGGGGGGGGGGCGAAAAGGTACCTCGATGTTTTTTTCACGTCATGCTGGACGAGCAAAAAGGTACATCAAAAATTGTCACGTCATGCTGGGGGAGGGGGGCGGATAGGTGTTGATTTTCTTTTCTTGGCCTTCGGCCATCGAGAAGTTGGTCGGTCAATCGGCCCGGAAGAAATCGATAAGCAAAAATACAACAACAACAAAATAATAATAATAATAAAATTCCTTTAATATTTATACGGGGGGGGGGGCGCTCGAACTAAAACTTAAAAAAGGACTATGTACATGGAGTAATTTATTTTTCGGCCAAGCCTCCGACCCCCCCCCCCCCCCCCCGGATCCGCGCCTGTCTTCGGTGGATATGCAGCTCCCCCCAAAAAATAAATAAATAAATAAATAAATAAATAAATAAAAATAAAATAATAAATAATAATAATAATAAATAATAATAATAATAATAATAATAATAATAAATAAATAATAATAATAATAATAATAATAATAATAATAATAATAATAATAATAATAATAATAATAAAATAAATAATAATAATAAGAAGAATAATAATAAGAATAATACAATAATAATAATAATAATTATAATAATTATAATGATAATAATTATAATAATTATAATAATAATGATAATCTTCTTCTCTAGTCCTCTCTCCTATTCTTCTGTTTGAATATTGTGTAATTATACCTGATTAAATTTAAAGATCATAATAGTACGGTACTGTATATATTTTATCATAGGCCGGGAATCCAACTCTGAATTAGACTCTCTACCGTCCATTAGAAAACGGAACGCAGGCGATCCCATTAGGCGAAAGATTAGTAAAATCAGTTTTGGAGCAGGGGTAGGGAGAAGAGGGCATTTTAGAAGGTTACTCATGGTCTCCTCCTCTCCGCATTCGCTTAATAAATAAATAAAAAAATAATATATAAATAATTATATAAAAATAAATAGAAAATAAATAAATAAATAAATAATTACCCAGCAAGGTAGTAAGCGTATATGGCTTCAGAGACATGAATGGCTACTGCAACATACCAACTGTAAAGACAGAGGAACATAAACGGAAACAGGGGGAGAGTGAGAGAGGGTTAAAGAGAGGGAGGACTGGTGAATATAGTAAAGGCATTTTTAAAATTTGATTCATACAATGTTATTACAGAAACGTTGATTTATATTTATAGACGTAAACATTAAAAAAAAAAGAAAATGCATTTTTATAGTATAGGTCTAGTTGAAGTAGAGAGATAGAGAGAAAGTGGAGAGAGACAGGGAGAGAGAGAGAGAGAGAGGAGAGAGAGAGAGAGAGAGAGATAGATAGAGAAGAAAAGAGAAAGGGTGGAAAGAGGATCAGGAAAGAGACGAGCTGAAGATGAGGAGAATGCTGTGTAACAGACGGACGAGGCAGAGAAGGAAAGTATGAGGAGGAGGAAGAAGAAGAAAGGAGAAAATGGAGGAAGGAGGAGAATGCTGTGTAACAGACGGACGAGGCAGAGAAGGAAAGTATGAGGAGGAGGAAGAAGAAGAAAGGAGAAAATGGAGGAAGAGGAGGAGGAGAGGGAAGGGGAGAGATGAGGTAAACCGTAAAGGAAGATGAGGAGATGTAGAAGAAGTAGGGGGTAGAAGGAGGGGGGGGGTGGACATGGAAAAACCTAGTTGAAGTAGGAGGAGAGAAAAGAAGAAGAAGAAGAAGAAGAAAGAGAAGAGAAAGAAGAAGAAGAAGAAGAAGAAGAAGAAGAAAGAAAGAAGAAGAAGAAGAAGAAGAAGAGAAAGAAGAAGAAGAAGTAGAAAAAAAAAAGAAAAAAGAAGAAGAAGAAGAAGAAGAAGAAGAAGAAAAATAAAAGAAGAAGATGATGATCACCTGGAGGATGTAGACGAGAAGCAGGAGAAGCGGAAAACAAATATATGAGATGGGGTGACATGGTGAATAAGAAGGGGTAGACCCCGAAGAAAAGAATGTGAAACGAGTTTGAGAAGAAAAAGGTGAACGAGGAGAAAGATGATGACCTGGACAGTGGCGGATCCAGGCGGGGCGCAGGGGACGCGCGCCCCCTCTATAATTTGAAAACCACTAAAGCCTGGATCCGCCACTGCCTGGAGGATATGAAGAAGAAGCGTGATGGGTGACGAGTATGAAAAGGGAACTGAAGATGAGGAAGAGAGAAGAAGCGGAGCTTGAACGAAAGGAAGATCAAGAAAAGACATCGATGTAGGTCACTGTTTGTGACGGTATTTTCGAAAAGAAGCATCTTTATTATAACCCTTGTGTGTGTTTTTTTATAGTGATTGTCCTGGTTGCAAGCTCCTACGACTCATTGCGTGTCAACGACCACCTTGCCCTTACCATCCCCTCCCCCACCCCCCAAAAAATTAACTACCCTGCTCTCTTAATGTAAACGAGTGAATTTCCACTCGTTCAAGGGGTTAAACGAAGGACAACATGTTTTTAAGTGGAAAACTACTCTGAAAGGAGTGGAAGTTGTTATAACAAGTTTCTACTATACTCTCACAGATTCAATTCCACACTCATTTTAGATTGAAATTTTACCACTCGAAAATGCGTTATCCTCCGTTTCACTGCTACTCCTTTTCCCTCTCGTTTTACAAGAGAGTGCGTCCGACGACGCAAGGATTTTGTGCGAAGTCCGACGCAGACCTGACGTATGACCGACGCACGATCGAGTGTGACCCGACTCACCAATCATGAAAACAAAAATCAACTTACATCACTTCAATCACAAGTGGTTTCTGATAAGCTAAATACCAGGCTAGATCTCCCAAGATCCACAGATAATGGTATGGTATCTTCCCAGGACAATAGACACACATCTTTAGGGGGAACAGAAGGAGAAAATAATAGTCAAGTTATAAGATTCATTCCGTTGATTGTCATCATACCTGATTACTTAGAAGAAGAAAAAATCAAATTCATGGATGTTTCTTTTGCCTAGGACAAATTATTCCATTAATGAATAAACTACCATGATTTAAAACCTATATTGATACAATTACCTGTTGCCATGTCTGGCAATCCTCTGGCAAGTTTTCAGGGACGGATCCAGGATTTGAAAATAGGGGGCGCGTCCCCTGCGCCCAACCTGGATCCAACACTGTTTACAATATATAACATTATTCTCCAAACTTACAGTGAAGCTTCGTGGTAAGCGTTAGGAATTATCTTTGAATTATTAGGCTACTAATCATTTTTTTAATTTTATAATTTGTAGACCCTCTATTAAATCACACGGGATACGTGCACTCATAATTTGTACTCAAAGAAGTTATGTTTTCATTCCTCATTTAGTATTTACAACGTTACATGCCTAACACACTGCAGATGAAGTGTTCTTGTGAAAGGGTAAATATTAGCCAAGTGTATTCCCAAAAATGGAATGTGTATTTTTTCATTATATCTCTTTGCACAACTTAAAAAAGCTTGTGAGAGGCTTGGCAGACATAGCAACACGTAATCCAGGTAAACTAGATTCCAAGTATCGTAGGCCTAATCAGGTAATAGCTCTTTTCAATGATAACAGGTAAGGCAATTAGAATATTAGGAAAAAAAAAAAAAGCATGTTCCTACGTCAATGGGAAGACTGAAACATACATAGATTTGACGGGCTGAAAATATATATACATAGTAAATAATACCTTTTCTGAATATGTTTCAAACTTACCGCAGTCAGTGTCATTCCGAATGCTATTAGAAACATGACAAAAACATTTGGAAGTTTGAAGTAATCTGGGTCTGCTTTTAGTGGCGCCATTTTCATATTTCTTGACTAAACGTCTGTCCAACGACCAGCTATCTCGGTTATTATTTTTTACCAGATTGAAAAGAATATCAAAAGGAAATATCGAAGATTATTATTCCATTTGTTCTATCCGCGTTAATATTGTACACTCATACTCCATAAGATCGATCATACACCACACTTAAAATAACAGTAAACACTATCAAAGTTTACACGACATATACTTGCTGCTATTCTCCAATTCTATTAATTTCTACAATTCCACACATGTTATAAAGATTTTATACAAACAGAATACTAGGTCCTAGGTACACAATGTTTAGTAGGTCATGCGGTGGTCTTACAGCACAGTAAGTTTTATTTTAAAGCAAACAACTTCCTTCAGTAGATATATTTCGTAGTAAATGTTCTACATGAACCATGAAACTTGTAAAGAGCAATATTTTATTCATGCATTATAAATCGAGATGAATGTTTTGTTTTATGCTGGTTGTTATGAAGTTCAAAAGGTCATTAAATCCATGAAGAAAATAATGAGTTAACGACTTTAGACTCTAACCAAACGATGTGTAGTTTAATCAATATTGATAAAAATGGTCCAAAGTTCGCTCCAATGATAACTTCAACAGGGGCAGCGGAGCCGGGGGGGGGGGGCTGGGCTTCAGCCCACACTTTTTTTTTCAGCAACCACGTACAAAAACGCAAAAATGACCATGGATTTGTAATTTTAGCCTGTGCACCCCCCCCCCCCCCCCCCCCCCCCCCCCCCACTCCTGGCTCAGCCCCTCCGGCCCCACTTTTAAAAAAATGTACATGTCATACTTTGCTACCCCATTTTGATCGGTCGATCTATCGACATTTTGCTTATATCCATGCCATAAAATGATTTACTACACAAACCCGATCTGGGAAATATGAACATTGAGTAGCCTCAGTTATCACCAGGAAAATAGGACAATTCTTATTGAAATAACGTTTTATAGAAGGCGAGGGTGCATCCAAACCCGCCAGCGTGACTTGATTTAAATTGGCTACTATTATGTATGTCCATGCATTGTTTTACTGAAACATCGCGTCGGGGACTGTGGATTAATACGAACTGCTAATATCGAGTAGTTTACACATTGAAACAATGATGATGATGATCCATATTGCGGCATATTTCTGTTTAAAACATTCAAAGACGCAGGCACATCCAATTTAATAGACCAGTTTACTAACATATTCAAATTGTATGCACACTTTTTTTTAAACAAAGGTTGTTCTTTGACAACCTGAAAGCCTGCCAGAGAATTGCCTGACATATCAACAACCAATGTATACAAACCGGATTCCATGTATTGTATTTCATTCTTTAATTACAGGTTGTTTGAATAACTCGTTACTATTTCGCCAGGAAAAAGTATGCATAAAATTTGAATATGTTAGTAAACTGGTCTATTACTACACATCTGCCAAAATAAGTGAGACCTGTGGGGTGTAAAACAAAGACTTACGATTGATTAAAAGTTACGATTGATTTTTTGTCGGTATCCTCATTTGAAAACCAGGTACAGTCATTGATTAGGATTTGGATATGATTAAGAGTAGGGTTAGGGCTAGGGTTAGGATTAAGATCATGAACTTTGGAGCATCCTGTCCATGATGAGGCTGACGAGAAAAAAAATCAATCGTAACTTTTAATCAATCGTAAGTCTTTGTGTTACACCCCACTGTTCTAAAGATTGAAGAGAAACAATATCCCAAATCTGAAACATAGGTTACTTAATGATGCCATTTACTGTTTAACGTTCTTGCAGTTTTCTTCCGTTGATATTTTTAAAAATTTTATACACTACTGGAATGATTTACTTCAGCCCGGGTCCACTACACCCTACATTAAATCTTACATCTGTTGCAACCCTCTCTATCTTAGACGAAATAAATCCCAGAGTACGCTTTGTTTTATCTGATTTATTCATAAAATTATCAATTATTTATCTATTTTATTTTAATCACATGTTGGGTTTTTTCTGCGTTTTTTTTTTTTTTTTTTTTTTTTTTTTGGGGGGGGGGGGGTAATTCCCACCTCTCTCCCGCTCTGATGTCTCTTGTGTATCCAATAACCCACTCAGCCACTTAACTTTTTTGTCAATCTTATCTCTCTCATTCTCTTCCCTCCCTCCCTCCCTTTTCCCTGCTTTCTCTCGCTCCTTTTTTCTCTCCCGTTCACTTCTACCTCTCTTTCTCTTTCATCTTTCTATCTCTAATAACATAAAATAAACCCATGGAAACTAATAACAAATACAAACGGACATGTGTTTTTCTCTTCATATTTTTAATGACCTGGCAGCCTTTTGTTTTTAGGTATGTATACAAACTTTTCTACAACCCACAATATCAAACAAATGCATTTCATGGAGTAGAAGAACAAAATCATTCTTCCTTGGAGTCTCACCAAAAGAAAAAAAAAATCACTATATTTCTCGTGCAAAACTTCTATTTTGGAGATAGAAAGAAACAAAAAGTCACAATAAATAATCATCTTTCCATACAATAAATACCCCCAACGCATTGATGAACAATCAGTTGTGGGGACAGAGTTAGAAAGTAGAAAAGAAGGAAAACATGATAGCAGTGTTACATTAAAGGGGTAGTCCAACCTTTACTTATAATTATTCAATGTATGATCGTTAATGAAAATATGACAGTGATAGGAGTTCTCTATCCATCTGCATTTGAATAAACTAATATCTATCCTCGGTCAAGTAAATACTTGCAACTACCTGTTGAATATTGTAAGCAATTATGATATTCAGAAAGATGCAAATACCAATTCGAAGAAAAAAAATCCATAACCATTTTAGAGATAACATTCCTGTTCCTGAATATACATAGATCTCTTCAACAAAGCAATAGTAAAATACTGAAAAAATATTTGTTTTAATTGGAAAGGATGGACTGCCCCTTTAAGTTGGGAAAGAAGCAAATAGATTGATAAACCCATGATTATACTCCAATCCGAAGAAAAAAAGAACATATTTCAACAATTTAATAAAAGTCATCAAATATACAATCATTTATAGCCTTACACACCAGAAGAACTGAATATTCTGTGTGTTTCCTGATCAGGCTTGTAAACCTATAAGAAAAACAAGCTTTTCATTTCTAACAAATCCATCATTCATAATAATAATAAAAATAATAATAATAATAATAATAATAGGGCATGTTTACCTGAAACATGACAAAACACAAAATTCAAAATTAAATTTCAATAATAATAATTCCTGTTTCTTGGAATGACATCATTACACTCAAGATTTACAAACAGAACAAACCTTGACGTCAAGGCTGAAAATAGACCCAGGTCTACTTTGTGACCCGAAATACATCTCTCTTCAAAAGTAAATCCTAAAAAAATTCTTCTCCATAGCCCACGATTTTGTCACTAAGCCTATATTGTTTAATAGAAAAGTATCTGTTTCCTGCCTCTAAAGTCAACACAAAAACACTAATTGTTTCAATGTTGGGAAAGCTTGAAAACGAACACACTTTTTTACAAGTTATTTACAAAATACAAAAGTAGATTAAAGTTCCAACAAAGCATTCCAAGATCTATTAGGAGTTTTATATCTCCCGTTTTTTTTTTCATAGGAAATGGCTCACTTAGAAAAAAAAAATCTAGTCTCTCTATTTTTTACAGAACACTTTAAAAAAAATCTTTCACTTTATCTTATATACTTGTTTCATTTGGTCACGTGTAATACAAAGACAAGATTATTATCCACAATAGGATATCTAACCATCTTGCAGTCCCACATGTAGAAAATTGTGTAAGCCTCACAAGACTGTTAAGTCCCACATAATGAAAATTGTGTATGCCTCACAATGTGCAACCAGTCCCACATGCTGAATATCATGTTTGGTTTACAATGAGGAAAAATTGCGCACTTCACCAATAGGTCTTACTGGTAGAGTTATTGTGATAGCAACTGAATTGTACATCTAGTCTCTTCAATAGGATTTCCACAGAAACGGTCCCTTTTAAAGGAAGGTTTACAGTAACAGAACAGGAGATGAAACATGAACACAAATTATCAGCAGTTCAAATTACTTATAAAAAAAGGGAACTAGTGTTTACAATGGGAGATAACATGAACCTAACTTCCCAACATGTATTTCAGCACCATTTGTTTGAACACAAATTGGCCAATAATGACCCAACAAGTATAAAAATTGACTCCCTAAAACATACTTTAAGAGGGGCGAGAGCAAATTGGGGCTAACGACTTTGAGTCATACCATCACAACATTTAACCCTTGACCTTTGTTGATACAAGGTCATTCTTTCATCTACTGCACAAAAATCTATTCCAACAACATGATAAGAGCATTAAATGACTCAAGTCAGATCTTGCATTCTTCCAAACCTTTACAATACAAACTTTATTTTCTTACATATATCCTTCTTTTTACATTCTGCAAAAAAAAAGTCGACCGTCAACACATCACCAATACATGTATCTGTCTTCTACATGACATACTTTCTATAAAAATCTATTTTATTTTCACTTCTTAGTTTTATACACATGATATCTCTCCCCCCCCCCTCCCCTGTCCAACCTTTGAAAACCTAAAACTTAATAAAGCTTCCTTCTTTTAAAAAAAGTCCTTTTATGATGAGATGTAATCAACAGGCCAATTGATATTACTAGAATATGCAATTATTATGTGAAGATGCCAACCATGATGAAAATGAAAATTATGATGATGTTGACGGTGATGATGATGAGGGTGAGGAGGAGGAGGAGGATGATGATGATGATGATGATGATGATGATGATGATGATGATAATGATGATGATAATGATGATGATTTTTTTTTTTATTGACTTAGAAGTATATATCTTAGATTTCCGCAGCGCATATTTTTACCTTGGGCAGCCTTAAAAATCGGTCCCCATGAGATTAACAGCCATGATAAAGATATTCATCTTCTAAACATTGTCTTGTCCTATTAGGTTAAGGATTTAAGCATTTTGATTGTTTAAAAAAAAAAAATCCCATTTTATATTCATGATTTCAAGAAGGCTAAGTTAATCTACATATTAAATTGTCAGCCCCCATACTATTTTCTTTTGAATGAACTCTTAAAACCTCATCTTCCGTCAAATCTTCTAATTACCTGATCATCATCAAATCTCCCCAACATGATATTTCATTTTCAAGATGGGAGAAAAAATACTACCATTCCAGTCTATTTCTTTCCACAAGACACTCTCTTAAACAGGCAACAGGTTCACTGAAATCAATGAATGAATTTTCCGATTCTACTCTTACAAATCTGAAGTCGTCCTCTTTCAGTGGTTGAACTGGGCATCTACAAGTTACAACAAACACAAACAAATAGTCTAAAAAAGAAATATTACCTTAAAGCAGCAAAGTAAAACACAGATCAACATGTCATTTGTTTCAAATTCCCTGAGACAAGCAAGAAATACAGTAGAAATAACATGACATATGAAGGACTATAGCAAATAAACGCAAATGCATCTGATGAATTTCAAGAGCAAATGCAGACCTGAAGGTGACCTTCAAACCATGTGAAAGTCACCTTATGATTTCAAACCACTATCTAAAGCATCTATAATCTACGTGAATAATCTCTAAAACCCAGTAACAAGAGTTTTGTTTGTAGAGATCACAAATAGTTTACATCAAAATGTAGGAGATATTTATCTGAAAAACATCTAGCTCCAAGCAGGCTGACGATGTCCTCCTCATAGATAAACAAAAAAATAGCGACATACACATGGAAAAATCATTTACATTTGTTTTCTCTGTACAGCAAAAATTCTAATCTCATCCTATCCAATTTGTACAAAATACAAAACACGATTACTATTTCTCCCACAATCACCAAAATAAAATTACAAGCATTGCACTCAAATTAGTTATTTTTCTGTTTGACGATCAACATACTTTTTCCCCACCAAGCACAATCACTGTGTATAAATGTTCTTCGAGCTGCGTTCCCTCATAAGAACATTAGCTGCTCTTTTCATACCATGACACACATATAGTGCTCAGTCGCACAACCAGATATCATTCATGTTTATATCTCCTTCTTTTCGTCCTCTCTTCCAGATCTACCTCGGTGTTGATTATGCCATTTTCACAAAGTCCTTTGTTTTAGCTTCCCAGATCTGGCGAAGCATTGATTAGGCTATTTTAGGAAGTCCTCATGTTTAAGCTTTTACTACGGTCTGAGAGAGAAATCTTCCTACTCTCTCTTCCTAGATATTGCATAACAAAGATAGCTCTCTATTTTAAGAGTTAAACTTTTTTTGTTAATTGCATTACCTTTTTCCAAAGACAATGAGACAATCATTAGTATCCAACATTGTTTTTATTTTAGCAAAATCTATACTCATCTTGAGTGAGCTTCTGAACATATAATGGAATGTTTGTGAGTCTGTTCATATAGGCGATGTCATCAAATCCAAGATGCAAATAAAAACCTCTTTAGTTTTGTTGAGTCTAAGAGACAGCTACTTCCGTGAAATCACAATGCCTTGTCAAGTTACAACCAATGGAGTTCAACTCGTACCTTTCTAAGATTATTTCTAATCTTGTTTCATAAAGTGTGAATTTTTAAGTGTATCATGACACCATTTAGATGCTTTTAAAAGGTTACTTGAAGAAAATAACAACGATTTAAATGAATCGACACAGTTGAAGAATCTTGAATGGTGCAGAGAGACAACATGATATGCTTCTGAATAATTTACTTGCAAAAACATTTGTTTATACAGCCTGCGCCCTACATCATAAAGTGTTACGATCAATTGCAAATTGAAAGGACTATTCTCATTGGTTCAAAGTGAGACCTTCGTGCAAGAAGTGCACGCAATAAGAGTCCTGATTGGCTACTATCAATTTGCAATTGATTCTAACTCTATATGTTATAGGACACTTGAGTAGGGAAGTATTTGCTTACACAGAATAATCATCTTATTGCTTCAGAATGGTACTCAACAAAATTGATACTTTACCGGGGTTTCACTTTACAGCTATAACAGACGAGGTAAGAATGTCTGCCCTTACAAATGATTGTGATAGGAATTGCAGCAAGATATGTAGTAGGCTGAACAGTTATAGATTACCAAAAGACTAAAAGCTTGAACGAGAATTGCCAGAGGTGAAGGTAACACTGAAAGATTTTAACACGAGTCAATAGCATCACCTTGCATAGATATTGGACCATTTCTAGTAAAAACAAGAGGTGATTTTTCAACGATATGATTCCTTTTTCTCATTTACAACACAAAACTTACAACCGACCACACTACAGCATCATGTCACCATTGATGCTGATGTACAGTTTTCAGAACAGACATAAATCGTAAGAATATACATTTTGTATAAAAGATGAATTACATTATTATAGATCTTGGTTAACAGTAGATGATGATGATGGGGTTATTGGAGAGGGGGTGTTGTTGAATAGCTTCTTGACATTGATCTATCGGCTTTCATCGTAGCATTTAGTCATGATTCAAGAGAGTCTTAAGTGTGTATGATTTTATCAAACATGGTTCAGACCGACAGTATCCTATAGAAGACACCTGAATGGAAGCCAGACGACCTGTTCTTGAGATGGACTATCCTCCTTGGAGTCTAGGACCGGTCACAAGGAGATGGGATTTGAGATGGATGAATCCTTGAACACCTACGCATGGTTCCATCCTTGTGGGACTGCATCACATAGAAGAGGAATCCAAAATAGAAATGAAACCGGACGATCTATTCTAAAGATGCCTCTCAATCCAGAGATTAGGAGACAGGATTTGAGATGGACAATTTCTAGAACTACACATGGTTTTATCCTCGTACGTTGGCCTTAGAAAAAGACGACACATAAGTAGAGATGAAGCCGGATGATCTATTCTAGGGATGCTTCTAGGTTAAGGAGATGAGATGGATGATTTCTAGAACACAATGATGAGTATATCTGGCAGCATGTTGAGTGATTTCTCCTCCTCCGGCGCATCCGTCTCCCGTTTCCGTGGAAACTGGCTAGCGCTCTGGGTGGGTGGGGCAGCTCCCTAGCTGCTCCATTAGTTGTCATGATCTTTGCGATGATTCAGAGTCCTACAGAGAGACAAAGTAATAGAAATTTACAGTAAAATCACATAACTCATTCAGGGCAAGACAAACCTCTTTATACTTTGGGCAGGGGGGGGGGGGGCATTTTATGTCCTTTCCACTTTAATTCTTACCATGGAGTTCATAATGTACCAAGCTTAGCTTTTAACTTAGGCTCCTTCCTATCTATTTCTTTAATTGTGATGTCAATCATCCTATGATTTTGTCAAAATATTGTAAATGATATGACAGATAATTGTTATGTGATTTGAAATATGAAAATAAATTGAAACTGAAGAACTGAAACTGAATATTGACTTTTGCTAACTCTGAAGTTGTCTACAATACCAAACAAACTTTGTCCTACAACATATTTCAAAATAACAGGCAATGAAATATGGCATGTATGACCCAAACTATACCAAACAGCTGATATGTTTGAGTCTCGAACATTTTGTGTTGCCCCATACATGCATTTCTGTGTAAGTCCAGGTGACTCAAAGCTGTATTGGGTTAATTTCTTATCATTTTGGCAATTCCAAAATCTCATAGCACAAAATAATGCTTAAGTCAACTGTTATGAACCTTTCAAAATCACTTTTAGACAGTGTCTTCCACATTTCAATGTCATGACCAGAACAATTCTTTCATTTTAAAATGGAATAAAAAGAATGAAAAATACCTCTTTGTCCTGGATTTGTAGGTTGTCATAGATCTCCATCAGTTCTGTTTGCTTGTATTGCTCCAGGATAACAAAGCCCTCTAGGGTCGGACTGGACTTACGGGCGCAATCCTGGCAGTGCACCTCGTACTTCTTATCTTTCTCCGTCGTGAACAGGATGTCAAACACTTCCACCTGGTGATGCAATGAGATAGAGGAGGGACGATTGTCAGGTCTACCTCTAGCAAGGTTAAGTCCTATACATTTATGTTTTATTCCATGATAACAATGAATTTCCATCAAAAAGTGAACAATTTGTTGATATGACTACTGCCTAACAATACTTTTCGTTTTAACATCAATTCTATGGTCATATCACCAAATTATCTGTCTTTGGATCAAATCAAAGGAAATCAAGCAATGTTGTCATAATATGGGACACTATGTCTGAAAAATATTTTTAGGACTAAATAACACTCTGTAAATACTAATACAACTACACTCATTTGGACCATATTGTATTTTTTCTGCAGGATATATATATATTTTTTTGGACATATGCCCCTGAAGCATCCCTGGCATGTTTTAAGCAGAAAATGCTTTTAATGACCCCAGGCCCCTGTAACATCAAAAGTTACAATCAATTGCAAATTGACAGTAACCAATCAGGATCCTTGTTGCAATGACTTCTTGCTTAAAAGTCTAACTGTGAACCAATCAGAATGATTGTTTTAAATTTGCATTTGATCTTTGTACCAGGAAACCGGACTGTTCTGCCATGGTGATAACACTGAATATGAACCCAAATAATGCTTACCTCACAGTTGGTGCAGTAGTGAGCGGCTTCATTCTTAGCCCTGCCGTGCCAGTGGACCTCAATCCCCATATCCTTCAGGTATTCCTTGGTCATCTGTATGTACTTGAGTGACCGCAGCAAGCAGTACTTGACCATCTCAAAGTATCGCGGCTCGGCGATGCGGATGTTCCGGGCGATGTTCCAGGTCAGATGTATCATGGGCACAATGGACTTGTATTGCTGAAGCTTGTTCCATTCGTAACGTTCAACGGCCATGCGATATTGGTGTGTCATCAGAGGTCCCACGTTCCAGGCAATATTATTGCACCAACCCTGATCATCAAGAACATAGACGAAAGATGATGATTAATTGTCAAGTTTATATAGCTTAAAACAACAGCAATGATTACAAATAATTTCAGGATTAATTTGTTCCAGAAACCACTAAAAAAGCCCATGTTGCCCTTGAAAAGAGCTACTGAGCTTTGATGAAATAAGTTTTTCTTCACTATTACACTTTTTATTTGTCAAATATTTGAAAAGAGAGCCAAGCAAAATGGAATATTTTGAGGGTTAAAGACTAGAATAGGACTTGGACTTGCCACTGACAGCCCTGAGTTGACTCCCACCAAGTCTCTAAGAACTTTAGAAGGGCAAGTAAATAGGGATGTGCGCTAAAGTTCTTTAAATTTAGGCCTAGGTGTGCCAAGATTAACAAGGCTAAGCTAGAACCCAATGGACAGACCATGAGTTAGCATTAAAGAGGTATCTAGGTTTTTCGATAAGCCAGTAGACCGGAATGTGTGCTTAGGTTCTGCAAACAGGGCCTAGACTTGAAAGGAGTGACAGAACTATAATCGATCCTAGACTTGGACTTACCACTGCCTGGACCCAATGGACAGTCCCTGAGTTAACCCAGACCAAGTCTCCAGGTCTCTGAATGAACCTATAAACTGGGATATCCTCCTCATAGAGATCCTCCAGGACAGGCCACCATGATCCCTTCAAGAAGTTAATGTTGGACCTGGAATAAAGATCAAAAATTCAATTAATTGTTTCTGTTATCATTGCCATATGCACAAAATGTCTTTTGTCTAAAGGTAATATTGAGAAAGTATGAGTTTATCAAGCCCTTTTGAATTAGTTTGGTTAAAAAATAAAAAATAAATGAAATAAAATAAAAACATGATTCAGATCTTGTACACCATCACAAAGAAGTGAAGCATTTTCAGTCATTTTACTAATAAAAATATGAATTGGTTGAATTCCAAAACATCTCAATAGTTAGAGAAGTTTTCTAGGACTTTACTCTGGCTTTCTAGCTTACATATTTGAGAGCTGGAGAGATTAGGCTGAAAAAAGTTCCCTCTCTTCTGCTCTCTTAATAAATTGTGTTTCACAGTGCATATAAATACATACAACAAAAGGATATCAAGGACTTGTATTATCATAATCTAATACCAAAGAGACATAGAATTTGAAGAACGAGACGTACCTTTCACATAAGTTATAGATAGAACCCCAGTATGAGGCAGGCGTAGCAAACCATTCACAGTCCCCAGGTCCAATGTTCACGTTCACAGAACAGAAGTTATTATTCTCTTGATGACCTGGCAAAAGAGAAGGCAATCAATGTTGAGAGGGTTTTCCTTTCAAGACATTTAAAGAGAATCTAGTGTAGTTGGAAAGATGAACAAAACTACCATGATTTTCCCTTACTCTTTAGGATCATAATAAAAAGGTCCACTATGACAGATTGCTGTTCAATTGCCCTATATAGTCATTATATGACCAACTATGTACCCTAAAAAAGCTCAAAATGTTCGGGCTTAACATTTTGTGTAGTCCCATACATGCACTTCTGTGTGTAGTGCATGTTACTCCAAAAAAAATTGTGGTAAGTTTTTATCATTTTGGTGATATCAAAATTTCACATCATGATTGGGGGAGCTGCTATCAACCTTTCCAAAGCACTTTAGATAGCGTCTCCGACATTCCAATCTCATGACGAGAACAATAATTTCACGTATCTTTTATCACCTGCATCATCATCATCTACACCACCACTGCCACAACCACTATCACAATTACAACCACCACCACTATTACCACTACCACCATCACCATCACCACCACCACCACCATCACCATTACAATCATCACCATCACAAATACAACCACCACCACCACCACCACCACCACCATCATCACAACTACCACTACAAACATCACCAACACCACCACCACCACCTAAACCACCACAACCCTCAACATAAACACCACCATCACCACTACCACCAACACCACCACCACCATCATCACTGCCACCATCATCACCACCACCAGCATCACCACCACCACAACCGTCCTTACCTGGAGTTCTACTGCCCGGTACCTTCATGTAGAGTTGTACAGTATTCATGCCTAGGATAGTGAAGTCTATATGACTCAACATGTTTCCTGCTGATACCACCCGTGTGAAAGATGGGAGCTTCGTTAACTCTTGAAGCTGCTTTTTCCATCTAGAGAAAGAAACAATATTAAAAATTAGAGTCTTTACAATCTACCTGATTTACGAAACCGATCCCATTCATGATGTTAACTATTAATCAAAGGTGGTAAACATTAAATTTTCTTTTTATTTCAATCTCCCGTCCTCTCATACACCCCCCTTCTTCCTTAGATTACTAAAGTTGGTATATCCCCTCCCACGAGACAGGTTTGATACTAGTTTGCGACTGTGTGACTCAGGAGTTGTAGAGATGTGTAATGAGTCTCTTTGATGTTTCATAAGTCCCAGGAAAATCTAACATGTCTATATTTATGAGATTTTCCCCGTCTCGGAGAAGTTTCAGTCCTCAAGACGTCTACAAGTCCAAGAGACATCTATTTATTTCTCGACCATTTTTGAAAGAGCAGTACTTACTTTCTCTCGTCAGACAGATCCACATTGGTTCCAAACTTCAGCATTTTGAACTCTCTTCCTCCTGAATGCTTCTTTTTCCTGAAAATGAGAAGGAAAAAAATTATTAAATGAGACTCATAAAAACACTTTTCCCCATTTTCCATTTTCAAAATTCCCTTAGTTTATTCAACATGTAAGTCTAAGCATCAAAAGAGCATTCGTGTATTTTATAGACTGAAAATCAGTATTTGACTGAGGAAAGACCCATTTCCAGATAAATCCAATAAAACACATCCATGTTTTACTAAAACTTTGAAGTTGAAGTAAAACTTTTGTACAAAAATTAAGTAGTCTCCACAATTCACAATAACTACTTTTCAGCTGTAATAGATTGTTAGAGTTACCACTCATCATAATATTAATCTTAACCTAAACTTTTATCCTTTCAGGAAGAGGGAAAGGTCACTTCTACTGTTATCATTTTAATGTATGCAAAAAAAACACAAAAAAAAACACCAGCCATAACTCAGTCAATCTAAATTGCTGTACAACTTACTTTTTTGATGTACTTGATGAGTCGCTATCTGAATTGTACTTCTGATTTTTCTCAGCCTCTTCCTAAAGAATGAAACAAAACAAAACAAAACAAAAAAATTAGGTAACAAATTACGCTACAAACGTCCATATAGAGTTATGTTTCAGGACAAGAGTGATGCAACTTTTGGCAAATGTGGTAAGATGCTCATTCCTGTAGATGGTTAGGGCTTGCTTATAAACTCCAAAAATATCTTCAAGATCCTTTAAGAATCTCTCCAAGATATTTGAAGATCTTCTTGAGACCTTATTCAGGATATTATTTTAGATCCTTCAAAGGTATGTACAATTTTGTGTCAAAACCCTTAGATCTTTACAGAAGATAACATTTTTTGAGATCCTTTTCAAAATCATAACAGAATCTTCAAACATAAAACAATCTGTCAAAACCCTCAACAATATAACTCAAGATTATCTAAAAGATGCAATAGAACCTTCTACATGAACCCCCAAATACATTCACAAGATCTCTTGTCTCACTAAATATATTAAACATATTTAGAAAAAATCTCTAAGATACTTCAAGAAGCTTTACGACACATTTTAGATTTCTCTAATAGGCTCTGAAGACTTTCACAAGACCCTCTGAGGACGTTCACAAGACCCTCTGAGGACGTTCACAAGACCCTCTGAGGACGTTCACAAGACCCTCTGAGGACATTCACAAGACCCTCTGAGGACGTTCACAAGACCCTCTGAGGACGTTCACAAGACCCTCTGAGGACGTTCACAAGACCTTCTGAGGACGTTCACAAGAACCTATGAAGACTTTCACAAGACATGTCAAACTTACCCTGAGAGACTCCTGGAAGGATGAAGCCTGGTACTGGGCATACTTGGAGATGGTGGTGAAGGATCGGCTGCTTTCGCATCGCCACACCCTCTTCAGACCTAGTGCGTCCCAGTTCTCATCAGGGGGTTGCTGCCTCTGTAAACAGAATAGATAGGGGGAAGAGTGTGAACAGGGTGGGTAGTATGTGGAGCGGTAATGCCCAAGCTAACAGACAGGCGATTACAGAGAGTATGAAAAGTAAGCTGAAGGGTGGTTAAAGGCAGTTTAAAGACAAGAGGGTTAAACAAATGAACTACTAATCAAAAGAAGTAACAAAGACTAATTAAATAACCTAATTAAATGACAAAAGTTTTTGATTTCTTTTCTTGTAAGCTAGAAGAGCATACAATCTACATCATTCCCTTCAATTAGCATAGTTTGGATGATAACTGTTCTGCGGTCAATCCTTGACAAAAGTCTAACTTCCCCCCTGGACTCTATGTTATCCCTAATCCTAACCCTAAATCTTAGGCAAAATAAAATCTGGAGCAACTGTCCCAGTAAATGTTCTATCAAACATCAAAAGAAACTCACCAGAAATATATAATATGAAAAACTATGCAAAGAAAATAGGATTCTACTAAGGTTTAAACCCAAAACCTCCCAATTACTAAACAGGTGCTCTAACAACTGAGCTTTGGCAAACCCATGTTGATATTCATCTCTGAAACCAGTTAACTTTTCAATGCTCAGTTAGTTCAGAGGTAAGTATTTGATGGACCAAACAAATACGCACCTGTGATCTGACCTCTACAGGATGGTCGCCGTGTGTCTCTACTAACGTCTTAGTGGAGAAAAGACCCAAGTCCAGCTTGAGTGCTGCAGCCAGTCCTCGAATGACCGTGATTGGCTGGTCAGCGGACATACAGTAATCGGCAAGGGCTTGTGAATAGGCCTCTGTCTTGTTTTGGACCTGTGGAAAGATCGGATAATCCTGATAAATTATCTGGTACATTTAGGATCAGTTAATTCTCATTTACACTTGAACATATCGCCAAACAAGGAAACAAAATCAAATGACCTTCATTTGACACTCCTGACTTGTGCAATGTGAATCCCAAGAACACTTGGAAACCAGTTTAGCGGCCAGCCAAAGAGAGTAGAATATCCCAAAGGTCACTTTCCATGTGCCCTCAAAAAACTTGAGAAATGCTTTTTATTAGGATTTTTGGTCTAAGACCTTTTTTGAGTGTCTTTCGCTGAAAGATGGCGCTACTGCAAATCACGTATAAGAGTGCCTTTCTCATCCCGGTAAAATAATGCGTACCTCTTTCAACCTTGTGAACAAAATTTGTACATTTTGAATTTCCAGAAATCTTCAAATAATTCTGGGTTCAAAGGGTTAAAATATATACGCTTCATTGTTTTAGCATCCTCTAAAAAAAGTTCAACTATTCTACAACATTACTCACATAAACACTTGGAGTGGGCGGGTTGAGCTGATCTTTAGGGAGGGGTGGGTAGGGCACCTGGGGCGGGGCTGGTGGAGGCATCTTTTCCATCCATATGCTGCTGTTGGCCAGGCCGTTGCGCCCCTTGAGCTTCCGGCATTCCTCAAGGATCTTGGCAGAGTTGACGTAGATGGAGAGGGATGATGGGGAGGGGGCAGACGTCAGGGACTTGACGGTTGCAGAGTTGAGAGACGTGTTCACACTGAGGACCTGAGAGGAGAGCATTAAAGTGAAATTATTGTTCTGGTCATGAGATTGAAATGTGGAAGACACTGTCTAAAAGTGATTTGGAAAGGGTGAAAACAGTTTACCTAAGCATTATAGTGTGCTGTGGGGCTTTGGAATCGCCAAAATGAAAAGATATTAACCTAATTTTGCTTAGAGTCACATGCACTTACACAAAAATGCATGTATGAGACAACGCAAAATGTTTGGTACGCGAACATTTCAGCTGTTTGGGTATATTTTGTGTCATATTATGACTATCAGGGCAATTGAAGAGCAATTCTTTACAGTGGACCTTTTTACTATGATATTCTTCCTAAATAGCATTAAAACAACAGGAAAGCTCACAATAATTTTCTTCATCTTTCCCACTACACTAGATTTCCTTTAAGAATACATTCTACTAAAGCTGTTCATATCGATTTGACCCATATAAAACAGTCAACAAGAAGATTGACAATACAACCAAAACATGACTTAATTTAAACAGTGAATATTCAGTCAGATAAGAGGTTTGTGGTGTGCAAATTCAGTAATGATAACCAGAGGATGTATATGATTTGATAACATCACACACTCTGTTAAATTACACTTCTCAAATCTTCTTGTATTTCCTTAGATAACAATTATATGCAAATTAAAACTTGTAAATAGACCATGTACAGCATGATTTTTCGTTTAATTTCATCCAAGATTGAACACTGCAGTAAACAAAGCCTACCTGATCAAAATTCCTTGAAGCAGCATTGTCCGTGACATGGTTCTGAGGCATGACCTCACCATCCTCTGCTCTCAGCCTGTTACCCTGTGAATGATCGCCGGACAGCTCAGAAGAACTCTGAAGCCCGTCCATTAACGATTTGCTGTTCGGCGTACCGGCCCCTTGCTTATCAGCGAGAGCCGACTGGAATGGTGCATGCAACTGGTTAGGCGTAGAGACGGGAAGCGGTGTCTTAAAGACATTGTCCTTCATACTGTCCACACCCGATGGCAACCCGCTTGCAGCACTTCCTGGAATGCCAGAAGGCAGGTCTATGTTAGTCCTGTTTTGAGCAAGGCTCTGTACAGATTGGGCAGTTCGGTGCGTTGGGGATGACCCGTACGACGACGTTGCAGGCTTGGCTGCGGGGTCTCCCTGTGAGAGCTGCGCAAGCATGTTGTCCGCGATTTCCTGCGGCGACATAAGGTTCGGTCTCGTTTCGGACGCACCAGTTCTGGATTTGAATTCTTTGAGTTTGTGGCTCATGTCAAGATTCTGTGGGGCTACCACGTTGGGTGCAGGGAAATCCAGCATGTTCTGTGCGGCGGGTCCACTTCCACCATGACGGGGGCTCATTGAATTGGATGAGACCGGGGAGAGTAACCCCTTAGGGGTGTGTAAAGGTGATGCTCCACCTGATACTGATGTCTGGGATGCTCCTGAATGCATGGGACTCCCAAGAAGCTGGTTATTGAACAGGCCTTGGGCCATCTCCTGAGGTTGAGACTTCTGCAAGTGGAAAAAGTCAGGTGAGACAGACTGGAGGACATTCACATCCTGGTGTGGATGGGTGAGTGCATTCAGACCACCACCTTCCCCACCTTGATGCTGCTGTTGTTGCTGATGTTGCTGCAACAAACTGGCCACTGTACTGGAGGCGTTTCCAGGCTGTGTGGTCATGTTCGGGATACCGTTTCCCATGGGACTGATGGCATTCATGGAATTAGCTGAGCCGGGCAAGGTGTTGATACTCTGCAAGTGGATAAGGATTCAAGAAAGAAACTTTTAGCATAGCTCTTGATAAATGTGCACAGAAAATATATAGAATATAACCTTTAATGTTTAATGTTTTTAAATAACTAGATTTTTGCCCCCAATATGCCAAGTGGTTAACTGCACCTGCTCGTTGAAAACCACTAGGGCATGAACTAAATTCTAAACAATCTAGGAGAATATCGTCCTGGATGTTTGCTGGTGATATCCTAACACCCTGATCATGCATGCCTATAATAAGATATACATTCAATCCGAGCAAACTTACAGTCTGATTGATAAGGCTACTGACGGATTGGGCTGTCGTGTTGTGGGGATCCCCCGACGTGAACCCATGCAGCATGGTTGAGGTGGGTGTGCCCAGCCCACCAGAGGTAGCAGGACCTCCCTGGTGGGGCAGCGACGGGGACTGAGAGAGTGGCAGGTGCTGCCTCTGGAGGTGCTGAATCTTCAGCATCTAATGAAAGACAAGAGGCATTCAATGATAATAAATGGATCTATTTATCTGTCCATAAACTAGAAAGATACAAAAGTGTAGACCCAATAAATAATAATAACTAAAATGCAGCAATCAATCTGTACATCTTTTCTTTTGTATAGAGATTCAATTGATCATTTTTAATAAATGTGCCATTGATATTTTAAGATTCTGATGCCTCAGAAAATTTGTACAACCTAAAATGGTATGCATCAACAAGACAGGGTTCCCACTATATTAGGATAACAGAATTCTGACCTTTTCCTGAAGAATTTTCAACAATCCATTATAAATATTTTGACCTAATTCCACCTATTTTTGTTGCATCGCTGTAACAAATGTGTTGACCATGAAACTGTTCAACTACTTCTTATGGAATTGCCTGAGTGGAAAGAGGGAAATTCATTTTCAAGGTTTTCCATGATTTCCAGGTACATTGGGAAACCTGCAAGGAGTCTGAACTCACCTGCTGTTGCTGATGCTGTTGCTGCTGCTGATGTTGCTGCATCATCCAGAAGTTATGCTGGAACTGCTGCAGGACCACATTCTGCTCCGGCGTGAGGCTGCTCTGGTTTTGCTGGAGCTGGTGCATGAGTTGGACCTGCTGCGGTGTCAGGTAGAATGATGGCGTCGACACCTGCTGCTGTCCTGGCTGCTGTTGGCTGACAGGTGCAGGAGTCTGCTGCTGGATCCCACCGCTGCCACCCATTGGTTCAGGTGTGCTTCCAGCGCTGTTAGGCAGACCAGGAACGGTACCGTGACCCGTCGACTGCAACGGTTGCGGCAGTTGCTGAGGAGTCGCCAGGCTGCTGGTTTGTTGTTGTTGTTGTTGCTGCTGCTCTCGTTGCTGCTGTTGTAGTTGTTGTTGTTGCAGCAGTTCAGCGACTGATGTGGAAGACTGGTGCAGCCCAAAAAGAAAAAGAAAGATGGAAAAAACTCAATAAAAAATATCCTTAAAGAATTCACCATGTAAAGCGCATTGAAATGTCTGTAATGCACTATATAACTGTAAACTCTTGTCATTATAATCATAATTGATCTTACGGAGACAAGATTTCTACAATAAATCTGGAAGGCCTGGCTTATTACTCACTTCAATCAACAGGGGTGGGTGTGACCAGAAGTACAGAGCTGATAACAGCTGAAAAGAGCAGGGGAAAAAGCTATAATTGAAAGAGCTCCCATATTTCTGTACAGAGGAAGAGCTCAAAAAAGTTGAAAATTTAAAAAAGAGAAGAAAACTAAACTCTCACATATCTGATCTAGTGTCTTGCTTATATCGACTGCTTACCCGAGGTTTTTTCTTGCTGTTTGAGTTCTTCCTGCGCTTAGGTGGGTTTCCTGGTTGGGCATTGACCTGAGCTTGGGAGGAAGGGGTGCTGTTAGGCTGGCCAGGTGTGGTGCCAGGAAGAGAGGCACCAAACTGACTGTTAGCAACATGGCCTGGGTACGGGGGCGGGGGCATCATCTTAGTACCTCCCGCAGGATGCAGCAATCGGGCCTGCAGAAAAGATGGGCATGAATACTTTTATAGCAGTGAAAATATAAAGGCTTGTGAAGGATGACACAAAGATGTTCCTAATAGGCAGGTCATCTATAATAGTGTGATTAAGTTGTTTTTGATACTGTGCAGCATAGGCAAGGCTAAAATACAACAATGACTATAAACAGGTCAAGTTGTGGGTTCTTCAGAAGGGATAGTCGTTGCCTACCACAGTATACAACACTATACAATCCTAATAATTCATTTTTCTTTCAAAGCTGGTACTTCAGCATTTGAAAAACACGACAATATTTCTTATATTTGGAGTAATTTCAAATGAAACGCAGTTGTTGTATATAAGTGATTCTATATCTAGTTTTACATCTCCAAGGTCATCAAGCGTATCTTATGCCAAATCCCCATCATATAATGAATTCATGTAACAATTTTGTTCTAAGTTATGATTGAATATTATCATTTTGCAACATGTATATCATTTATATTGTGATCACAATCAGAATAAATCCAATCAAATCACAAGGCTCTTGTAAATAATCTACAAATTAATGTGGTATGGAGAGGGTTAAAGTATGGCTTACCTGTTGTATGGCAAGGTTGCCTTGTCTGGAGGTAAGCTCAGCTGGGATAGGAAGACTCCATGCCTCTTCTATACTAGGCAGTGTCTTACCTCTGTGAGGATGAGAAAGAAAAGAAAAGAGAGATGGTTAATGTCTTCAGGAGAGGGCAAGATTAGGAGCAGATAAAGATAGATGTGGAGAGAAAGATGGAGAAGGGGAGAAAAAGATAGAGAAGGGGAGAGAAAGATAGAGAAAGGGGAAGGAAGGAGGACAAGGCAGAGAGAGATAATTGGTGATGTGAGTAATATGAAAAGAGCAAAAAAAGAGAGGGTTAATGTATCAAGGAGAGAGGCAGAGAAAGAGAGAGATAGAGGCAGGGCAAAATAGAGAAAGGGAGAGAAATATAAAAGAGGAGATAAAAAGAGGAAGACCTGGATACGAGGAGAAAGAGGCGAAAATTGGCGAAAGGAGAGAAAGGAAGAAGGCAAAGAGTGGCAAAGAGAGAGGAGGGCAGAGAAAATGAAAGAGAGACGGAGTAAATGGAAGAACACGCTTACTTGTTTTGCATATTAGGATGGTGCATGGTGTTGACCTGAGCCTGCAGGAGTTTGATCCTCTTGGAAAGCGCTGAAGCGACCGCCACCTTGGAGCTTTTGGAAGCGTTGATATAACACGTCAGCGCATCCCTACAAGGAACATTAATTCATTCATGTAGCATGGTATAAAAAGACATATAAATATACATGATTAATATAAATTAGATTAAATAAATGATTAAATATACATGATAATTTAGCCCCCCTCTGAGATCTCAGCCGTTGACCGCGCGATTGTGACGAAAATCGGCATACACGTCCCTTGTGGCGTAAACTCCATAACAGCATAGTTACTTTTTCCGAAAAATTCCTATCAACTTCACTAGAAAAAAAATTCTGGTATCACAATTAATTTCTTGCATTTAATTTTTTTTTTTTAATTTCTTATGTATTTCTTTTTACCCTTTTATTTTTATTGTTTTTCTGACAAAATTGGTCGGAGACATTATTTCGGTCATAAATAGCAGAACATAAAATGACTGTTATCAATCAGATTAGGCAGATTAGGGTTAAGCTGAAATTAATTTTTGCAAATTTCACAAATCATTCCAAGTATGAAAACATCACAAAGTTCACAAAAACAAAAATGAACCCTCACCAATTTCCCCTATAGTCCAAAATCACAAAAATATGTCATTATACCAAAATCTTGGCTTTATTCAGTATTTCATTATTTTGTTTGAATGATGGTTTTGGCTCTAACCTGGGTTGATTACAGGCCTCGTATAGGATGCCTAGATCGGTCCACGCTGCTGTGTGGGACTTGTCAAGCTGCACGGCACAGATGTAGGCCTGCAGTGCGTCCATAGGCTGGTTCTGCTGCTGATAAAGAACACTGTCAAAGAAAGAAAGGGCAAAGAAAATTTAAAAAATATATATTTCAAATGAGATTTTTCATTGATAAGATCTGTCCACACTCCAACTTGTGTCTTGTCAAATATATGCCTGTCGTACATCCACAGAACACTTCTGCTGCTTAATGAGAGATAGTTCAAATTAATATTTTATTCAAAAGTTCTAACTGAATTATGTTGCATGCTTTCAGAGTATTTCCTTCAAATTGACATCCTTTTCCAGTTAAACTCAGAAAGTAGATTATTTGAAAATCTGTTAAAGGGGAGGTTCACCCTGGAATTTTATTGGTCTTAAAAAATGAAGAAAGATAATAGAAAAATATTAGTGAAAGTTTGAGGAAAATCGACCAAAAAATAACGAAGTTATGAATATGTAAAGTTTTGATTCTGTGACGTCACGTGCGAGCAGCTCTCCCATTGGTTGTGTATGTAAATTCCATAAATCTGTCTTTTTGTCATGGTTCTTGATAAAGGAATGGGTCAATTTGATATAGTCAGGTATATGAACATATGTTTGATGGTATATCGACCGCACAGGTGACATAATTATTTTCTTCTGAAAAAAAATGACATTTTATGGAATTTACACTACATAACACATAGGAGATCTGCTCGCATGTGACGTCACAGAATCAAAACTTTGAATATTCTTAACTTCATTATATTTTGGTCGATTTTCCCCAAACCTTCACTCATATTTTTCTTTTATTTTTCTGCATTTTTAAAGACCAATAAAATTCCAGGGTGAACTTCCCCTTTAAGAGTGTTTTCAAACTGCATGTACGTCTCTTCAAACTCTGTAATACGTATTAAATCTAAAATGTAATGTCCTACTGTAACCCTACACATCTAAACAGCCCTGCCCCCCCCCCCAACAGCCTTACAAACCTGTACCTTCAGCATGAACCTACCCTATTGAGCACCGGGTGTTTGCATTAGCCTCCGACTTGTATATGGAGTGACGGTAGGAGACAAAACAAGACCATTAAATTCCTTATGGAAGATTTTTACTTGCTATGTTCTTCCCACACTTAATCAAATGTAACACTGAACATGAAACTACCCTATTGAGCACCAGGTGTCGATATTGATTTTCGACTTGCCTATTGAGTGGGATAGTAGACAAAGGCATCCTCAAACTTAAAGTTTCTTACTCGTAATGTCACACCCCCCCCCCCTCAAATTTTTTTAATTTTTAATGAGTCTGAACTTCCCTCCCCCAACAAGCGTTCCAGAACCTACCCTATTGAGCACCAGGTGTCCGCATTGGCCTCAGACTTGTCTATGGAGTGGCGGTAGGAGACAAAGGCATCGTGCACCTTGCCGATGTTGGAGTAGCAACGGCCTAGGAGGTACCAGGACTGGCCGCTGTTGGGCTCTACTTCCAGGGATTTGAGGAGATTCTGTATGGCCAACGTCTCCCGGGAGGTCTTGTCACCAAGCTGGTCTGAACTGTGGTACAGCCAACCTGGAGGGATAATAATAATAATAATAATAAAAATAATAATAATAATACTATTATTTATTATGCGCTTTTCCCTTAACGGCCCAAAGCACTTTACAGTATATTATTACCCTGTTCATTGGATTCTATTCCATGCTCTGTGTGTGCCAACACCGGCGACTGTATAGAATAATCTTCCTAGGCACCCATTTGCACCTGGTTGGAGTGGACATAAGTGCTGGAGCCGGGAATCGAACTCACCATCTTTGCAGTGATATCGAGTGATACGACCATTAGACTACGACACTTACGTTACAAAACATATCAAATCATCAAAACTGATTCCCTTATCAAGAGATATATACAATAACTTCTGGTAAATGAAGCATCTAGATACTACAGGATTTCTTTTTCAGGGGCTCTAGATGGCCAGGGCCCAATGGGAGGTCTTGTCACCAAGCTGGTCTGAGCTGTGATACAGTCAACCTGAGATGACAATACATCAAATCATCAATAACGTACCTTGTTGCTGTGTTATAAGTACTGTAACTCACTGTTTAAGATACTAGACATGTAATGAAGGATCCTATAAAAGTTGCTAAGGCAGATAGAAGTAGCAAAGTACATTTGTAGTACTGACATGTGAAAGTCCCTTTGTCTTGGTAGATATTATTAATCACAATATGTAACAGCCCACTAGCTGTAAAGAAATTCATAGAGTACAGTCACAATGTACTACAGTGTACAACACTAAATCAGTTATAATTACTTAAATTATGGATCATAAACAAGCTAAATTAAGTGTTTTGGAAGGGTGAATGCATTTCAATTTTAAAAAATCCATCTCTCTGAACATGATTTAACTCTGTTTTGCAGCACATGTACCATATTTGCTGCGCGGCTCCTCCTCCACCCCTGACTCTCGTTAATTAACAGTTAATTAAGAGACAATGATGAAATTTTAACATTTTTTAACACATTTAAATTGTTGCCCTACAAGAGAGCTTTAATTTAAGACCAAATTCAGCTATATAGCTTGTATAGTTTTTCAGTAAATCAATAAACAAAATCATATTTGAGGAGCAGATGTCACAACTCTATTTTTTTTAAGGGCCAAACTAAAAAAGCATGGCCAAACACGAGTTCAAGTAAATGATTCATGTATAAATCATCTATTAAAAGTAAGATAGGACATGCATTATTTTGAATAAACATAACTGCTTGTACACTTATTGATTCTGTTTTTGTCATAACCAAAATATACCTCAACTATTCATATGTCTACGACACTATTACGCACAAACAAAATTGCCCTTTCCAAGTGTAATTTCTTGTATTGTAAAGAGCTCCACTAGTGAATAATTATCAACCATATTGATCCACTAACAGTTATTAATAAGTTTACTAGTCTATGCTTGTGTATTCATACTGGATGTATAAATGACGAGGGACCGACGTCAAAAGCTTTATTTCCCCGTTCATCAGATCTATTCATGATAGCAAGTACCTGAAACTCCAGGTAAGAAAGATCTATTTTCAGACTTTACCGTGGAAGGGGAAAAAAAACTGTGAGCTTATGAAAATTCATGATTTACAATTATTGATGGCGCAATTGAGTAGCATTTCTTTCAAAATAAAAATAGACACATTTGCCAAAAATATTTGATTGTCTTGGTGAGGTGATGTCTTAGACATTGTGAATGATGTCAATGCATTGACGAGTCTCTACATTTGGAAGTTTATATACATTTCTTTCTGTTGCTACATGTACCTTGTCCTTATTTTCAACAACCTACTGGGCGTCTTAACATATTTTTCTGTATTTTATATATTTGTACCTTGTTCATAATCTATTTTCTTCTTTTTTTTGGGGGGGGGGGCGGGGGAGTGAACTCCCATTGTTAAGATCAGATGCTCGATCTGCATATGAATGCCAAAAAAAAAAAAAAAAAAATCAGAATTTTTTCTAGGAATTGTTATCATCACTCAAAAGTTGGCTTAATTGTGGTATCAGACCCTCTGGTAGGAGTTCCTGAAGGAGGATAATAATATGATTCCTTGGTCTAGGCCCATTTCAAAAATAAGAAGGGTGTAATATTGAACCTTGTGTAACATCACATGGGAATTTCTAACTTGCACACCTTAGTTCATGTAATTACATGTGCCTAACTAATATAAAGGTCTATGTATATATTATACTCTGTCTCTCTTTCATGTTATTTTTATTCCCTTGGTTATGCACATGGAAATAATATGACATCATTACTTACCAAGTTGCCTAAATGTTGTAGCTTTCAGACCTTCTGGAAGGGGGTCCTGAAGGAGGATAGCTTCATACGACTCCTTGGCGTTCTTATGCTTGCTCTGCTGAAGAAAGAAAAAAACAACAGGACATTTGAATGGGAGACTGCAATCGGATGGAACAATTAATAGGATTCTTCCACTTATACATTTTTTTCTTTTAATTTTCCTGACTTTGCATGACTTCCGAAAGAAGAAAACTGTGAATTTCCATGACACGTTTACACGCTGTATTCCGATCATTTGTAAATTTTAAGAAGGGTAAGCAGCCCTAAATTTCATCAAATTTTGACAAACATCTTGAATAAATGTTTTTCCCAGGATTTCCAGAAGAAAGTGATGAACACCACGACTTTCCCCAACTTTTATTTCTGGGAAAGATATATTTGAATTCCCTGAATTAAATTTGCCTGAGATGTCTGCTTTGTGGCACTTTTTTGCACTTCTTATCTAGTTAAACTTAAAGCACAATGTTATCCTCGGCAAAGAACACAAGCCTTGATGACACAAATTTGACGGGAGTATGGAAAGCAAAGACAGCCACAATTTGTATACTTATACGTATCCAAAAATGATGATAGATACTTGTTCGAAGATGCTTGGCTTTCCATACTCTCCATCACTCATGGTCGCTGAAAAAAATATTGCAATTGAAGAAACTTACCTGTACTTCATTCAGGTGTGCTATATGGAATTTAACTGGAAAGAAAGAAAAAAGAAAAAGAAAGAGAAAATAAAATATTTTTATTCAGGTTCAATTGATGACAAAGGGATTTGTAATGTTATGAAGTGGATCCTTTTCGATACACCTGTAACTTTTGGATACATTTGTAATTGTTTGCCTAGAACCATCCATCCTTTAACATTTGACTTCTAAATGTTCCCATTTGTACTCACTCTGACTACACATGCTTAATCCATTCATGTTTGCCGACATCATCAAATGCTGCCAATTGCGCAACACAAAATATTACAAATGATTCCACTCGAAAGTTGTAAGAAATCCAGTTCACTCGATTCATTTGTATTAATAATTTATAAAAATAGATATTGGAAAATGAAGGTAGTCAATGCCATTGTCACATGCCATAGATAGATCATTTCCTATTAATAGTAGTAATATTATTAGTCTGTAATAATCTGAAGTTGGAAATGCTATATGAGCGTCACTTCCATCCGGTTTCCCTGTAATGGGATATTGTACAGTTTTGCCGATTTACAACTCAATGTTTTCCTATCCCAACACCCACCCTATCTCTCATTCCATTGTCCATGTTGACTGATAGTCTGTAGCAATCTAGACCCTTTAAAAAAAATTCTACTCAAAATTAAATTAGAACACAAATTGTCCATCAGAAATTGTATAGCATTCATCTGATGTTTATGTAGAGAACAGAATTGCCTAATCCTAATGTGAAAGTGTGCAAACCTGGCAGTATTCTCATGATTCCATCAGAGATTGAATTTGAGTCTGAAATCACAGACTAACGGCTGTAATCCAGTGTACTACCTTTAATGACAGCGGGGGAAACTATGGGTATTTCCCTGTATGCAGTGGAATTATAATTCCTTCTATTGCATTTATGTCATACAAACACAAGTCAAGTGACTTGGGGTCTTATGTCTTTTAGATGGATAAATGACATGGAATATTTCAGTTTCTCTCTTGGTTATGATTTGCAATTCCCCTCGTTTTACCCAAGGAATATATTAAATGTAAAATTCATATAAAGAAAAATTATGTGCTATATTCTTAAAAACATCCAGAACAGTCTAATGATATCTTTGAGAAGACAGGTTCCAGAATGTTAAGAACTGATTAGTCACTCAACTGACGTCTCATTGGGCGTGTATTTAATAATTCCCACCGTGCATAACTGTTCCTACTGAGAATGCTCGATATCTGTCAATAAAATGTAGTAAACCCACTACGTACTACCACCAGATGTTTCACAACGTCATTATCACAACATCAACTGCTACAACTAACCAACAACAACATCACCACTACCAATATTACCACCCTTCAACCCTACTACGTTTGGAGATATTTCTTGAGGCATTCAAGTACTACCACTTATCACCTACAACATCTCTACCACTGCATCAACTGCTTCAAACAACATAATCTAAACCACCACTTCCTGCCAACTTCCTTTGGGCTTGGAGATGGTTCTTGAGGTATAAATCAAGTACTACGACTACCATCACCTTCAACATCACTACCACTGCATCAACTGCCATCAAAAACATAACCACCACCACAACCAACAGAACTACTTATTCTACGGCTTTTAGAGTGGACAGGGGTTATTTCAAAAATGCCAAGTGGTAATGCTTAGTGTTTATGTAAATCAAGTTATTATCACCATCACTGTATCAACTGTACCCAACAACAACATCATCACCACCACCACTATCATCACCACCACCACTACCATCACCAACACCACCATTTTCAAGCAACTTATGTTGGGGTTCGGAGAGTGTACAGGGGCTGTTGTCAATCAATGCCAACTGGTAATGCTTGAGGCTTGAGTCAAGTAACACCACTACAAAACCTACAACATCACTTTCACTAAACCAACTGTTTCTGACAACAATATAACCACCACCACCACTACCACCACCAACAACACCATTTTCAGGCAACTTACTTTGGGGTTTGGAGAGTGTACAGGGGCTGTTGTCAATCAATGCCAACTGGTAATGCTTGAGGCTTGAATCAAAGTCCGAGTTGACTTTGAACATGTGACCCAGTCGTAGATGGACCTCATTGGCACGGCTGAATCCTGGATCGATGTACAGGACTTGCTGGAACGCTCGTACCGCCCTGAAAAATACAAGCAATGCAAGAAATCATTTGATTATGATGGGTCAGCATATCTGAGAAAATGATGATTAACATTTGATTTAAAAATTTATTTAATTAATGAATTCCATGAACTTGGTGGAACCTTGCATAAGATGAAATCGCCCCAGAGCCAATACACTAAAGATGACATTGGCTGCTATCCCGAGCTTAATATAACCATGGGCTATAATCACTTTGTACTCCTGGAACTGAAACAGGGTTTTTCCCCCTTCACACTCACAAACCTTGACATTTAATATGAGAGCCAAAGTGCAAGCTTGGAAGATGAAACAATGAAAAGGAGGAGAGAACGAAAGAAACAATGGAAGACAAAATGAAAACAAAAAATAAAATCTTCTCTACTTTTTTTTTTAGCATATCCAACTAATAGTTTATATCTTTTATATCTCTATATCTTTTATATCAGCCCCAAGGACTAAGAAAAACAATTGAACATATCAAAAATGTTAAAGAAGTTATTCACTCATAAAAAGTACATAACCTAACTGATGTACATGTACGTATAGATAGATGATAAGGTTCGAGGCATACAGTGAATACTCGTACAATCTCTTTCAAGCTTGCTTCATACTCAATGAGTTAATAGGTGATACATTCATAAGATACATTACTATATATAATTCATTTTCTAAAGCTGACTAGCTCTCTCCCTCTCATTCTCTCTCTTCAGTTCTATTTTCACTTTCCAATTCAGCCACAAATAAACCTTGGCTCGATTCCAATCAATCTCTCACCGTGTGTAAGCAAATCTATGTTTCAATGAATTCATTTTACATTCACCACCACACTAGAAACGACCCTAAAATATATGCATGACGTCGATCGAGATTGGCGAGCCTTGCCGGAAGTGCATGCGAGCCGTTCAATGGTTTTAATGTAAGAACTGCCAGGACATTATTAATACATACATTAGGGAACACCACAGCATGTACACGTCTCTCTAATATAGACGTCACCCGGCCGCTCAATGGGTTTCTATTTATACATTAGTAGCAGTATCAAGAGCTTTTCGTTGCCAGCACGAGCTGATGATTATACTGGCGTGTTCTCAACTAAGAATAGGAGACCAGCCAACGTGGGTTATTCATTAATATTGTAGTAGTCTTGTTCGTCATTGATTATCAGAACCACTCAATTTTCTATAACAAGAATTCAAAAAATGTATCGCATATAACACATTTTGACATATGTATTTTGACGTTTTTTCTCTATCTTTTTGGCATTTTATAATGTTTCTTATTTTTTTCCTTCTAAACATTATCCTTGTCGGCATGATATGATTACGAATGCAGGATGGTACATTTCTCTCTCACTTCACTTATCTCAACCCCTCTCTGTTTCTCTCTCTCTCTATATATTTATTCTATGTGTAGCTCTCTGTATCTACATGCCTTTACTCGTCTTTCTATCAATCTCTGGCACTGAAGAGTTGAGCGCTGTCTACCTACCTCCCTTGCACTGTCGTGGGAGGTAGACCAACACATCTCGTAGTGGGCGACCCGCCTACTACAGGGAAATCCCCCGTCCATGAGTCATTCCCAATGTGTACAACCCATGACCATAACATTCTTCTACTCATAACATGTGACCTGTATCAAGTGGCCTTTATCACATGATCAATCAAATCAACACAAATTATTTAGCATTCCCTGATCATGATCTCTTTATGTACATTCCATCATCTTTAAAAAATTGACATGTGTACATATCAACAACATATAGCAGTCAACTACATGTAGGGGGAAATCCCTTTTGCGACTCATTCACAACATTAGTGTATAGAAGCCATCCATGACAACAACATTTCTGAATTGTTGCAATCCAACAAGCATGAGATTAGTGCATCAATCTTTTTTAATTTATATCTATAGCATTTACAATTAATATTTCTTTTCAGATCTTTGGAAATTTAGCTAGACGAATACAAGGGAGATCCCCCTTCAGGGACTCAAATCTAAAGTAAATTTTAATATGTCACATGATCACTCCATCATGACAATTTATCAGCATTTACTCTCATGATACCATTATCTATTTTATATTCTATCATCTTTCAAAGACTGATTGCATAGTATACTAGCCTAATGCTTAAGATCCCCCTTCAGGGACTTAAATCTAAAGTAAATTTCAATATGTCACATGATCACTCCATCGTGACAATTTATCAGCATTTAATCTCATGATACCATTATCTATTTTATATTCTATCATCTTTCAAAGATTGATTGCATAGTATACTAGCCAAATGCTTGAGGAAACTCCATTGTTCACATCATGAACATGTAGTGTGTGAAGTCCACAATAATATTTTTGGATTGTTAACAAAACTCAGGGACTACATGTAACTTTTGACTTATTTAACAATTTTAATAATTTACAAAGCATTTTTAATATCTATGTCTTAAAAACATCTTTGGAAAACAAAACTGAATGAGATTCTTGGGGATTGTTGATGTCCTCATAACATGTGATCCCTATCAACAAGTCACCTGATCACGGCAATTTATTTAACCCAGTTTCTAAGATCGATCTCCAGTATTTCTTTCCACCCACATTTCGTTTTCTTTTCAACGACATGAAACATGTATCTCACACTCCTGAACCCTCTTTCAATTGAGATCGCCAGAAACTTCACACCGGGAATAATTGCGATGGCGTAGATTGCTAAAATATTGCATTTCGCTGATACCCACCATGGCTACCACAAGCCACACACTTGGGTATGTACTTCCGCCCAGCTTCATTGGAATCAGCTAACGCTACCCGAGGCAAGATTTGGTTACCTGATCCCCAGAGAGAGTGAGAGACGACTTTTCTTTGAACCACTTTTCCCTTGACTTATTGATGTCATGACGCTTGTATCTTTTATTTGTAATCTTAGAAGGCATGAACTCCTGATGTAACTTCCAGACAATAACTCTTTCTACTACATCATGTCGCCTGAGAACATACTCTCGATTCTGCGTACATTTTCAAGGTGAATCGTAATCACTTTTACAAAGAAAGAAAAACTGTGTCAAAGCCTTTCTTTTGCAAGTGTCTGTAACTCGCTTGGAGCTTTTTCATCCTCTTTATTTCTTTCTTTCTTTCAGCCCTTTCTTATCTAATCTACCCTTCTGGGACTCTCTTTCTTAGCACTTGTGACATTTTCCCCACCCATATTTTCTGCTCTCCTTTAATCAGTTTTCATCTTTCTTTTCCCTTTGTCTCTGTCTCTCTCCCCCTCACTGCATTTTATCAGAAGAGTTTGTGACATTACTACTACCTCAACAAAAACAGGGATCTTGATTGAAGTTAGTCCGAAATTAGCAAAATACAAGTATTTAACCAGGGAGATTCCTCCCATCTCTCTGAATTAACTATACATCGCCTGTATCCATACAAATTAATTTCTCAAAGGAACCCCCCCCCCCTCCTTATCATCATGAGCCAACAATATTTCTATGCAAGATAGAACAAGAGCCTAAAAAGCCAGCAACAGATAATTAGTCTGTCCACCTCTGACATACCCCTGTTACACAAATCAATCAAATGATATCTCTCATATCTCTCTTTTTAAAAAAAGAAAGAAAATGTAGCCCAGATTAACTAGAATGCAATCACATCAAATAAATCCCTTATCTGCGCCTTCTTGCAACAAGGCGACAACTGCTACGAAACGATGGCTGTTCTGTCCTTATTGCACGCACCCTGAATTATCTTCATCCACCCAAAAGAGCGTAACTGCTATTAAATACATACAAATGTGCATTTAAATTGCCAGGAAATGCTTGGCTGTTACGTCTTTATAGCATGAATCTAATGTTATTCTAATCTTACGGACCCACCTGTCATCGTCTTCTGAATTGTAGCCCTCGGAGGATGAGTCCTGATGCTCTGAGAAGGATTCCTCCGACAGACCATCCTCCCCAAACGGAAAGTGAGCATGGCTCCAATCAAACTCGTCCACGTCGACGTCATCTTCATCAAACGACGAAGCCCTACGCTTCATGATTAACCCACTTTCAACAAATCACAATGAAAATGTTCTGACGAATAAATTTCTGGTTTCAAGAAATATAATTAAAGTCGATGCAAAAAGGATAACATCAACGGAACGTTTCTGAGAAATAAAGACTGTCCTTTTCACTGCTCACGATAGATTAGTACGATAAATGAGGAACACGAGAAAGATGAAAGAAGCATGTTAGCCAGAAGAATCTTGAGTTGCACAAGGATGGAACATGAAATGACCGAGATGTAAGGCTTGATGTCTCGAAGGAAACTTGGTAGGTAGTTGGTAGCAACGGACGCTCAGCTGTCACACGATGTTGATCTTCCAGACACAGTTGTGGGAGAAAGGCAGCCGAACAGTGACTAATATAACCCAACACTCTCCGCAATTCACCGCTTAGTGTCACACACGCTCATACACACACCACAGACTTCCGAGCCAAGCGCACACACACACAGATTCACACACGCTCAAACGTGCGCACGCTCCTGCATAGAATAGTCACACGTGCAGGTTGATGATCATGTACATCAGACGGACGGAGTGAGAGTGAGAGAGAGGGAGCGTAAGAGAGATGGAGAGAGCCCATCAGAGGAAGAGAGAGAGATAGAGAGAGTCTACTTCCCCCTGTGAGTGCTTGGCTCATAAATTATCAGTGACGTCGACATGTATGCTGTCATAGGCTCGTAGCACGTCATTCTACTCTTACATAGCACTGGCGTACGTGACTGGCTAGCTTCATTGTGTAGAGACAACCTGCAATGTAGATGCTCTCTCTCTCCACAGAAAAAGGGATTCCCTTTTTAATCTCCCTTTCAAATATGATTTATTGCATTTGTTTCTCTGAATCTAAACTTGCCTAAATCCTTTTCTTCCTTTTCTCTCTTTTCTTGCTAACAAAGCTTTGCAAATCTCAAAAGACAACCTGACGTTATCACAATAATGGAGAAAATTTACGAGGTTCATGAATATTTTGACAGCTTAATCTCTGTTAGCTTTAAAAGAGTCCAGCTCTTTGAAACGAAGTCTCCAGAATATACGTTTCTAAAATAAAAACATACATCATACTCCATTTTAATGAAAGATATCACATGCTTTTAAAATCTCGCAAGTTCAGTGACATATAAGTAATTTTATAAGTCATGTCATCAAACCGACTACAGACAGACAAACTAAAAAAAAGCGGTGTCGGTATAGATTTGGGATTGGCTTCCCCAATATTACTGACATTTAAATGTTAATGTAAACAAATAACTTATGCCTACACATAATCTTACAGTGACACAACAAAGTATTGGACATTTGCATTAGTTTACTCCCTTTTGCATTAAAATCTGTCATATTTGATTATTCAAAAGAAACTTTTTAAATGGCTTTCATCACTGGCTTTCATCACTAACTTGATTTCTTTCTTTTTACTTTTCTCAGTATACTCCAAAGGTAAATCACTGCACAAACTAGTAGGCCTACATAAAGGCCTAGATTCTAGTAGGCCTACAGGACAGACAAGTTTTCTTCAAAGGCCACAATTTGTTCAATACATGTTTCTATCAGGAAACTGTCCAAGGTAAACCAAGGTAAAATAACAATTCTGGAATACCTGGACATGTTTTATTCTTATACAGGTGTTCCATCATTTTGTTGAAAGTCACTAAACTTATTGTTGATATTTCAACCACACAACATAACATCCACTGGTCCAGACTGACCTTGTCCCCAGCCCCAGGTCAGTTGGTCTAGCTGAGTGACCTTAAAATGACCTCAGAGTGACCTCAGATCCTCAGGAAGGAAGGGGTCCATGACAGGTGTAAGGAATAACCCAATTTATTTCCTCTGCCCTAGCCCCCCAGGCTACCAGGCCAGCCAGTCAGGCAGGCTAGACATTCCAACATAACCCCCAAACTGACCAGTCCACTAAATACGGACTCTGAATCCAGACTCTGAATCCTATAAGTAGTCTTCCACTCAGACCTTATTTTGATTCTGTGCCATAAAATTGATCAAGAGGGAGATTCAACGTTGTATTGTGTACAGGACATTTTGACAATATTTAACATCTTTTCGACATAAAAACAAAAGAATATTTTTGTCATTGATGGTGATCTTCCAGTAGTACAAGAAGGGGTACAAGAACCAAGACTTGGCTTGACTGGATTACACATCTTGTACAATAGAAATTTAAAAAATGGTACTGTGTCGTACAGAAATAAAAGAAAAGACAAAGAAAAAAAAAGGAATTGCCCACAGTAGTATTTCATATTTTGGTATTGTTGCATGTGTTCAATTTCAATTTCTTTAGTTCAAAGTTAATTATAGTTCAAAGAAAAGTGTTTAACCCCTTCGTGAATTACATATGAATGCTAGTACGATATCTTAACTAAAGTAGCCAAATGTAGGCCTGAGTCGTAAGCCCAGTCAGTCAGGAGAGATATGCTGACATTACACTAGACATATTAAAGGAGAATTGTCCCTTTGAAGATAGTTGGCTTACGTTGGATGCAGAAAAATCAAATAAGCACATTAGTGAAGATTTGGTGAAAATCGGATACATGATAAGAAAGTTATGAGTATTTGAATATTGAGATCTCTAATGACATAGGAAATCTCCCATTGGCAACACGGTCACCATTTGTGATGTCACAAAGGGAGAACTCCCCATATGGTGTGCACAAAAACTATTCAAAATGTCTCTTTATTTTCATTCTAATGATAGAACAGCTTTTCTTTCATGATATATTATGACTTTCATATATTTACAAGTCATCCCATCAAAAGATTCTCTATTCTCCCTTTAGAATCAAGAAAAAAGAGGATTTTAGCACAATGTGTACAATAGATATGGGAAAGATCTCCCTGCATTACATCACACATCATGGTCACGTTGCCAATTGGAGGATCTCCATATCATAAGTGATCTCAAAATCTAAAAATTCATATCTCTCTTATTCACTGCCTGATTTTTCTGAAACTTTCCCAATATGTTTTGGGGGTTTGTCTCCATTCACTGAAGCTAAATTTCTCTGAGGGGATAATTCCCCTTTAAAGGTAGTATCAGCCTTTTTCACAAATTGCGAAAACTAATGCAACTTTGCATAGCTGTAGAATATGATCGACCTATACTGTCTATTCAATCTTACTGTCATAGGTTGCCTAGATCAGTAATACGAAACGAAAATCTGACTACCCATCTTGACCAGCTCTCCATCAACATCGTTGATATTACAGCGCATGCAGTACGGACTGTACACAGCAATATACACACGGCGCATCAGCGCGCATTATTCTCTGCGCTAACGGTCAGCGGTTCGCACCGTACGGTATATTTTTCGAAGTTCGAAAAAATAGGAATAAATTTTGATAAATGCAATATAATGACAAACATACACATTTGAGCTTAATCATGTTGTGGGAAGATATAGTCATTGGTATACTACTATATCCTCTAAAAACTAGAAATTTAATATTTTTGCCTGCAAAAGGCTGATACTACCTTTAAGACAAATATATCATAGTCCTGCTCCATACTCTACTTCTTAAAATCAGTTTTTCAAAATGTGATGTCATTATGGAACATTAATTTATCTTAGAATACTCTGAGGCAAAATCCTCAATAACTTGAATGGAAAAATTGGCATTACTTCTCAATATTATAGAAGGGAAAAATATCACATAATTAATGTTTGATCCAGACTGTTTTGTATAATGATGTATTAGGCGACAGTTGCAGCTGCTGACTTTCAGTAGAATAACACTGCCATAGGCTTTGTCTCTTGGTCACCCCCCCCCCCTCTCTCTCTCTCTCTCTCTCTCTCAGACATTATCTATCTATCGCTTTGTCTGACTTTGTTTCATTGAAGGATAGATTCGCCTAAAAATTAAGAATACTAAAAAAAAACATGCTTCAAAATGTAAAGAGAGATTGCAAAAGGGATGGAGCATTTATAAGGGGAGGACACTTTTGCCAAATCCTTGTGTGGGCCTATGGCTCACAAACTTATATTTACACAAATTCCCATTGAATATGATTATGCCTTTCCCTATAAAGTGACTTCACGACTATAATAGGGCCTATATAATACACATGGGCCTCCTACATGTAGCAGAGTCAAGTTGCGCTGCATCTTTGAAACTGTCTACTAATCCCAACGTCGCAATTCTAACAACATCAACACTTCAAATCGGAACTAAAAAAACAGCAACATTGTGAATAATAAGTGACAATAATGACGGAACCCGGCATCCAAATGTGTACAAAATATTATCAAAAAAATATTATTAAAATTTTCAATCAATCAGTTATTCCTATTCATTCATTGTAAAAATAAGTAGTTCAACTTGTATGGTATAATACATGTACACTCTCATATATAGACAATTTCTGGTAAAAATAACAAAGCATTCCTTAATATTACATGAGAAATGCACAAACATTTACACATAATCATGTGACATACATGAAGAAAAAAAAGGTTGTAGACCAAACTTTTGAAGAAATAAAACATACCTTTGTTCGATATTCCACTTTATTATACCTTGATATATTCCTATGGAGAAATATAATCCAATGTAATACGCAGGTGTGTGCTGGACCAGAAATTGGCCAAGTTTCAACGTTCCAACACAAAGAAGGTTTGAAGGGCCACAACTTTATTTACACACACGAGACACAAATGTGTTTCACCTGTTAACTACATGCACTGTTGAGAAGACATTCTGAGCACGTGTGTAGAAGAACAATCAATCCGGTCACCACAGTTCAATGTGGAACCCTAACATTACTGAGATGTTATTCTTGAATGGTCACGCAGGGATTGTATCCAAGATATTTCAAGAGATATTACTAAAAAGTTACCAACTCCAGACATGGACATTGGCCACTATGCACTCACTCCTCCCACCTGGATCAACAGGAAGAAACAGAGGGGTGTAAGAACAAACCCCCTCTGGACTGGTATATACACTCCACCGGTAGTATGGGTGCGTAATTAGCCCCCCTGTCTGCTTTGAATGAGCTCCTCCTCTCTACCCCTATTGAATCACCCTTGTGGTCTGCCCAAGCCTGTTGTTTGGGATGGGTCAATTTATCAAAATGGCACTGCAACAATAGAATGGAATTCAGACCTTGCTAGTCTTTACTCTCAGACTCCTAAACACATGGTAAAGTTATAAAAGAAGGTAGGCTATAATACTTCCTGTATGTATACTACTTCCACAGAAACTTTTTCAAATATCTTAACTTCTCAGAAATAAATTGAAGGTTAGAAGTAAAATATAAAGAGAATTGAAAATGTTCTGTTCTAAATTCTTCTTGGTCAGCAATCTATAATTCTCTCACTTCAGATTTCAATAGGCCTACAACTGTACATTGATACTAATAAAGAAGGGAAAAAACTTTAGGGCAAACATTATATTTCCAAGTATTATTGGTAAAGTGTTGGATTATAGACATTGGTTAACTTAATACAAAATGAGATATCCACCCCTGTTGTTTCCATCTACTTCTCAAGCTATTAACTCTGCTTTCAAGTGTAAAGCAATCAAATAAAATTTCAGGTAACAGTATATTTCCAAGTAATTTGATACAATATTGATTTATAATATTAATATATTTGTTTACATGATTGCAAATTCTTGAGTTAAAAGGATAAAATGGAATGACGTCCCAAAGCACCTAATAGTCAACAGCTATCACTTTGTTTTGCAGAAGAACTAGACCATTTCAAGCAAATACATAAATAGTTCAACAACAACAAAATCTGATTTTACTCAACCACATCAAATCACCTGAATGATGTAAACACAATGATACTCACAATAACAATCATAATTGAAATGGCTAGGTATATATGTGGTGGGAAACATGAATACTTGAGCTCAACTGCCACTGTCTTAACATCAAGTTCCAAACCTCCTTTTTAAAAATAAAAAAAATTATCGTAGGCAGAGGACCTGTAACAAAAGATTGCAAAACTAGTTTGGTTCATTCATTCCAAGAACGTAAGATTTCCAAGTAATGTTTCATGTACTTTGCCAGCGTTATTTAGGAATGTTATGAGATATTTTGGAATGAAATCGCTTTATGCCATCATTGTTGGTCATTATAGAGCAAAGCTTTGAGGGGGGATTCCGATTCAACCATTACACATCTAACGATCACTCAAACTTCTCAATAAACGGATAGTGAGACAAAAAATTGAAAACTTTTCATGAATTTAGCCAGTTCCTTTGTCCACACAACACATCTACGCACATGTAAACCACAAATGTACTTAGTGCTTGACATATATTTGACAAGCCGTGTTCCTTGGCTGATCGAAAATGAAACTATGCATTCCACAAGAACCAAGGCATGAGGCATTGAGCATGGGCTAAGCACTCAGGTTTGCTAGATCCAAACAAAGAGTACAGCATACCAGTCCCTTTAATCAGAATCTTTATCGATGTTCTACGTGTATCATTTACTTTGTACAAACTTTTGTTACTCAGCCTTTGGCTGCAAAAAATGTTTTGATGTATGACTAAATGACCATTATTATTGTTCACACTGAAGATTTAATCCACAACAAATGCAAATATGACCAATTAAACAAGAAAAGTTCTGAGCATTATGACCCAATAAATGGGTTGAGGCATTAGATGTAATTCTATTCCAAAACAGAGGCCTGAAGTTACAAATGCAGAACAATTCGAGACAGTTTTTCTTTGTTCACCGTGTAGTCTGCAATACGTCACGATCTGTGACTAGAGGATCACAAAAACAAGGCACAAGCCTATAATAGAAAAGATTGAAAACAAAACAACAGGAGTGAGTATTCAAGTAATTTTACAAACAATTTTAAGATTTCCATCTGATTTGTAGTAGACAAGACTCACCAGAACAAAATGAAAGAAAGAAACTAGCCGGAAGTCTAATAATTAAGCAATTTGAGGTGAAAAAAATAACCCTTTGACATCAAGTCAAGTGTACACATCGGACTGTTGCTAAACCACACATACATTGTCATAAAAATGACCACATTGTCCATTAGTGACCACAAGGGTCAGTCGGAATCTTTATACTCTAGAAATTTTTCATCTTAAGTCTCAGTATTCAACATGTGTTTGCCTGTAGTATACATTGTACATGTGCAAACCCGATTTGACAAAAATAGTTCTTTCCTGATGCATAATTCACATCATCATCATCATCATCGTCGTCGTCGTCGTCATCATCATCATCACAATCATCATCGTCGTCGTCATCATCATCATCATTATCATCATCATCCCCAACACCATCATCATAATCATCATCATCATCATCATCCTCAGCATTATAATCATCATCATCATATTGAATAATAACTCATCCTTTTTTTATTATTAATTCTCTTGCAGTTTACAGATGCTACCAATTACATCAACATAACTTTCATAATAAATCTAGTTCATAGTTTCTATGACGCTATGTACTTGTGTGAATGTAGTAAGGTTACAAAATACAATCAAGTGGAGGATGACCGCTTGACAAGCACAAAGTGATCAATCGGTCATTGGGTCAAGCCTAATGAGATGCAGATCGATAGCACTTGGGTCTGACCGGGTGCCTGGAATTATGAAATCAATAAGACGTCTCGTATTGACCATGTACATGGTATGAATCATTTATTTGGGGGATTACTCCTAGATTATTTCAATAATTTATATCTATTCTACTGCCTTCAAACACTATCACCTTTGTAAAAATTTGTAGTTTTACTAAGATACACATGTATGTAGCAGTTAATAAAAGCAAAGGCCTACATACATGTACATATATGTATGAGGAATATTAATGTTTAGTATTTCAATATATTTTTTTTTACGCATTATTATTAGAACATTTAGAAACGTCAGGCGAATGTTGTATTTTTTAAAGCTTTATAATGTTTATCTTTTATTATAAGTTTTAAAAAAATAGTAATGTTACTGATATCATTGTTGATTGATTAAAATATTGAATGAATTAAAATGTATTCTAATTGGCGAGGAGACTCATACTTAAATCTCAATTATAATAAAACTTTTCAAACAATCAAGCCCATTATAAGAAAATGATTGAATTAATTTTTCAAATATTCGTATATATAAATAATGTTTGCATTATATTAATCCATACACATGTATATAGCACAAAGTGACATTTTGAAGTTAAAATCATGGGCCAGTATTCTCAAGGGATGACTATAAAGTTAGTAGGTCTACTAAATATGTATTTATTATGCTTTGCTATTGTCTCGAACAATAGGGTGACATATTTAGTAAGCCTACTAACTTTAGTTACCCTTAGAGAATAATATATCTGCCATGGTGTTTTGTAATGAAGAAAACAAATGCACATTCATGAACTTGTTTTGAACTGGGAAAATGAGGACACATTTTTTCTTTGCCAGAAGGTGATCCATTATTTGTTGTTAAAACCCACCTACAAAGGATCAAAACATTATTTCATTGTCTCAGAGAAAGAAAGGAGAGTGCTAATAATTCAAAAGGAAAGAAACCATTAGATATGAATAATAACATTCATCATAAGGACAGTAGAATTGTCAAGCAGCTAATACCCCTCTGTTATGAAACCAATTTCATCACTTCACTTGCAAAAATCTGTAAAGCTGGGTAGATTTTTCACAGGTTTATAAACGTAGGCGTAAGGAGTTTATCAATCTCTCTCTTTTTGTTTCCTTCTACTCTTATCATTCATTATTTATGAGACTATTTTGAGGTATGATGTGGAAAATATTTATAATTGCCACATCACCCATTCACAGTGATTTGTTGATGTCACATTAACGGTGTGTACAAAATAATGGTATAATTGTTTAAAAACACTATTTTCAGGTTGCTGTTTGGCAACAGCTACTTTTTCTTCATAAATCATTTCAGAAACCACACATATTAAAATCTGTAAACAATTTGGCACAAAAATAGCATCTTTGAATAGTTTTGATGTGGTGAGTTCTTCTTCGGTATTGTTTTCATAATTTCATTTTCTAGAGCTCTTTACGATATGTTATTATGATCGTCTATCTTTTGGTTTTAAAGAGAACACTTGAAAACTGTTTAAAATACTTGCGTTTCAACCTCAAAAATATTGAACTTTTCTTATATAACACACTCACAACCTACAGTTTATGAAATGTAAGGGGGAAAGTGAAGGCCGAAGCCCAGTTGACCGAAGACCAGCGAAAACTGTGAACCCACAAGACCAAAGACCCAAATTGCTGATGACTTGTAGCGATGGACTACAAAAACAAACATTTTGAACCCAAATTCTATGGAGTCAAAAGCAAATTTGAATGGAAAAATTTGGACTAGCAGGCTTTCGGGTACTTGTTTGCTCTTATTTTTCATTTTTGAGGGGGAATTTGAATGGTTATATTGACCTTGCAGGCTTTTGGTGTGAGACAAGCCTCTGCCTTCAAAAACCTGTAATTTCAAAAATTATCTCTGTGACCTTCGACCTAATCACTCAAAAAAATCTAGCCAGATCAATTTCCTAAAGAAATACCATCAAGTTAGAAGTTCACATCTCAAATGGTACTTGAGATATTGCAAAAAGAGGCCAAACCTGAAAATTTATAATTTGACCTCACACCAAATTACTCCAAGATCTAATCTGATCGCCTTCCTGTGGTTGTCCATATTATATGTACAGATAAAGTAGGAAACTAGGGAAACACTGAGAAGATGGGGAGAAAATAATGAGGAGCTCAATGTGAAAACTTGAAGAAGAAAAAAAGTTAGAGAGAGGGAGAGAGATGACATAAGAATAGATGCAGCATAATGGTCTTTTTTATGCAAGGGCACAAGCGTCACTGTTTTACAAGTACCTTTTCTGCTGACATCATTATGGAAATGACAAACCTGTACAGTATAAATAGAAGAGGGGATGGAAATCTAGCAAGAGATTTTCATGTAAACACATTATAAAAATACTCAGCAGAAGTTATAAGAAACCCTGTATCGAGCCCCTTCAGAGATTTACAGGAGCTAATTCTGAGTTATGGAAATAGGAATTATGGCAGAAATATCACAAAGATTTCCCAATAGAATTGACATCACTAATTTTGATGGAAATAGCACAAGTTTACATTATGCTTCAAAGATTCTATAAATATAGGCCCCCATTCAAAAAGTCCTTTACAGAAGGTGAAATAAGATTATCAGATTGCTAAATATAAATGAACATGTGTAAACGTCATGACCATAGGGGTAACTGCAGAGTTTGAGATGAAAAATATATATATCAAAGGAACTGCTGTAGTCAGCCAAGTGAAAGTCCTGTCAAACTAAGTTTCTTTCTAACTCATAATTGAAGCAACAAAACACAATAAAAAAAATTAAAAAAAACATGTTAACCACTGGCGTAGACACACATTAATGTCTTTGGTTAATGGATAGAATGATCCCCCAGTAATGTTAACCAATACATTTCATGGGAATTCCATATTTTTGTTACTTTGTTTTGTTTTTTTTTTTACTATTTTGTTTGTGTCAAGTACAACACTGTACTACATTTCATCTTTATAAGACAGGATGTAGGCCTATATTCCAGTCAAATCTTAGTTCTTGCACCCCTTCTGGTAGTAATTAGCGATCACCATTAGTCACAACAACAAAAAATCCTTATTTTTCACATTGAAAAGTAGTGAAATGTCGTCTGAATGTCCTGTTCGACACAACATGAAATAACTCTAATAAACTTCTCACAATAAAGTTAAAGGTCGGTTATAATTGGGCCAATACATTAGGAAACAGGGTCAATGTACTCTTCTGTTTTCTACATGAACATTGATGCATGAAATTCTATGATTGATGTTGTTGCAATATATCATACTGAAGACATTAATACTATAACTCGGTTTAGGTCAAAGGTCAACTGCCGGATCACTAAACAATTTATTTTCAACCACACATGCTTCTGTGGCTTCCCTTTATCTTGTATTTAACGATTTAGTCTTCTAAAACAGACATCTGAATAAATCTCATCAAGGAATGAGAAAACTAGCTCCATCAAATTATTATTTTTTTTTTAAATATCATATCTGAAAGAGCTTATGGGCAAAAAGGATTTATCTCTATATGAAATCTACTTTATGATTTGATCAGCTAAAAGATGTAAAAACAAAAACAAGTATAGCGACTGGTCAACAAATCAAAATGAAAAAAAAAAAAGTTTTTTGTTTGTTTATTTTTATTTTTTTAAATGCCTCAAATATCCTGTAGGCTATATTGTTGCATGACTGGACACTGTGTTTTATGTAGGTTGAAAAACCATTCTTGCTGCCATGGCAATTATCAAATATCCCTTAATCACACTAATACCAAAGGAATTAAATGCTTACATAGATACAGTTTATTAATGCCAATTAGTACTTGCCATTTCCCTCTCTGTAATACAAGCTTGAAAGGAATTTAAAACGCCTGATTTGAGTGATACAACTTTTGAAATATTATAAAATTTTATGAATTATATTTTAATGAAGTCTGGATTAAATTAAGAGGTCTTTGGGCTTTGCATTAAAAAGAAGAAGGAAATAGAAATTGAGAGCCTGCTATGTCCCAAAGCAAAGCAAAAAAAATGTTGAATGGAGAGGGGGGGGGTCAAAAGAGTATTTAATTTAAACAGTCTTACACAAATATTGTACAGAATATAACTAAAGGACAATTCGTGCCATGTCTGGATAAAAATCAGCCAACTACTTTTTGATAAAAATTAAGAAAAAGAAGGAAAAAATGGGAAAAATTGGAAAGTCCTGTTTGCCTATAGGCACAAAACATTGTACTTTCTCATTATCCTGTAGTCCTACAGTCCTATATGTCAGGTTTTGGTCAACCCCATCTCTTTCTTTAATTCAGGTTAACCAGATATATTAGGGTGGTATTTCCCTGTAAGTTCACCCCCCAAAAACACCACTGAATACAAAGTCTATTTTTGTCTTTTATCTGTTTAAATCTATTAATAGCATAGACACACTTCACCTTTGAGTACACTGACTCCAGAGACAACCCTTTTTGGACTCTACTTTGTTCCCAGGTACTTTAAAAAGAATATAAATCTAAAGCCCAAGAAATGATGTAGGAAAAAAAAAAAATATAAATTACATAAATAAGAACACAAAGGAACGAAATCGGGAGAGAAGGAAATATATATGCTTTAACAAATTTTGAGAGACAGAATGAAGGCACAGAATAAAAGGTGAGATAATTATTTAATATATGAATGAATTCATAGATGAATGGATGACAGAACAAGACAAATTAGTATTAATGAATAAATCATTGAACAAGAAAATGCATGAATGAATAAACTAATAAAAACAGATAACAAGTTGAGGGTTAAGATACAAGGCTATCTCAAAGACCTTGATTATCAAAGCTTTAATATGTAGCTCAGTCCAGGACTACGTGACTGCCTTGCGTGTGGTAATGGCCGTCACACATCAACAGTTCAAAAGGGGTTTTCCAATTCCCAGCCAGCCAGGCAGGAGTTTTGTGTTGTTTGTACTGTGGGGTGTACACAAAGCCCTCAGATGCAAGAATCATGGATCGATTTCATTTTGCAAGCAACATGTTTCTGTGTACAGTAGGATTACCTCCAACAGAACTAGATTACAGGGTAGTTTTTGTTGTTTTTTATGACGGTAATAATGATGATATTGTACTTCTTTTGTGAAGCATCTTACAAGCACTGATTGTAGTGCACTGCAGCGTATTAGTATCCCAGACGTTCGATTCAATAACTTTTTCCTGCTATTGCACAAATACATCCAATTCAAATAGAATTCTGTTGCTTGTCGCAGCTAATAGTAACTTGCACTAATAAAATAATTTCTGTTTAATAAATCTGCAATATAATTAGATTTAAAAATGGACACATTTTCCAAGGTCTCAACTGATATTCTAATCAATTGAAAGCAACCTCAGCAAGAACAAGCTAGAATACCAGATTGATAACGTTGTTTGGTGTATACCAGGAATAAGGGAACAATAGAACGTGTCACTTTCAAACGTGAATAGGTAGCAGAAACACCAAGGACGAATTCTACATTAATTCATTAATTTTCTATGACACAAATACCCCTGAAGCATATGCAATGCTCTACAGAGGAAAGAAATTAATGTTGAATACCCCCCCCCCCCCTTTAAAAAAAATAAGGATTTGCGCATGAACAAGGTTGGGAGGAGGTCAGTTTGAGCCAAACCACAAGAGAAAAAAAACCATAGCTGTGCTTCACCCTTTGAATGAATGGCTGAATATTCATGACGAAACACTCGGAGCGTCACTCCGATTTGAAGTGAATTTGGGAGTGAAATCTCTCGCTCGACAACGTGCATAGAAACGCAGTCGTGGCCAGAGTAGTAATTCATCGAATCAAGAAATGCGATGCGCTCGGACGGCTAAAATTACGCTCCAACGTCATCCAGGAGGGGAGGAGTAGTAATAAGACTGGTGTGATGCGGAGCCTTACGAGATGGACAGAGGAAGGAGAAGAGGAGAGAGAAGGAGCATGTCAGTGTTACCAAGGTAGCAGAACGCGCTTGTTTGATTATTGACGCAATGCTTGGTTAAATAGGGCCCCTCTCAATGCCATGGACGCCAAATGTAATTCCAGGCTCACTCTCTTTGCAGCCTCCTGGAAAAAAATTGTTAACCAACACGAAAAAAAGAAGAAGGTTGTTCGCTGAATGAACCCAGTAATTTCTGCATGTCTTTCTCGCTGTGTTTAAATCCTCACTTTCTCGGCCTCCCAGCCTCTATTGATCTTGTTCTCTCTCCCTTTCCTCAGCTTTCGATCATTCTCTCTCTCTCTCTCTGCCTCCGTGTTTACTGCAGTTCTTTTTACTTCATGAACAACTACTGTTACCTTGTATCATATAGCATGCTGTAGACTAGAAGACAATGGTTTTAAAATTAATTTCCATATAAAAGCTTTATATATTGCACAGATCAGCCTTTCTGACAGAATAATTAGCTACATGTAGGGATGTTAACAGCACGATACCAACATTCCAATTACACCAAATGACAGAGAAATGGATTTTTACAACAATAAATAAATTTTAGCATTTAATTGCTACATCAAGGCACAGGGGGAAACAGTAATATGTGAGGATTCAAAGCTAAGTGATGTACAATGTAGATATGAAGACAGTTTGCCTGAAAATCAAGATAAATAATAAGGACATATCAAAATAATTTGCAAGCTTTCAATCAATAGACCCAACATGGGTAACAAAGAAATACAACAAAACTTCATTGAGAAAACAAATCATGATAAAGGCAAAAAAATACAATTCAAGTATTTTTCAAAAAGACTCGAGGCCTGGTAAGGTGGGGCTACATACTCCATGTGTAGCCTAATGTACATGTAGGTCATAATGTGTACATTTCTAAACAAGTAACAGCTGGGGAAAATTATTTTCATTTGTAACTTCTACAAGAAAAGATCATTACATAGAATAAAATCCTCAGATCGAGAGGTAAAGTTGCCAATTTAGGATAACGAATGGCAGTGGACATACACATGGTAGCAGTATCAATGGTTTCGATGTCACCTGCACAAACAACATGTGGTTGCCAATTTGGAAACCTTATTTTTTTAAAGATCACAAGTTGATGTGTACATGTTGTGTACAAGTAACGGGCAAACAACGCTGAAACGTGTATGAGCAACGTGTGTATTTTAATACACATGTCATTAACGCACGTGAACGTCCCTCGAAGTGGTCGTAATATAGTTTATGTCTTCCCTGGCGTAAATAGTAACAATTCAAGAATTTTAGTGTCTCAATACCTAATCTTTTTCCTCCATCCTAAAAAAAAGAGAAACATTCTTAATAGAACCAGTACAAAAGACATACATAGTAATCACTATTTTCACATCTTCTTCACCAGTCTCAAAATTAAAAAAAAAAGTGCTTTTACAATTGGATTGTAAATTCATGATTACATCTTACGTCTAATGGGAAAGGGAAAATCCCTAAAGGGTGTGTTCAATGTCCATTTTCAAATTTAAACGCCAACATGAATCATGATACAAAACACAGAACACAACCGCTCAGTGTCGAAAATTTAAAGCTGATTATACGTCCATCGTCTTTAAATTCTGCGCTCTCAAAAACAAACATCTGCACTTTATTTCACTTGCACCAGAATCTTCCACTGTGAGAGCACCTTTAAAAACATTTGAAAACTCAATTGTGTTCAGTGTTGCATTTCGTTGCATTCACGAGGCTCAAGGTCGTAAAATCGAAGCTGATCGTGATTCAAGACGCATCTTTTTCGGCATTTAAATTTTCCTCCGAATGGAGGTCTGAAACATGTTTACTTTACGCCCGGGAATGGGGACACTTACTACCCACTTAATTTCTCTTTATATCAGCATTTTGCAATTGCGTTTTGTATCATGATTCATGTGGGCGTTTAAAATTTGAAAATGGACATGGAACACACCCTAATTCATATCTTAAGGTGAACGTTGGGAATAAAAACACAAGCCTTTCAGACAATAACATGAGCAAATATTGTAATATCTTTAAGTGTAGGCCTACATATAAATGACTGCATGGGACTGATTCAAGCAGAACCGCTGAGCACTGCTGCTGCTCCTAAATTTAGAAAATCCTAACATCCTGCCCTAAATATGTACCGGTAATTTGACTATTCCTCTCTGGGTTCTATATTGGGTAAGATGACGGGACCCCACCCCCAACCTGTTCCCTCAGTATTATCACAGTCACACAAACAACAAAGATAAAATGCACTATGTAACAAACAAGATTATATGTTCTTATTAATACATGTAAGTGCAGGGTTGTGACAAGGCCCCACCGTAACGCAGTTCTCGAACCTCCAACACTTTCCCTTTAAAGTTTTACTTTTCCTTTCTAATCTTTTCAACAGCCTCTCACTCTCTACCTCTATTTTGGGCAAGATGACTGAATACCCTTTAAGCCTCCCTCCAACTAAAAGCATATTTCCTCAGATCTATCCTATCACTGTTTGTGTAATTATGAAATTATTTGAATCTTGCTTTCTCTGTCCCTGTATTGGGCTAAGTGATGTTAGGCTGCCCCTCGATGTTCTACTCACTTCATTTAACTTTCACTTTCTAATATCAAATCTTCTTGTAGGTATTTATGACTTTCGGTTTAATTCAAGAATAAAGATTACTGCCAGAAAGTGCCACACATTCACAGGAGTGTGCAATGGTTTTAAATGTACTCTATCTACAAATGTACATGTAGATGAAAGTGCTGAGCGCAAGAAAGGGTGTTCTAGTCATGTGTGTAGAGCACTATGGAGTAATTCCTCATTTTGCGCTTTATAAATAGTGAACTATTACATAAATTATTACCCCTCTGGCTTTCAATCGATTAATGTGCAAAGTTCTGATGCGCCTATCAGTACACGATGAGACTGCAGGAATCACATACAGGTCACTGCAACATACAAGAGAAACTGAAGCAGGTGAGGAACTTCAGGTCTGTTCCACGTGCAGACAAAGCAGACATTAAGTCTTTGACTTCCGTTTATTTTATAGCTGAAGTCCAATTGTTGTATGCAGTTGTCTAAAACATGACCGAACTTTCATTAACTAGTATTTGCAGTGCAATATCCCTTTAAACACTACTAAACTCATTTTCAGAGAAACAAAGAGCGTTCATAATATCACAGCCTGTGTGCCAGAAGGCTGTTTACTCAATATACTCAAACAGCCTTAGTGCCTTTTGGAGTCTCAACCATCAATATTGGACAAACGATATTGGCATCAACAATACAAAGAATTAATGCTTCTGTAACAAAGAAATGACCAACTTCACTTTCGCTTCCTCCATCCTTTCTGAGCATCAGCTTTTAAAGGAAACGGAGCACTTATATACAAGTAGATAATTCAATATCATTTAAAAATTTTCATAGTGCCAATTTTTTATGAATCTTTTCTTTGTCTCATTGAAATAAACTACAGGGACATGAATGGTTAACACTCAGACATTTTGGTATTGTTCTTCGTTTCATGGTGAAATGGGTAATTGCAAAGTACTTATTGTTTTCCAATTTTAAATTTTAAGAATGTAGAATTATTTTAAACGGTGCCTTTTAAACAAATATTCTAATGAAACATAAACACAAACAGCAGTAAGTATTGTTTTCATAGAGTGCAAAAACTAAATGCAGGGCTAGAAAATGAACTGACCCCCCCCCCCTCCTAAAAATGAATAAAAATCAATGTACCATTATACACATCACTTTGACTCTACATAAATACATTTTTAGAAATAAAAACACATTTGGTATTGAAACAAGAACTACGACAAGAACAAAAGACCATGCCTAGGATCAAAAGAAACAAAATTATAGCACATTTCCTCATGACTTCTTTCAGGGAAAAAAGGGTGAAACAAAGGACTAACTTGATATCACGAATAAGGACCTTTTCCTTTAGGACAGACTTTGAAACAAAGACATGGATTTCCCCCAACACCAAACAAAGAAAAAGTGGGGTTTGCATGTTACTGGTGTGTAGACTTTCTGGACATGTTTTTGGCAAAATGTCAAAACACTAGTCTACCAACATGAATGAGTCAACAAAGGGTCTGCAAGGTGGTCGTCTAGCTCCCTGTTTAGACGAACAATGTTTATGTGTTGCGTAAAATGTTGATCGTGTATCATGAATCAGACAATTTCTCAACCGGATAGAAAACACAGTGGTGCAGATCATGCATATATCCAACACTCAACACTAACATTTTTCAGGAGCAGCCGTACAGTGCACCCAAATATTCATAATCAATACCAAAAAAAAAAATGGTTGCCTGGATTTGGTTGCCCTGATTAGAAAGGAAGAAGGACAAACAAAACTGTGGCACAGATAAGCATCTATCTATCTAACGTTCGGGGGGGGGGGGGGGGGGGGGCGGGCGTGATCCATTTGTCATCATCCCTCTAAGAAAAGTGTAACCCACAAAAATTGAATAGATTTTTCCATTGCACACGCTGGCCCCCATTCCTCAAGTGTGCACAGATTTTATGTTAAGCCCCGCCTAGTCATCAAGTTCTCATTTGAATCTTTTGACCCTAGTTTCGTAGTGAGATGGAATGTTATACGTTTTATTAGTTAGCCTTTAGACACCATTTTCGTAAAAAATTTCTTTTGTCTGAACACACTGTTTGGATGTATGATGATAATGTACTATGTTATTCATAAACCGAACCACAAAAGTTGGGTGAAACAAAGAGCAATAATTTTGATTTGGCTTTTTTTTTCGGAGTGTGGGTGGAAGTGGGTGTTCACTTATATATTTAACACACACAAGAGAATAAAGGTGAAAAACCTCAGAAACTAGCTGGTCTTTGTACAATCTGTATCAAATCACATGGTACAGTTGGAAAACATTTTTTTAGAGTATGAAAATTAATGACAATTGATATTTTCATAAAGAAGGAAAATCAGGCTTTTGTGCAATTTTTTTCATCTCATTTGGTGCTGTAGATATTGAGATTTGATTATTTTTCTATAATCAAGAGAAATCTATTTTGCGTTTGCTTTTGCATGGCTTTGTAGGTTTCACACATAGTGGCCATGAATTCATCAACAATAGATGTGTGTAATTTCGATTAGCTCCTCGTCACACATAATTTAGCATAACTTAAAATTGTTTTAAAAGCAAAAGCAAATTATACAAAACAAAGTGCATCAGCAAGAAAAATCTCTTGGCTTAAATTTTGTACCACATACACATATTATTTGAGAAAATTTCATACCTAAATTATTTTTTCCCCGACTGTACAATTTTTAAAAAATGCTGTACAATCTTATGTAATATTATTGGGAATAGGGAAAGTTGAGTTTTTAGTCAGGCTTTTACTTTTTCTTCAAAGTGGGCATTCATTACAAAAAGTGCAAGTAAAAGTTGTGCTCTCTTATGACTTGTTGGTCTTTATGGTCAATATGACTGTACAAGAAATGCAAAGCTGTTCTTGCAATTTAAATGAAGTTGGTGTAATTATTAATCTTACTTGATATAATCGTCATCTCTACCACTACCAGTATAAGTGGTTATTTTTGTGGTGCTTTTGTTTGCGCGAATTTCACGAGTCTGTATTCGCAAAAATTATCCCCTCACAGTAAAAGGTTGCTTATACTTAATCATAGTAAAGAAGACATAAAAATCCTGAAATTATCCCCTTGCGAATTAGCCCAACTAGTAAAGTCGCAAAAATATTTACTAAGTATTTATACACTAATCAGATATAGGCCTATTTGTAAAATCAGTGTCACTTTGGCTTTGCGGTATCAACCTGTTCAGCGTGTGCACGAAACGATGCATTTCACCTACTCTTCATCAAATTGGCCGCTCCAGTGAATACCTGGGCATGTTTCCAAACCAATGTGGTTACTAGATAAGTTATTAATAATGTCCGGTTGTTGGTCAGGGTTTGACTTGTGGGTATAAAGCAGACAAATTTGATCATGGTAGGAAATGAGCTAAACCAAAGAAATCTTGGCTAGCTGTCATTTAATGTGATGTCATCTTTTTGTAGACTGAGCTACATGTGCTATTTATTCAGAATTGCTTGTGATAAGGGCGATTCCATGTTCTTGTTAATTCTTTTGTTTTTACCAGGTTTTTTTCCCCTGCATCCATTACCACACAGTACTATTTTTCATCTCTATGTTACACGATGAGTTATCCAGTCAAGTTAACTCTTGGTTCTTGTACCCCTTCTGATAGTACTCTAGGATAACCATCAATCACAAAAATACCTTTTCTTCTTTTTTTTTAAATCACTTTTAATGCCATATCTGTGACATATGATCTAAATATCCCAAGTGACACAACAAGGAGTCACTCATTAGGAAGGCAGAAATTACAGATGTTGATACATTTCCCACATGTTCTTCTAACTAGTGGACATTTATAATTTGTGAAAAAATGAAGTTTCTATGAAATGAACAATTTCATAGCAATGCTGGTGAAATACCTACTTACAGGGTTTTACAATACCAAGATAATGGTACACATAGGCCTGAAATATATTATATTTCACTATTTTCAGCATCAAGTTTCGTCTATACATGTACATGTATGGACTGACACATAGACAGTTTTACAGATCAATAAAGTTCAAGTAAAATCTTATAAGTGATAAAGGATTACGAAAGCTATAAAGTTTTAATATATTGACCAATCAATCATAAATGGAAACCGAGCATTGACTAGGAGGGGAAAAAATAAAGAAAACATACAAAGAACAGAGTCATTGTGAGCAAGACAGAATGCATTATGGTAGGGGGATTCCCATCTTATGAAACCTACATGTACTTATCAGTACACAATAAAATATGCATTGACGCCAACAGCCTGGATAATCGAGAGATCAAAAGAGGGGGCGAACATAGTAAGAGTCACAGTCGCACAAATAACAACAAAATATGGTATCGATCTTTCAAGAAAAGGGCGTGGGAATATTGTTCGAACAAAAAAGGAGGCAACTTTATGTGCCAACTAGGGCAAATGATTATTTCTCAAATGTGTTAAGCCCCAATACGATTTTTCATACAAATACATATCCCCTGGCCTTGATTCTACGTAGTTTGGGATCTGCTTTCTCGGTTTTTCATCCAATGTTCTCCGGAAACACTTCAAAGCAACGTGTTGCGTATCAGAATTGAGCCACTGTAATCTTACAAACTAAGCCATGGCCGATCACTCTTGATTCTTGGATGAACTTGAACACATGTGACGTAATTATTGATTGGGTGGATTTCTTTCTTTCGTTGTCTCTCTCAATATCTCTCAGTCTCTCTCTCTCTCTCTAGGACTTGACACCTTTCTCCAACTCTCGCTCTCTCTCTCTCTCTCTCTCTTCCTATATGACGTTTGATTTCTGCTGTATCTTCTTCCGATTGTTCTTGACATTGAAATGAACTTGACTACTTCGACTGATTTTTTTTCTTCTTCTCTCTCGGTCTGTCTTATTACAAATACCTTTTGGGGCACATTACAGTAAATACCCTTACATGTGCATTTCTTTCTCTCATTCTCTTTACCTATCTCAATGACAATTGCTTCAAATGATTTCCTTTGTATTTTCTTCTCCTCTCTCTTTAATTATTTTTAACTTGAGCAAATAAACAGAATAGATTTTTGACAAATTAGATGAAGTTTTCTCTATCTCTCTCACATAATGATAAAAATATTGATATGAAATATAGTGTTTTAAATTTTCAACATGTCTAAAGGATAAATGTCCCTCTCTCTCTCTCATACTCTTTTTTTTTTTTTTTTTTCAACTTGACAATAATCTTTTACAAAATGTATATATGAATTTACCCTTCTCTCTCTTTACCTGTCCCTGCCTCGCCCCCCCCCCCCACCCCCACCTCTCTTCCTTTGTCTCCTTTAATACATGAATGTGTATATCGTTGGCTGAGAACCAGAAGGGGCGCTATTACAGATCAAAGGTGTTCCGTTGAGAACCAGATATATTACCATTGAATTTGTACAGCAATTGTGCCCTTCTGGCTCTTAACAGACGATATTATCTCTCTCTCTCTCTTTCTTTCTCAAAGACATATGTAATCCATATTTCCTTTATCATCCCACACAGTCTTAAGAACTTCATCCATCCCTCGAGTGCAATCATTATTGTCATTATCTTGTCAAGATTATTTAGAAATATTGTATTGAGGCTCTCAATAAGGATACAGAGAATTTCCTTGTCTTTGTCAGAATAGAAGTTTCATAATGGACAAAATTATGTAATAATCTTTCATTTAATCAATGTCTATTTCACAATACTTCCTTTTAAAGGAATTTTCTTTCTTTCTTTTCTTTCCATCTGCCGAAGAGATTTTCTTAATTTTTCTCCAAAGATATGATTTTTAATAATAATAATTATTCATTACTTGAAAACGAACATTACATCCATGTCTGTTTCCTACATTGTTAGATTTAGGCATACCTTATTTATTTATTCTATTCACTCAAATTCCTTTAATGTTCAGCAAAATACAATGTAGTCAAATTCAGTGCCACAAGGCACTATTTCGCAATTAGAGAATTGATTTAAAGACTGAGCTTTGGATACAAAATAAGATTACAAGCTTTTTTCTACAAGTCGATTCTCACGAAAATATCTACTTCAATATAATTAGCTATTTGTAGTACTAAGTGAAAACATCATAAAATATGTGACATTATTAGCTACAAGGGCATAACCAACAGTGTGTTAGCTCTCAGTGAATTCATATTATATTTGTTTTGCTAGGTTTACCTCGGTGCCTACATGTATGAGCACACATACTATTTGCACAACATGAAGTACATGCGCAACAATAATAATATCCCCACACCTCACGCAATGTAACGCTACAGCACCCCAAATCAATAGGCTATGTATATTCAATACAATTACAATGAAGGAACAGAGACATGTACCCAACCCATTATCTAAGCATGTCTTACAAAGTTGACCTTTAGGTGACCCGGCCAGACAATAAAGTGCTATATCCAGGCTCGCTCATCAATAGGCTTTATTGAACGGACTTTAATTTGGCTTGAGTGAAAAGGTATAGTCTACGCACAGCAGCACAATATTCCAAAAGTAACTGGAAACTCCTCTTTCTTTCGATAACCAAATTATAGGCCTACTGTATTTTTGAAATATCAATGGAAAAACATGCTTCACTTTTGTAATGTTTTAATTTTAAAAAAATATAAATATTAAACGGTTAGAGCAGTTACATGAAAATAATAATTCTCTTTTATGTGAATCTAAAATATAGGCCGACATTATCATATGAACATACAAGATGTTTTTGTGTTAGTTTTTTATACAACAACAAAATAAGGATAACAGATAAGGACAAATGTTAAGAACTACATGTAGGGCCTACACGATGTGCTGTCTATTACTCATTTGGGGAAAAAAATATGTGCATGGTGAGAAAAGTATATAAACCTGCATAAGTCTAAAAACAGGCAGTCTTTTTCCTACTAGCTTACTTGTTCCTATATAGGCCTAATAACATGAACACCAATGATGTACGATATCAAACATAACTAAATTTGTTTCATTCTCAATGTCATATGACTTTGCTTTAGATGCCAAGAAACATATATGTACACATCATTGACATATCTTGCCAAGGTCAAAACTTTTGACTCAATGCCAAAAATATATCACAAACCTTTTCCACTAAGAAACATATTAATAAAAAAGCTCCATGACATTTATATAGAGCATGCAATACAAAGAAATAAGCTAAAATCAGGAAAAAGTCAACAGAAGTTGACCTGACTGACCTAAATCAAACTGCTGTAGTAAAAAAAAAATGGGCTTGTACAACTAAAGAAATAATGATAATTTGATCTCATATACATGTAGACATTGTAAAACTGCTGTGAATGAGCATACATAATTCAACCACACTGACCTTAATTCAAAAGCTATATAATTTAAAGCCTCTGTCCATATGCCTATATTATTAGGTAGAATGTAAGAAGGCTTTATACAAATATGGGCATAGTGAAGTCTGTACTTTGGTACATTAATCATTATAGAACAATACTTTGGTACATTATTATCATTATACATTCCTACAAAATACATGTATGTACAGTACAGTACATTATCATTAGACCCCTACATGTATATAAAATATACAGTAGGGGCATACATCTCAGAATCTCAGAATGTTATCCAGACATCGCTTTTCAGCACTTGCGTCTAGAGGTGGTGTCGCTTCCGTGCAGTACATTTTTAAATTAATGGGGGACTTTTCTCTAGGTATTGTTTGAAGGATTTTGTGGAGTTCAGGTTTTTGGCTACAGGGGAAGTTTGTTCAACTTTTATGGTGTTTGGTATAAAACTGTTCATGTAGGCCTTTGTTCGGCACTGTAGTGGGACAAGGCGGCTACTGTTTTCTCTCACAGAACGTGGTGCTTCATGGACATAGTCCGGGATGTCTACAGCAGCTTCTCCATGAAGTGCTTTATAGAATAAGGTTAGTCTGCTGTCTCTCCTTCGTTGTTGAAGAGAAGACCATTCCAAGGATCTGAGTAATTCGGTGACACTTGTAGTTCGCCGATAGTCACTGTAGACGAATCGAGCAGCTCTTCGCTGGACCATCTCCAGTTTGTCGACAAGGCAAGCTTGGTGTGGGTCCCAAACCGTAGCTGCATACTCAAGTTTGGGACGTACAAGGACTTTATAGGCAGCAGTTTTTACTTGATGTCGCATCTTGACAGGTTTCTTCTGATGAATCCCAAGATCTTATTTGCATCATTTGCTACATGGTTGATGTGGGTTTTCCATGACATGTCACTAGATAGGTGCACACCCAGGTAGGTTGTCTCTTTAACAGATGTTAGTTGCACCCCATGCATATTATATATAAAGTCCTTCGGTTGTCTACTTCTGGTTACTTGCATGGTTTGGCATTTGGATGGGTTGAAGCTCATTTGCCATGAGGTTGACCATTCCTTGAGAGCATCCAAGTCTTTTTGAAGTTGGTCTTATCTTCATTTTCTTGAATGTGGCGAAAGAGGATGCAATCATTTGCAAACAGCTTAATCTTTGTTCCTGGACTTACTCGATCACCGATGTCGTTATATACAGGAGAAACATGAGCGGACCCAATACAGTTCCCTGTGGCACTCCAGAAGAGACTGGAATTGGTTTGGAGACTTCACCATCCACAAGTACTTGTTGGCTACGTTGGGTAAGCCAGGTGTTAATCCATCGGTAGGTTGAATCCTGTACTCCATAATGGTCTATCTTGCGTAGTAGTTTAGGGTGGGATACGGTGTCAAATGCTTTACTAAAGTCTAATATCTGCATGTCAACCTGGCTGCCTGGGGTTGTATCAAGGCAGCGCATGATCTCTTCTATTGTATTTACTAGTTGAGTCTCGCAAGAATGGGCTTTCAAGAATCCATGTTGATAATGTTTTAGGATATGATGGTCTTCGATGTGAGCCATAATATGATGAAATATAATGTGCTCTAGCAATTTACAGGATACAGATGTCAGGGATACTGGTCTGTAATTTACAGGAAGAGACCGATCTCCTACAGTACAGTACAGTATACAGTGTACATGTACAATATATTTGTAGGCCCATGAAATATTTTATGTCAAAGACAATCTACTTGTAAAGTTGGAAATAACTTACCTGAAAAAGCCCTGCTCTGTCCACTTATATGTTCCAAAATTCCAAAACACCCACTGACTACACAAGCAGTCTATCCTGTGATGTTCAAGCCTATATCCTGTGGCCAGTGCTTCAGTGAATGTCCACTCTATACAGTCTACACACAGCGGTCAGCTTGACCCGATGCCTCGATCAAGAGCCAAGGACGGACTGGCTGTACTTATGCAAATACCTTGACCAGTGTGAATGAATACCCAAGCTTGACCACAGCATGGGATAGGCTGGACAGTTAATCTCGTACTTTGTCCTATCTCTTTACGAGGTTGGGGTCATTCTTGCATTTTTCTATAGGAGAGGTACGGATAAGCAGCTTATAAACCGGCCTCCTTCCCTGCTGAAAAGCAACAATTGGTTTGGGCACTGTGAGTGTAGGACCTACATGCTATGTTTACCATGTAAAACAATAACACAAGTCTGTTGTTTGGGGAGGGATGGAGTTGACTTTTAAATAGAACTGGCCAGCGAATGAACCCTGAGTTTGATGGCATGTATTTCATGCAACGATAATGCCATAGGCACTTACGAAGAATGCTTTCAAAACATTTACATAAAACAAGGCCAGACCTAGTTTCAAGCTCATCCAGGTCTTTATACACGCTGACAGGGTTCTTGTAAATGCACTATAAAAAGGGGAGGAGTTGTCCTCTATAAACCACTAGACAGAGACGGGGAAGTTTGAGTATTTTTCATTTGAATACCCATTTAAATAAAAGTGCCCTACAAAAATGGGCAGGCACAGAGTACGATACGGTCAGTCAGCACATACACTACGACACCGGGTATACTGGACGTATAGTATATGGAATGCAATACACACTACACACAGTACATCAAGTAGTAGTAGTATTGGAGAAATCCCCTCCTTCGTTGGCAGCTATCCAATGTAATTCATGGTTTCAGACATACACAATAGTATGCTGCACAGCTTTCTCCTATACACGGTTGACACGCTTTCACTTTTTGTCTCCTCTTTCCGTCTCTCACTGGTATTAACTCTAAGCTTACTTTTTCAATAACAATTCATAAGCTGGCTGGTTTTGTCCGTTCACCTCAAATATTAACTTCCAATATTGAGCTAATATTGAAATAGAATTGGAGACTGTTTTGTTGACATTATTAATTGGTTCCGATCACAACGCTTAAAAAATGATATTGATAATCATATGTCCGTCCCACTTTGCTCCAGCAAACAGTGTTTACAATTGGTAAAAACAGAATTCTGCCAAAATTATGAGTTTCACATGGTACAATAAATCATAAATAAATCATGTGCCAATTCCAGTACACGTTCATCACAACACAACAAGACATAAAGTAAAGCGGTGTTAATACAGATACATCAAAAAGTAGCCCTGCATATGGTCCTAATATTCCTTTGAGGCAAATATTACGAGGTGTGGTATGTTCCGCCAATCACTCACTACACTTCAGCCAATATAACACAGCTTCTATGACTCCCAGGTTTCACAAAGCATATTTGTATCTCATAATGATATCAAATCCAAACAAATATTCTCAAAGTACAGCTGTGTTTATTCCAAATAAAATCCCATGCACGCATACCCGGTGGAGTCTAACGTCTCCAGAGCTCGAGCTGTGTTCGTTGGTTTGTTGTCGACCGGTGCAAAAGTCACAGAGATTACCCCAAATCTAAATAGTGCAAATGCTACTCAGGGTTGAAGTCAATACAGCCTTCCATTGCTAGCCTAATCTTTTGATGAATTCTGTTTCCACAAGCTCAACGCTTACTATATTGCAAGGTAGACTAGCTACATTTGTAGCAGAAACAGGGAGATTCCGACCCCTCTGTACAGCAGCTAGCTAGCAATGGCAAAGGAGTTTCTACCAGCAATTTTCTGCCCAAATTCATAGACAAGCCCCTATGCAGCTCTCTCTCTCTCCCCTACCTCTCTCTCTCTCTCTCTTTTGGTATACAAACCTCTCACACACATACATACACACCAATGCATAACAAGCACCATGGTTTGGACACACTCACAAAAATTATCCCTGCACCCCCTAGAGGCTTTGAATGGGAAAACCACAGTAATATATTCCAGCCTGGAACCCTCATTATACTACTGGACTCTACTGAATATTTAACCTTGATCCTTTAGCTCTAGTCCTATACACACAAACAAATACATGGTAGGCTGTGTATGAGATATGAAATTCATTAGCTGGGTATTAATAATTTTATCACACACACACAAGTAATAAAGTGCCTACTATCACCATACACAGACAACACACAGACACCTTAGCTATTTATAGCACTCAAAGGGGTATCCTCAGCAAGCTTTGGCTATGGGTTGTGTTGCATGCATACATAATGTACATTTCTTTGTCCCCCCTTTATCCACCATACACATTCCCCTCAGTACAGTTCCCCTACACAGTCCCCAGCCTCCCAGGGAGCTACCACTGTGGCGTAGTAGGGGAACCAGCACTCCTGCTCTCAGAGGGACTGACTGCACCGGGTAAATAAATCAGGGTCAGCAATGCACGGTTGCCTAAGTAACGCAACTCCCCTAAAAACCAGACCTGCCGAACACAATGAATATCTTCTTATATGTCATAACCATTTCAGAACCTGTTGCTATAGTTGAATATCGCATAAAAAATTACATTTCTAATTAATTTCTAAAAATGTTTGGTTTTGAAGAACCATATTTCAGGAGGAATATGCATTTATCTGCCATTCTTACTTTTACACTATCATTTGTTTGGAGAAAGAAAGCTGTTGATGTATTAAATTTTACTTGCACCCTTCTGGTTCTCAAAATGAAATATATTTCCTTTGGGTAAAAACATACCTTGAAACATACCTCTCCTTTGATAAATTCAATGCACAATCATTCCAATAAATCAATTGCTGGGCAAGGAGGCTTTCAATAGACCGAATTAAAATTAAGCTATACAATCACCTAAATTTTTTAATAATAAATGGTCATTACATTGAGTTTCATGATAATGTTCCGGAATATAAAGTTATCACATCTAGGACAACCCCACATTGAAACAAGCGTACCCTTTTTGACATCATTTGGTAGCAGTGAAGCTGTCTTGGAGGGAACATCCATATATTCCGCAGGGTCGTCATGGCCCCTTGTCCTAGGGTTAGTTTTAGGATTAGGGTTAGCGCATACAGCATGTAATGTATTCCTTCGATATCATGACCAGGGCTCCTTAACACAAAGGTTTGCCATCAATCGTTAAGTAGTAATAGCCAAACGCAATCATTGTTGCATGCTCTTTTTGTTCCAAAAGACTGTTCAGTAACCAATTACGACAATTCTTTCAAATTGCAATTGATAGCAAACCTTTGCGTTACGGGGCCCAAGTCTCCTAGGGTCATCATGACCCACTGTTGGCCCTGTGGTCTATAACCGTATTAGAACCTTATCTGATATAAACCGGTCTATGAGCAACCCGAGACAGGTCTGTGACAGGTTAGAAAGTCAATGCAGTGCGTCTTAGCCCTTCAAATGTACAGCAACTAAATATTCTATGCACAGGGCCCTTGAATAAAACCTAAACTATAGGTCTACATACCTTAAGAATAAAGCAGCCGCTATACAAGTGGTTATTTACAAGTCGATTTGACTTTTGAAAATTGGTCTTCAAGAAAATTTCCACCTCAGTATAGCCTAAGGTTATTTATGTTTATGAAAACATCTGAAAAATCGTGAAATTATACTTACACAAATTTCTGCACCTAGTTAAGTCCAATATGGCAAAAATATCTGCATATGAAAAATTTGGCTTTATAACAAGCAGATCTATGCAAACAGAGAGGGCTTCAGCCTTATTTGTTCAAACCTTGTGCTGTATTATGAAAGAAAAGGGTTTCCGCTTGTCGCCTGAAAACTAAAAAGTTTCCTTTTTTCTTTCTATCATTGATGGCTACACAGATAAGTTTTTATTATACAGTGCTATAATTATAATTAGCCAAACCTGAACAGAATAGAGCCCCGAAACCATTCCAGTGCTATTTATGGATCATAGACTGTCTCTATTTTCGTGCAGCGTTTGGAAACAAAACCATGAGAGATGGGGAATGGTTTATGGGGGTGGGGGAACAGTTTACCACACATAGAACTGTTTACAAATTATACCAATTTTCACTCTTGAATAATATTTCAGACAGAAAGCGTCAACAATTTGTGGTTATAACACTTAGGGTATTTTTAGTTTACTAGCACATTCTGTTGAAATTTGCACATTAATGAAACACACAATTACATATTGAAAAAATTTCAATGACAAAATTTGAGAACAAGTTTAGACAGAGCATCTAAGGCGTTTTCTTCAATCAAAAGGCGTCAGTTTCCTGCGGCTTCCTGGGAAACATTCGGCTTTCAGCTTTTAACATGTTTGAACGTGTACAAGCCGTATTAAGATTTCGAGATTCTATTCAAAATCGGCTTTTGGAACAAAAGCCGCTGGAAACTGACGCCTTTTGATTGGAGAAGACATCTAAGGTACTGTACAAGCCTAAATTTTCGGGAAAAGATATTTTTGTGACTTCTTACTACATAGGTGAAATTGCTAGTTTTATTGAAAAGGATAGGCCTATATGTTTCTCAAGAATGGACTTGCGAAAAGAACCCTCACAAAATTTCAGCTCGTACACTATCTAATGCATGCAGTGGTAACACCCGATCACAAGCCAAGAGGCACATACGTGCTAGGTAGTGGCCATAGACCAATTTTTGGTGACTCCTACAATTTTAGATGTGCTCTGTACATATCTGAAAGAAAAGTATGTGCGATGTAAAAATTTACTTCGATCTCTACCATAGAGGGATGCATGATGCACATACAGCCAGTCATAACAACTTCATTATGAGTCAACTTTGGGGCCCTAAAAATTCAGAATTTAAACATGAGTCCCCCCTCAATCTATGACATTTTGGTGAAAATAGGAAATTCTGTGATCAGATCTGGGCCCCCGTTGCATAGAGAGTTACTATTAGGCCTATAGTAACTTAGCCATCTATGGTCTCTGTCATTTGCATTTTGATTGGCTGTTGCGCAATGTTACCATGGTAGATACCATTGATGGCAAAGTTACTATAATAGTAACTATTTATGCTTGGGAGGGCCCAGGAGAGCTGGTACCTTGACACATTTTCTGACAGGATCATGCAAAGGACATCCTCACGTATACAGAGAGCCTGATTGTATCCATCAAGCTAGATTCCATGCATTCCTCACATAACAGGCATTCCGTCACTCACATAGGAAATGAAACCTACTAGACCCTAGACAACATGGAGTAGTCTGTGGCCAAGACATATTAGTAGTTGAAAGCATTTTGTTTCTTCTTCTTCGCTTTCTAATGCCATTATCTATAAATGATATAGGTGACCATTCCATGCTAACCCTCTCTGCTCTAGTCCCTGACATTGCATAAAGAGTTAACCTTTACTATTATAATAATTTTGCCATCAATGGGAACTTTCATGAAATACTGCATTTTCATTGGCTGTTGAACAACGTTACCATGGTAGTCCCCATTGATGGCAAAGTTACTATAATACATGTTGTAAATCTTTATGCAATGGGGCCCTGTATTTTATGAGTTCTAGAGTTGACTATTCATTCTATATTCATTTCTCTGAGATACATCAATCGCTTTTCCTTTTACTCTCTTTCCTTCTTTCTTTCCATCAAATTTGCACATACATGTATACTCTTGAAAAAGACTCAACAAATAATGATGGGGAGAAAATAAGAAGAAAGAAATAAGGTTAAACGTCTATTTACATTTTCTGTCCCAAGCTGTACATACATGTACATGTAGGCCTATTTGTTCAAATCTAGTTGTCTTTGGAAAAAGCGGAATTAAAATATTCTTACAAAAAGGCAGAGTAGAGGAGGTTAACTGGAGAAGCTCAAAGGCGCGAGATGAGAGTAATCTTCTTAAATGAAGAAGCCCTTAAAAAGAATAAGATTACAGTAATCTGTACATGACATTTATTTTACTATATCAAGGCTAATAAACATATTAGACGCAAACATAAAATTTAGATACCATACAAGGTATTACACATCATTTGAAGAGCTTGCAACCATAAGGACGTAATTACACTTTTAAAACTTCCGAGAAATAATCGTCTGTTTCCAATATTTTATACAGTTTTCTATCGGAGAGTGAAAATAAGGTAAGGGTGCATTTTGTTACAATTGCACTCAAAATCAAAGTTATTCAAAGATAGATATTAAACTGAACAATGGTCTGATATCAGTAAACTCAATTTACATCGTAAGAGGATTTAGCACCTTTTGGAAGTGAGCGCTTCATTTATTGACACTGAATTTGAAGACGTAGAGTCAGCCATAATCTCTTTCTTCAACATTAAGGAGGATGAAACCCTAGTAATTAATAAGTAGATTTGTGTGTAACCAGATCAGTGAAAGTTTAAAGGGGAAGTTCACCCTGGAACTTTATTGGTTTGAAAAAATGCAGAAAAATAAAAGAAAAATATAAAAGAAGGTTTGAAGAAAATCGACCAAAAATTAGCAAAGATATCAATATTCAAAGTTTTGATTCTGTGACATCACGTGCAAGCAGCTCTCAAATGTGTTGTGCATGTACATGTAATTTCCAAAAATTTGTCTTTTTTTCATGGTTCTTGGTGAAGGAATGGGTCAATTTGATAGAGGCATGTATATTAACATATGTTTGATGATGTATCGACCGCACAGGTGAAATAATTACTTTTTTTTTCTGAAAAATGACACTTTATGGAATTTACACTACATAACAAATAGGAGAACTGCTCGCATGTGACGTCACAAAATCAAAACTTTAAATATTCATAACACCATATTTTCTGGTCGATTTTCTCCAAACTTTCACTAATATTTTTCTGCATTTTTTAAACCAATTTAAACCCAGGGTGAACTTTCCCTTTAAGAAAGTTTTTAAAAATATATAACTCACTGCTGGACAGGTTTATACCCATTTAGTGTAATCCATTTGGTCTAACATCGATGTTTAATACATTTTCATTTGGTTGAATGAGAAAATTTAAGGATGAAGGGGCAAATAGATCATCTGAAGATCAGACAAAATTACAACAATTGGCTCAAGTGAGTAATTAGACTACCGGTATTAAAGTGATAATTATACCAAGTTACAGTGATTAGACAAAAGTGATAGTGCATGTAGACCATGATACTTTGTGGGTTTAGCCAATGTATTATAAGACAACCAGAGAATTAGACCATCTGCAAATAGACCCAGTGCATATAATAAATGGATACAAGTGAAATTTGGAGGTCCCTATTTCCTTTCCCATCCCAATAGTCTCAAGCCCAGGCTACCATGTATTTTTAGCACTGTGGGATAGAATAAAATTCTAGCTGGAAGCAAGGCTAGATATATTTTGCTGATAGGCAAGACTTGGCAAAGGTCAGATGGTGAAGTAGTGGTCAGTAGGGCAACATGTACCGTGTTTACATTGTGACTCTGTGTAGGGTAGGGTAGTTTGGAACAGGGTTAACATTTGATTAGTGTATGGCAGGCGTTGTATATGAAATCTATAACTGAGCAATTATTGTTTGAGCATATGTCATGGAATGAGCTATGTTACATGATGTTATGCTCTCTCCAGTGCAGACTTTAATGACAGTTATAATACATAGGACATCATAGTTTATTACCGCGTTTACATTGAGACTCTGCTCTCGTGTCGAATCCTCAGTAAGGGTTCAACACTGCAAAGAGTGAACCTGTGATTGTGTTTAATACACAACAAAAAAGGCGAGTTCAACACGGCTCTCAGATCATGACCGGAAGTAAAGGGACATCATGTGTGTTGTGATGTAAAGCCAAATCACACCTCCAACCTCAAGGTCATAGACTTCCACAATGCTTTCTGTTTACACACAGAAAAAATTGCTTCGTCGACCCCGCCTCCCAGATCGAAACCTACGATTTTGGCGGAGCAAAAATGGCATGTCGAACTCGGGTCACGGATCACACTGATCCTGTTTACATGACATAAAATTGCCGTGTTGAACACGATTGCTGTGTCGAACCCTTGAGCCGAGTCACAGTGTAAACATGGTAATGGTCATTTCAAGCTTGTATGGTCATTTGAAGAGTGATGGTCACTTCACACCTTGACAGTGTTTTCTAATGAGCCTGAATAAATGCATATCTGGGGCAGTCGTGTGCATAATATTACACTTATTAATTCAAGATGACAAGGATGTTGACTAGGATGCGGAAGATGAAGATGACAGCGATAATGACGGCAATGAGGAAAATACAAATCTGTTTCATCTGTTTCATCCTTTATTCATCTCCCCTCTCTATCTCTCCCTCTCCATTTCAAGTGCTCCTCTTCTTTCGTTCATATCACTCACTAACCTTTTACTCCGCTCTGTCTCCATCAATTTATCTCTTCTTCTTAGTTTTCACTATCTCTTTTTCTCTCTCTTTATATCTCTCTCCCACTCCATCTCATTCCTCTCTATTCTAAGAGCTCATCTTTTCTCGTTCACGTCACCAGCTAACTTTTTTACTCCACACCGTCTCCATCTATTTCTTTCTTTCTCTTTCTTTCTCTATTACTATCTCTTTTCCTATCTCTTCACATCTCTCTCCCTCTCCATCTTTCCCTCTCTATTCTAAGAGCTCATCTTTTCTCGTTCACGTCACTAGCTAGCTTTTTCACTTTGCTCTGCCTCCATCCATTTCTCTCTTCTTCTTTCTTTCTCTATCACCATCTCTTTTTCTCTCTCCCTCTCCATTCTAAGAGCTCATCTTTTCTCGTTCACGTCACTGGCTAACCTTTTTACTCCACTCTGCCTCCCTCTATTTCTCCCTCTCTCTGTCTTCCTCCTTAGGCTCCCAAGAGGGTGGTTCACTCGGAGTTCAAATGCACATGCTAAATTAGAAAATAGTCTCAGCATTCAGACCCTTTATCAATCACGTACGCATGTTATGATCAAGGATTGTAGTTCATGTATGGCCATGGTTATGGTAGTATACACTGAAAAACATAGATTACCAGCGGTCTGGTTAAGAAATAAACTAAACTGAAGTAACACATCTGTATGTCAGTGTCACTACGAGGGAATTTTCACCTTATATGACAGCAAATTCAAAACAAGCTCTCACACATGTAAGCAAGAAATGATTTCTCATAGATGATGTTCAATACTTTATACTTTTGCACTTATGGGTCAGCAATCGTACTGGTCACAAATCTAAGCGTTGTTATTCTAGGAAATTGTTGAATTGTATAAAGTACTTGAAAGGCATGGTGTAAACAAAACATGATAAAATTATAAAAACATATAAAACATCACTTCAATACAATGCAGGCCTAAGCATGTGTAATGGCAGGCTAAAAACTTCAAAACTATGAATCCATCTCCAAACAATATACTATAAAATCAGTCGACGGGTCTCCAATCAAAGACTACAAATATACATCTCAACAGTTATACTAGGTCAGAATAAAACAGTAGAAAACCAGCAAGTGCATTGTTGACAGGGGTATTAGATACAACCTGTGCATAAAAAACAAACTCATGTTATTCTAAACAGCCAAGGACATATCAGTTCATGACAGACAAAAGGAGGATACCTTGTTGATCCTTTACCGAACAAATTTGAACAAAAACCTGAACACGCTAAATCAAATTTTTTGCTTTGCTTTTATCCAATCATTTTCCTGCATACCAGATAGCCATATTCTGCTTGTTTACATGTACACAATTATGCCTGTTTCTCCATCCCTCTGTATTATATTCCATAACAATGTCCAAATATACATGTAGATTGTTTATGTTGGATCATGCAATAGCCTTTTTCTCCATTTACTGCAACTTAAGACCACCTGTACACAAGAACAAACCAACACATTGGTCTTTTTCATATCATCAAGGACAATATCTCCTTTTAGTGACGCTTTTGCATTATCTTTGAAACTAGAAATATGTGATGCGTCACGTCGAAAGGAGAGACTAGTCGCGATTTTTGAAATCCATTTTATTTGATATTATTGATCCCTGATTCATTGCCTTGAATTTGATATATAACCCAACTGTAAAGAGTAAATAGAAGTGGAGATATTAGCCTCTGAACGCGAGGAGAATTGTGCTCTTGGAAATCAAAATCAAGAGAAAAACGTCTGCGAAGTTTGACTTCCGTTTGACTCCGAGCCAGAAAAATAAGACCATTTTGTCACCGCTCTACTCACCGAAATGCCCTAGCAACCACTTGTTACAAAGGTGAAACGATTGACCAATGAGGAGGCTGCATTCAGGTATACAGAGAACAATACTCGTCCGTGATCGAGGCAAATGCAGCAAGCGATGTTGTCTAAATAACATTCAATCTTCTCAAAAAAAAGAAACTAAATTCGGTTAGTTGTTTTATATCTTCGTCAAATAAATAAAAACGTCATGCTCTTTCTAATTGTTTAAGAAAAAGTCCGCTCTTTTAGAAAAGTGTTTACCAATCCTGGGCTAAATTAGTTAGAAACAAAACTATTTTAAAACCTTTTGGGGTTTTTATTCCGATGTTTGCGTGCGTTCTTTGAATGTCAATCGCGTATACTCTTACTCATTATAAAGCGAGTCATTTTGATCTGAACTCTGTTGGAAATTTCGAACATAATAATGGTCTATAGACTAAATTATTCTTGTACAGGGGCTTATGCATTTTGTTTATATTCTTTGAATAAGTATATTGATAGAGATAAGCCTCAAAAATGTTTAATAAATATTTTGCGCCTCACGAATGTATTTAGAATTTCTCTGATCATATTTTATGAGTGGCTAGGTTAGCTTAAGACAATGAAAATAAAAACGTAAATGATTTGCTCGATCTCGTCTTTTATTGATCAAACTTGTTACCAGTAATAAGAAGATATTAATAATTTTTAGAAATGAATTATTTTAAGAGTAAATCGTATTTTGTTTCGTCTGTTTAGTAAAACGCTACTTTCTTAAACACGTTACTTTGTAAAATAAACTGCAGAAGACTTTAAACTAAATACTTGTATCAGAAGTATTATCACGTCACCTCTTTTGTATGCTCTATGTTTCCCTGATGGAACCAAATTTGTAATAGGGAGGTTTTAATTTCCCATCAGGACAACAGATATCGAGGCCCTTAAAATAAAATGCTGAAATTAACATTCATTTGGATCCAGATAGCTAAGTCAAGCAATAAGTAGCTTTTTCCCCACATAAACCCCCCCCTCTCCCCACCCGATTGTTTAGATTTGACATTCGTTTGCGTGCTCCGCTATCCCGGATGAAACAGTTTTATTCACAGCAGGTTGTGGCATCGCACGAAAAATTTCTGAGTTCAGCTAAAGAGAGTTTAGTTCGCTATTCGCTCACAAAAACGAAACAAAAATCCAGTTGAAATCACACATCAACAGACAAAGCATGCGTTGCTAAGGGCGAGCTAAACGGAGAGGGGAATGAGCGTGGACGTTCGCTTGTATGTCCGGGAAAAAATTATTGACCGAAAAAAACACTCGCCGAAAAACTGCTCTTTTACCACTTTCCGTTACCATTTTCACTCATTTTTTTAACAGAGCAAAGATGAAGCATGGTAGAACCAGAAATGAAAAAAAAATTCTCAAAATTTTGACTTTTTTATTAGTTTGTCGATTTACTCGGATCTTTGATCTGCGACTTCTCTCTCATTTCGACAAGACGTATCACATATGCCATGGAATATGATTAACATATCAACAGAAAGAGCACAAATCACTGACATCAAGAATTTTTTCCTACCACTGAACATTGAACGGTTCTTAAATTAGAACCCTTTAAATGAAAATAATCATTAAAATCTCTAAATTGGCAACGCAAAGAAATATGAATAATCGCTATTTTCAAGCGCAATTTGGCAATTTTTTTTCGATGCATTTTGTCATTTTCATTAGTAAAGTGTTGTTAATTATTAATCTTATTTTTTTAAAGGTTGCAGGAGTGAAATAAAGTTAAAAACTTGCCAATTTGAGGATCAAAAAGGGATTCATTTTGACCATTGGGAAATCTCTGTCATCTATGGGATAAAGGGACAGCCAAAAATTCTTCTGAGAACCCATAGAAACCCCAGGATTTACAGGACACATGTAGTAAAACTTTGAGTATATTATAGCCGTGCTGGATGAAAATACAGTGTATTGAGAGCCAGCATGGCATTAACAAAAACAGTGATATCAGTTAACAGCCTTTTGCCGCTTAGCTATGCAAAGTGACCTAACTCATCAATTCGCCCTCACTCACAGCAGTGGCAGTATACAAGATCATGGGGTGGTTTGTTTTGAAAGTCAAATCAGACTATTCTGTTTCTTGAGTGCAAGAAGGGTGTTAAGATTCAAATTGAATACAGTTTAACACCAAGTTAACACCCTTTTGCCACTGAACTATGCAAAGTGACCTAACTCATCCATTCAGCCTCACTCACAGCAGTGGCAGTATAGAAGATCATGGGGTGGTTTGTTTTGAAAGTCAGATCGAGGTCAAATGAGGTCACAAGAAAGCCATTCTGGAAATAGGAGCTGTCTACGCACCTGTCAATCATCAGCTTGAGAATCACACCTAGTCTGTCATTGCAGACACGTTCTCTCAATGTTTTATCTACTTTCTAAGAGGTTATTTTCGTGGTGGTTTTATTTCATCACAAATTTCGCGAGTCATTCATTGCAAACATTTCCACTTTAATTTATAGTAATGAAGAAACTATTAAAGCTCGCACTAATTTCCCCATCTAGTCCAAAAATTGCGAAAATATTGGCTTATACGCCTACAGTATTACTGTTCATAGCAGTCTGAGAAACAAGCCTAGTCTGCTAATACAGACACTTAATACAATGATGTTTAGTTTCCATAACTCTTCATATTTCCACCTTTAAAAAAACTGCAATCTCAAAAAGAATATTATTAGGCCCTATTCAACTTTTATTTATGCCATAATAATTTATGACTGGTTATTTTCGTATTTGTTTTATTTTCACAAATTTTGCGATTCACTTCTCACGAACATTTCAAGCTCAATGAATGGCTACTTATAGTAATGAAAAAAACATTAAAATAATAAAATTAAGCTCTCACAAATTTCCTCATTTTGTCAAAAATTGCACAAATGCCTTTGTGATATACGCGAAAATATTGGCTACAAAGTATATAATTGCATTGCTTTGTTACAGTTTATATGGGAGTCGTTTACCAACCATATGTAAACAAAAAAATATGTTATTTGGGGTATTCTCATTCATGTAAGTCCATTAATAATTAAAGTTAATTAATGTCCTTGAGCATGGGCGTTTTGTCTACATGCTTCTTCCCACCCAGGTGCAAAATGGGTACCTGGTAGGAATGGTACGAGTGCGCTGTAAAGGCTGCCATGATTAAAAATGATCCCTTTGGGATTGGACAGGTATCAGAAACACTAACAAGCATAACAAAATAACACCGATGACTGGGGTAATAATAATTGTAAAGCGCTTAGAGAGGAAACTGTTTCATATTAGGCGCTATATAAATCGCAAATATTATTATTTTTGTTATCAAAGGGTGCAAAAGTTAAAGAAAATGCAATTGTGACCAATTTAAAGTGGGATCATTGATTCACTTTGGCAATTTGACAAATTTCTGTATTGTTATAAATGTGTTCATTAAATATTCTATTTATCATGATGCATGTAGGCTAGAGTGAAAGAAAATATAATTGTTTTTCAAGAAGGAAACACTGATTCATTCATTCAGACAATTGCAAAAGTTTAATACTATGAAGGTCAATAGAGTTTACGAACTGTGCTGTCACACCTTTGCGTGCATAGGAAACGTTTCTTCAGTCAGACTATTGCAAAACTGTCTGTATAGCTATGAGTTAATTGAGTTTAAGAACAGGTGTTTCCACCATCTGACACCCGACACCCTTACACTACGGCAACCTTATCCTAATCCTAAACTTAACCCTAACTATGGATGCTAATCCTAAACCTACACATACCCCTGGTACTCTGACACCCTTAACCCATTCCTAACCCTTACCCTAAACCTAAACCTAATACCCTATAAACCATATTTCTAATCCTAACCCTAAGCATAACCCTTATCCTTAATTTTATGTTAGCATCTCAGGGACTTCAGGTTATATGGAAAGTCCAGGAAGGGACTATGCGGTCAACCCTCTGCACCCATGGAACATTACGTGAGAAAGATTTGGGTTGTTTTTTTTATTCTTTTACTTTAGCAGCAGTGATTTATGGCAATGACCTGAAAGAAAATTACAGAGTTCAATAACAAGTCAATGAGCCACAAACACCAGTCACCTTTCACATGATTGTTATGCTCTTGAACTACCTGCAGCCACACATGGAGGTTACCTTCGGTCACACAGTCTGTTATGTTCATTCAGTCAACCCTGTTCGAACCAATTGAAAGATCTCAATGCTTCACGTACAGATGAATTAATTTACAAATAATTTACTTGCAGTTTTGACGTTTTTTGTGATCATGTGGTAGATAGGAATTTCATAATATTCTCTTATTATTTAATTTCTGTTTTTTAGATCTCACATAGCTCCACACATAATTTCACCTGTGTCTTTAATGCTGAAAGCAACCCTTGGACACGTTCCAATCTTCAGTCTGCGATGTCAGAATCTATGTCTTTTACAAATCAATTACATGAGAGACTGCAAAACCACATCCATCCAATATCTTGATTCCCAAACGACAAGTGACGTCATGAGTCATTCACAGTCCACCATACTTCATGAAATGATAATCGCATGTTTAAAATTAATATTTCTAGCACATTACATGTACATGTATCTTCCTTCTTCTCCTTCTTCCATGGAAGTACAACCAAGTTGGTGTATTGTCGTACATAATGTTTTACAATCTTTGGACAGTGCAATGGACTATCTATTCTCCATCTACATGTGTGTATCACCGGATAACAGCTCAAAAATAATTTTAAGATGAATGATTGGAAAATACAGCATTGAACTAATATAAAACCAGACATATTCGAGACATAAACCTTTCGCAAATTGGGGCAAATTGTCTTTTTCACGACATGACACACAAATTGCCAACCATCAAATATGTTCAGTATTGTACTAGAATTCAATCCATAGGGGAGACATACACTTTCCCCGGCATTTTACTTTGAACTGCGAATCTTGTCTCCTCTATATTCACGGAAGTACCTTGCATGCAAACACTTCTGGTTTTACAGTATGTGGAAATAGTCTGGTGAATAAATAAAAGAAAGAAAGTACTGTGTAGGGGGCTAAGTGGTAATATTCGTTGTGGTTTTATTTTTGTGAATTTCATGCTTCCATCCTCATGAAAAAATTTAACTTTAAAGCTACATATAGTATTGTAAAGTAAACATCACAGAGATCAACTTGCAAATTTCCCAAATAGTCAGAAATCACGAAAATACCCGAAAATATTGGCTTTCACAGTAGGCTACATACTCTAACTTGAGACTTCAACAATATATAACCCTACTTTGTCTGAGTGAAGACTAGTCCACTAACCACTGTCTGAGCCAAAATAATCCAGCTACAGTACTAGTCTGCAAGCACAGACACTAATTTGACACTTGATAAATTATATGTGTGAGGAGGAGACTATAGCCACAGTACATGAGTGAATCTAGTCTCCCACATTCAGACTTTGCTATGCAATATGCAAAGATATGGGTTTGTGCCCGCAAACTACTAAAACACATGGCCTATTGACTGTAGTCTCATAATTCAGACTCAGACTTTTCAGACTTTTTTTTTTTTTTTTGCAAAATGGGATTTACATTGGCATGTGCCTGCAAACTTGTGTTAAAACTATAATTGACTGAAAAAAAAAACAGATAAAATGAAACAGGAAGAAAAGCTTGGGATCAAGGTCAGACAATTTCCTGCATATACCAAACCAAGCCAGCTGTAACGTGTACTTTAGACATTAGTTCTTTTTTTTTTTAATGCCTAATCACATTCACATGGACATGTGTCGTCAAGTTCATACTTTTGAAATGCTTCACATGGACGTGTAGCTACATGTATTGCACATTTCAAGTAGCTAGTTCTAGAAACCATCAGATTATCAATACAAACAAAAGATTAAGTACAATGTATGCTAATATGTCAAACAAAAACTATTTACCCTATTAGGTATAGTGGTACTACCCAGAATTTTCAAAAGTCAGGCAAAATACTGAATTAGTATGTTCATAAATGATACAGTATAATAATGTTTCCTTACAATCAAAATAAAATGCTAGAAGAACCTTCAAGAAATGTTCCTCACGATCAATTTACAAGAATTATACATTCATTTCAA
>CALNVZ010000674.1:21638264-21662680 GCA_940671915.1 Paracentrotus lividus
TCACACCTTGCGTGCATAGGAAACGTTTTCTCAGTCAGACTATTGCAAAACGGTCTGTATAGCTATGAGTTAATTGAGTTTTAAGAACAGGTGTTTCCACCATCTGACACCCGACACCCTTACACTACGGCAACCTTTACCTAATCCTAAACTTAACCCTAACTATGGATGCTAATCCTAAACCTACACATACCCCTGGTACTCTGACAGCCTTAACCCATTCCTAACCCTTACCCTAAACCTAAACCTAATACCCTATAACCATATTTCTAATCCTAACCCTAAAGCAAACCTTATCCTTAATTTTATGTTAGGCATCTCAGGGACTTCAGGTTATATGGAAGTCCAGGAAGGGACTATGCGGTCAACCCTCTGCAGCCATGGAACATTACGTGAGAAAGATTTGGGTTGTTTTTTTTTATTCTTTTACTTTAGCAGCAGTGATTTATGGCAATGACCTGAAAGAAAATTACAGAGTTCAATAACAAGTCAATGAGCCACAAACACCAGTCACCTTTCACAATGATTGTTATGCTCTTGAACTACCTGCAGCCCACACATGGAGGTTACCTTCGGTCACACAGTCTGTTATGTTCATTCAGTTAACCCCTGTTCGAACCAATTGAAAGATCTCAATGGCTTCACGTACAGATGAATTAATTTACAAATAATTACTTGCAGTTTTGACGTTTTTTGTGATCATGTGGTAGATAGGAATTTCATAATATTCTTTATTATTTAATTTCTGTTTTTAGATCCACATGCTCCACACATAATTTCACCTGTGTCTTTAATGCTGAAAGCAACCCTTGGACACGTTCCAATCTTCAGTCTGCGATGTCAGAATCTATGTCTTTTACAAATCAATTACATGAGAGACTGCAAAAACCACATCCATCCAATATCTGATTCCCAACGACAAGTGACGTTGTGAGTCATTCACAGTCCACCATACTTCATGAAATGATAATCGCATGTTTAAAATTATATTTCTAGCACATTACATGTACATGTATCTTCCTTCTTCATCCTTCTTCCATGGAAGTAACAACCAAGTTGGTGTATTGTCGTACATAATGTTTTACAATCTTTGGACAGTGGCAATGGACTATCTATTCTCCATCTACATGTGTGTATCACCGGATAACAGCTCAAAAATAATTTTAAGATGAATGATTGGAAAAATACAGCATTAACTAATTTAAAACCAGACATATTCGAGACATAAACCTTTCGCAAATTGGGGCAAATTGTCTTTTCACGACATGACACACAAATTGCCAACCATCAAATATGTTCAGTATTGTATTAGAATTCAATCCATAGGGGAGACATACACTTTCCCGGCATTTTACTTTGAACTGCGAATCTTGTCTCCTCTATATTACGGAAGTACTTGCCATGCAACAACTTCTGGTTTTACAGTATGTGGAAATAGTCTGGTGAATAAATAAAAAGAAAGAAAGTTACTGTGTAGGGGGCTAAGTGGTAATATTGCGTTGTGGTTTTATTTTTGTGAATTTCATGCTTCCATCCTCATGAAAAAATTTAACTTTAAAGCTACATATAGTATTGTAAAGTAAACATCACAGAGATCATACTTGCAATTTCCCAAATAGTCAGAAATCACGAAAATACCCCGAAAATATTGGCTTTCACAGTAGGCTACATACTCTAACTTGAGACTTCAACAATTATATAACCTACTTTGTCTGAGTGAAGACTAGTCCACTAACCACTTGTCTGAGCCAAAATAATCCAGCTACAGTACTAGTCTGCAAGCAACAGACACTAATTTGACACTTGATAAATTATATGTGTGAGGAGGAGACTATAGCCACAGTACATGAGTGAATCTAGTCTCCCACATTCAGATTTGCTATGCAATATGCAAAGATATGGGGTTTGTGCCCGCAAACTACTAAAACACATGGCCTATTGACTGTAGTCTCATAATTCAGACTCAGACTTTTCAGACTTTTTTTTTTTTTTTGCAAAATGGGATTTACATTGGCATGTGCCTGCAAACTTGTGTTAAACTATAATTGACTGAAAAAAAAACAGATAAAATGAAAACAGGAAGAAAAAGCTTGGGATTCAAGGGTCAGACAATTTCCTGCATATACCAAACCAAGCCAGCTGTAACGTGTACTTTAGACATTAGTTCTTTTTTTTTAATGCCTAATCACATTCACATGACATGTGTCGTCAAAGTTCATACTTTGAAATGCTTCACATGGACGTGTAGCTACATGTATTGCACATTTCAAGTAGCTAGTTCTAGAAACCATCAGATTATCAATACAAACAAAGATTAAGTACAATGTATGCTAATATGTTCAACAAAAAACTATTTTACCCTATTAGGTATAGTGGTACTACCCAGAATTTTCAAAGTCAGGCAAAATACTGATTAGTATTGTTCAAAATGATAACAGTATAATAATGTTTCCTTACAATCAAATAAAATGCTAGAAGAACTTCAAGAAATGTTCCTCACGATCAATTTAAAGAATTATACATTCATTTCAAGCAAAATTTAGAATATTTACCTTTTTCGGTCACCAAGCTATGCTGTGATCAACGTCCAAATTATTGAAGAAGACTTGATAATGATATAATTCCAATATATATAATCCAGAGAAGGAACACTGACGAATGCTGCAGAGGCAACAGTTCAACCTGAGTTTTGTGGGCCACAAGTTGCAAACTGTAGTGTTTGCAGAGTATGTAGACGCACAGTGAACACTGGGTTTATGAGGTAGAATAAAGGGTGACACAAATCACAAGCAATGAGGATCAAAATTACAGCTGATGGGGAAGTCACTTGCAGCAAAAGTCGTGCAGTCGGTATTTCAAAATAGAACAGAACGGCGACTCCCTTAATCTGTTTGCAGCATAAGGTTTCCTGAGTAGGGTAGTGAATACATAAACGTAGCAGACAAGAGTTGCTACAGTAAACACACTAGCAATAGCGCACTGTGTAAGAATATGCTACTACATATTTCATATCGCACCGACCGTGTTCGCCAGAAAATTCATTCATAAAATATGTAGTACATAAAACTGTCTCTTTGTCTTCTTCACGGATTTGAAGTCTCACATTTGATTTACATGTAGGATAAACATGACCTCAATATCCATAATGTTGCTTTTCTTTTAATCCTTTAAACCAAAATTACAAAGTCAACAATCAGGTGGGTACAGAAGTACAAATTCAATGTTTACAAGTTTTTCCAGGAAATTTTTTTCATGAAATTCCGCCTTCGACCAATCAGAGGTTGCGTCTGACACAGACACTTGAGCTCCCACGTACCGGCTTACTCCCACCGTTCAAAATCTCCACAAGCAGGCAAGAGGCGGATCAAAACAAAGACCTGTTCAAAGATCAGAGTCAGACACTGCTGCTCAAGTCATTAGATTCCTGGCTTTTGTACTCCCACCGTTTAAATCCCTGGAAGCAGACAATGATAGGATCAAAACAAAGTCCTGTCAAGAGCGTGAGGTGCATTCAGAGTCCGCTTCCTCAAGCCTTCCTCCACTTCCAGGACATCACTAGCCTGGTTTCCAAGGTCTCTCGGAGTGAGGAAAGAGCTCTCATGTCCAGTCCGACTTGCCCTGTATTAGGTGGTAGCTATGAAACATCGAACAGCAACAACAAGAATCTGCCTCTGAGAATATTGCCACAGATATCCTGGAGCTACATGTATTATGTATAAACCATACAGCTCTAAAGAATTTCATAACCCCATGGAGAGCAAGCACCAGATCGTCATATCTTAGCTAGCAGGGGGTGCTTGATTTCGGCTTGCGTGTGAGTGAGTGCGCGAGAGAGAGTGTGTGCCCTGGTATTTTGTTTACTATATGTGTTTGTGTACATGTGTGTTGTGCTGTGGCTTGTATATAGAGAGGCAAGGCATCTGTCCCTCTTGCTCTGTCATTACCGAGTCAGTAGACGGGACAGAAAAGGTTACGACTGGAGCCTCACCAGTGTTGACGTGAACTGTGAGTGAACCCAGCTTGGTTTCCCCTCCACGTTGGAGCCATTCTCGGTGCCTCACTCCGCTTCCTACTCTCTCTCCCTCTCTCTCTCTCTCTGCTACTTGTTCTTAAACGAGTCATATCAATATCTCTTTTTAAAGAAAATTTTGAATACTATTCCCAATCTCAATAATTCACTTTATGAAGAATGACATTTTAACAGTTTTAATATTTTCCTCTCGTCATAGTGTTATTGTCAATTTTCTTCTTGTATACAGTTAATTTACTATGCTAAGATTATTGTAATGAATGTTGTTTTTGTATGATTGTAATCATCGCAATTCAGTCTCCGGACTGTGAGAATGGAATATATTCAATAAAGTCCTTCAATTCAATTCAATCTCTGTCCTTCTTTCTATTTATCAGTACTGTTGCATGCAAACAAAGATGCAAGCAAAGAATACTTTTTTGCTACTTATTTGTGATTACATCATTAATTCTCTCATCCTCTCTCTCACTTCATCCTCTCTCTCACTCCATCTCTCCCTCTCTCTCTCTCTCCATGGACCCACACATGAAAGGAAAGAATACTTTTGGTATTTATAATAATAATCATATATTTTCTTGTCTCCCTCTTCCTCTCTATTTCTCTCTCCCTCTCTTCCTCTCCATCCATCCATTCCGTGCCTTAACGAAGTATAGACTAATCATCAAATTACATAACGTGAATGACAGCCAGAGTGGCCTATGTAAAAGGGAAATAGAGACCAAATTGAACTTGAAGATAAAAAACACTTGGTTAGAAGAATTTATGAAAATAACACCAAATTGAAAGGGAAAGACAGAAAACGCTTGTTAAGCATACAATTACACCATGTCCTGTACATGTACATGATGATACTGTTTTTTATTCAGGGCTTTTAACATGTAAATGACAGACAGAGGCTTCACGTACATGTACTGCACATGTACTATTCTTATTCTAGGCTGTTGACATGTAAAAACAGGCAAGATTGTTACGACAAATCTACAAACTCTGTGTCTTCCCCTTCCCCCCCCCCCAATCTCTTTCTGACATCTCAACTACATTTAGATGTAAATCATATAAATTACGATGGACACCCCTGGCTGGCATCTGTCTCGTCCCATGGGTAATATTGCGGTCATGTTGAGGTTCAGCCAGCAGATATAAACTATGATGTCTTACGTATTAAACTGTCATTAAAGTCTGCACTGGAGAGAGCATTTTAACATCATGTAACATAGCTCATTCCATGACATATGCTCAAACAATAATTGCTCAGTTATAGATTTCATATACAACGCCTGCCATACAAGTTTTCAATCCTGTACCAACTTTAGGCCTACCCTACCCTGCACAGAACATAAAACATTAATTGTAACGCTAACCCTACATTGTAGCTTACATCTTAGAAGAAATAAAGCTGGGACAGTGCCGGATCTACATGTAGGTCTCTTCCAAGGGGGAGGGGCGTAGCAGTGGGAGCAGTCCAATGGGGGGGGGGGGAGGGGTTAAAACCCATACCCCCCCCCCTACATCGACCACTGCCAAAGCAATAGTCAACAGCACAAATATTATGTCACCTCTCGATCACCTTCCAATACCGACCTACATGTAAATGTAGATATATGCAGGTAGCCTTGGCTTATTGAACTCTTTCCAGTCAACATCTCCACTGACCAATAAAACAGCAATGACATGACCCTTTCAACCGAACCCCGATTCACTCTAATTACCCAGAGCGAGATGGATGCCCAATAAAATCACTATCAACAGCCCGCAACTGGAGTGTTGCCAACTTGAATCATTAAATATTCCCCTTTTTCGCCTACGATCATATTAGTTTTGTTTGGCAGAAATTATATTTCCCCAGGTTATTTACACGTTTCTTTACGTGCATGGTAAATATTCAATGAACCTTCTCCTTTCTATTATTGCAAGGACAACAACTGGAATAAAACTGAAAGGCATAGGAATAAAAGAAGGGTAACCTCAAAAGTATGACACCCTTTAGACTTTTCTTCACACAGAATCTATTTTTTCTTATTTTTTATGAATATATTATCATTCTAAATTGAACAACAGAAAGCATCGAGGCATTGTAATTATACATTATGACGAACAGGAACGAAAGTGACCCCGACGTCCCCCTTCAGACTGATTTTGTAGTAAAACGTAATAGTGGGGATAGACAACAAAAAAAAAGGAAACATGTCCAGACACGATTTTCTACGAGCTGCCAAAATAAACTGTTCCAATACTATGGACTTTTTTTCTTCCAACATAAATTAGCATCTGCAAACATTTCATCTTTGTGTTTGAAGTTACTGTATAAAACTTGGTAGCTTTTTCCATAACCTCAAGCATTGACACTCCTATAATCCTAACCCTTATCCTAAAAAATTAAAAAATACAGAAAATCTGTATCTTTACAGCAAAGTGATCACTGATGTCAGCAGAGTTGGCATGAAATGTATATTTTTTTTTAAACCAGTTTTGTTTGCCTATTTCCTCCATGAATTTATGGGAGAGAAGCAAAAAAAAATTAAAAAATGATCATATGAGTTTTTATGGGGTCATCCCACAAGACCGACACCCACGAGACCGACGGCCCACAAGTCCGACACTAGACCAAAAAAAGCATACAAATTTAGTAAAAATGGAACAAATGTGTTAGCCCTGATGTATATTTTGTATCTCTCACGTAAATATTTGCAGGAGAAAAATAACAATTCTGTAATTTTACACAATACAGATATTTTTACAGTGTAACCTTAAGATTTTGGATGAGGCTGTCAGGGGTGTCAGATTATGGCAAAAGAGCAATGTGAGTTTTTTTTTTTTTTTTTTTTTTTTAATTCTATGCCACATGAAGGGGTTTATATCCACTTGGTCTCCTAGCAGCTGGTCCATATCTCTGATTGTCCATCTGGGGGAACCCATTTTGTCTCATTTCCAATTGGTCTAAATACATACTTGGTCTAATGACCACTTCGTCAAATTCAATTAATTACCTTTTGGTCTAATTCTGAAAGGATTAGTTGGTCTCATTTTCAGATTTTTACAGGAAGTGACCAGATGGTGATAGACCAAGTGGATATTAGATGAAATGGAGATTAGATGAAATGGAATTAGACCACGTGGGATGAGACCAAACGTGCATTAGTCAAAGTTTAGACCAATTGGCAATTTAACCAAGAAGGCTCATAAAACGAAAGAATCAACAAAACACTGTATGAATGCTCCTTTGGATGACCTAGATTATTAGTGTGAACCATCCCCTGATGAACCAACCTAGAACTCACTCTACCTTTTAATAATATAGCCGAAAAGAAAAAATCCAATACAGAGAAATCGCCTCATCAAGTATCTGTATGTGGGTCACTATGCCCTCGCTCGAAGATGTCGGTCAACATCAAGTAGGCCTACATGTACAGGGTATGTAATAAAAAACCTTGATAAATCGCCCAAATGTTGTCAGATAATCTCACTTTTATACACAAGAACAAAAAATTTAGACACAGAACGTTCAGCGAATTCTTTGTTGTGATGTCCCCGTATCCATTGCGCTGGAGTCCTGTCAACTGGGACTTGCGACAGACTGGTCATATATTTGATCGTTAGATAGATTGCCGAGCCTTGTTTGTTTTTCGCTAGTTTAAGATTATAGTAAATGACTCCAATTTGCTTTGTAACTTTCAGTAGTTTGTAATTACAGTCAGAGCTATAGGATTTTACTCATTCCAGTCCATTTTGCACTTATTTTGGAAGTTTAAAGTTAAATCCCTTTAAAAAATCACTTTTACAAATAAATCTTGTTTACTTCTAAAACAGATATTAATAAAATATTCAATTAAGATTTTATAACTGATCTAAAGTTTTGGAGGAAAATCAAACTCTTTCAGACCTTTGAAAGTATAAAAAGCATCTTCTACAAAGATCAACAGCAAACTATGCTATACTTATAAAAAATAACTTTACGGTTTTTATATACTTAGTCTCACAGCAGTTGATCCACTTCTCGAATGTCTACTACCACATGGGCTAAACCCATTTGGTTGAATTTCCACTAGGTCTAATACATTCTTGGTCTAATAACCACTTGACCTAATTTCAAATTAATCAAACAGGCAAATTGTCTCATTGCATTTTCATCTAATTCAAAAATGATTATTTGGTGGTCTATCAATAATTTGTTACAGAAATTGACTAAATGAGACAAAGTGGACATTAGACAAACTGGTTGCAGGCAAAATGGAATTAGACCATGTGGGGATGAAACAAAAACGGGCATTAGTCACAGAGGGTTTTCGACCAAGAGGCAATAGAAGAGTTTACTAACATATATTCAAATTTTATGCATACTTTTTTAACAATGGTTGTTCTTGACAACCTTGAAAGCTTGCCAGAGGCTTGCCCAACATAGCAACAACTAATGTATGCAAATTGGATTCCATGTATTGTAGTTCATTCTTTTATTACAGGTTGTTTGAATACCTTGTTATTATGTCACCAGGAAAAAGTATGTATAAAATTTGAATATGTTAAACTAGTCTATAAATTTACATGTACCGGTACCCTACTTGTGAGAGGAATCAGGCGGTTGTTAAAATGTAGATCAGAGCATGAAGCTCAGATTGATACAATTTTTCTCAAGAGCAAGATGTTGACCTCGAGGTAGCCTTGTTCCCAGACAAAGTATAATTTAATAATAATAATTCATAGGAAAGTAACAGGCGGGGTTGCCATACAAGAAGCACTAGATGCGTTAGACGCCTTGCTAGAGGTCATTTACATTATCCTGGCATGGTACATGTAGCCAGGGAAACATGATTTCCTTTAAAAGCTTGCAATTAAATCTTAAGAGACACTTGAAGGCCAAATATCCTTTTGGCTTCAATTAAAAACATACTTCTATTATCATCAGTAATATAGATAATCACAAATAACCTGGATAATCATCTTGATGCTGCTCCAGTCTTAGATATATGAAATATTGGAGATAGGAAATATGATTTGCTAAATGTATTGATGTGGTTACGCACATTGACTATACACTATGGACTCAGTTGACATTATATAAATCTGAAGTAAAAAATGCGCGATTACATATCGCAGATAATACTACGTACATCTCAAATAAAAACTGATTATTCTGTCTTGTCAATCGTTACTAAAAAACATCCAATCATTTTTGATAAGAGAGAAACCATCTGTACAATGCAATATCAAATCCATGAGAAAGAACTTTACAGCCTTGTCTACTAGACTAATACAAGAGCGTCCAAGAGCACCGCATATCAGCGGAACACAAAGAGATTCAATTGAAAATACAGACTGGAACAAAGCAAAAACAAGACTGGTCTGTTCATTTCTATAGAGGGCTCACTTCATGTCCATTTATCAACACGATAAAGTATGAGTTTCAACAGCTTTCCAACGACCACGCTTTATAAGACACGTCGGACATAATTACATAGGATTTTTTTATGAGGGAGGGGAGCAAGGGGTAATATGTAAGCTGAGAAACATGTTGGTGCTGATTTTCATCTTTAACATAATTTATAGAACTAAATAAACGATTCTTTTTTTTTTTAAAGAAATGGTCTCCCATTACTTTCACCTCAAATCCATCCTTATCAATTTATAAGTTCTCCTGAATTTTGCATACTGATTGGTCAATCTAAACCCTAAACCCATATTATGTGCAAATTATATCAGTTTCCTCTGATCCTGAATCCTGTAATCTAATTGGTCAATCCATAATCCCGAAAATGATGCCATAATTAAATCCTGCAACTTCTCTAGAAATAAAACAGGGTTGTTTAAGAGTATCACTACAATGATTTCAGCTACACACAATGTCACTAAAACAAGGTGAGAAGACCAAAGTTTACAAATTACAGGAGTGTGAGTGATCACAAAAAGAGCTGGAAAAAGCTGTATTTGAAAGAGCCCCTATACTTTTGTACAGAGGAAAGCTAAAATAAGCTGAAAATTAAAAAAAATAAATAAAAAGTTGAGCTCCCACGCCCCTGGAACAGGAGGGATATTTTCATCCTAACGCTATCAGTGAGATTTACAATTAGAATTCATGTAAGGGTCAAGATCTACATTTTAAATGAAAAAAAATTAACCTCCTGCTTGCTCTCACCTAATACGGGGAAATATCTAGGTGATGGTGCTATATTCCATGAGACTGCATCATGGGGTAAATATCCCTTTCATGTATATGGATGGGAGCTAGTCCGGACATGGCCAGATAAGCAAGGTGATGGTTGGGGAGCGAGTTGGCTCAGTCGGTAAAGTGTCTGCATGTCGAACCAAAGATCGTGGGTTCGAGTCCAACCCGGGCGGATGACTGAAGCCTGCGTTGTGTATTAATGTGCCCCTCTCCTGTTTCGTAGACGCAGGCTATGTTACAGTGGAAAACACTCCATCCCTCTGATAGGATGTTAAATGGAGGTCCCGTGTAAAGGAAACTTTTGTACGTAAAAGAACCCACTGCACTATTCATATATTAGTAGGGGAAACCCCGGTGTAGTGGTCCACCTGCACACCCCCAATCAGTTATATTGGGAGGAGAGACCTGCGGGTTACAGTGATTCAGTTCGTTTTTGCCTTCCAGGCACAGGTAACACCAAAACAAATAATAATAATAACAGAAGTTAAACAGAGTTGTTCACCAGATTTGGAGACTTAAATGCTAAATGTCTTTATACGAGAAAGAAATAATTGAATACATCTATATAGCACTTAATTAAATGTTTCTATGAAAGCAAGAAGTATTAACTAATTGTTACCCAGTTAAGCTGGGCTGCCTGATGAGAGCGCCTGAACCATTCAAGGAATTTCTTCCGACCGGTATCCACTCACCTGGGTCGAGTGTGGCTAATTTGTTGATGATTGTCCTGCAAATGACATTGGTGGAATGGACGAAACTCAAACTGCATACCTTTTGATCGACAGTCTGCGACTTATCCACTCAACCACACCTCTTTGGATCGTTCATATTTCTCTTCTTCCGTAATACAAAACTCACACTAAAAGACTTTATATCAGTAAAGTTGCTAACTTTCCCAAACTGAAATAAGGCCGTTTGTTAGCACCTTTCCTTCACCTCTCTCCACACATAGATACTTACAAACATGTACGTACATGCATGAAAGTTATCTTGGATTTATGACACCTCATCAAAACATCTCAACATTATATTAAACAACAAATGTACACAAAAAAGAAATTTCACAGCAAGGACACACAAACAAATATGTGTAACACAGTACACACAGTGGATATAGACCAGAAATATGTCACTAATACGAACAACAACCATACACAGATGAACACATATGGGACTTACCAATGGTAGGCGCTGAAATGGAAATACACCATCCCCAGTCCATAAAGAAAGGTTGCATCCTAACATAAAATCAGAAAAATCAAAAACATCATAATATAAAAATCACTTCCAAAATTTACAGCATAACTGAAATGCTGAATCTATCAATCACAGTTTCTACTATTTCAGAACAAAATTCCTCCAGTGTTTCCTGATATAATTTTCTAAATTCCAAGATAACTATTTTCACCTAATTCAACCTATTTTGGAGACGGTTTGGGACTACTTTGAGATCGTTTAGAAACTTGTCGCGGAGACGTTTCCAAAACGTCTCCTGAGTCCCCAAGATTGTGAAACGGTGAAGTTATGTTTAGCTTGTCTCAGGGTTTTGACGTGGTATTACTGTATAAGTGGTTTCTTTCGCGAGGGTTTTATTTTTGAGAATTTTGCGAATTGGGATGCGACCGCGAATTTAACATCGCGCGAAAATGTCGAGATCCCCGACAACGCGAAAATATCTGTACACGAAAAAAAAAACTTATACAGTAACAATTTCTTCTCTCAAACCCTGTGACAAACGCCAAGACCTCCGGGTGATAGAAGGGCCAAAAAGAAAAGCACCCACAGAATTATAATTTTTACAGTTGCCTCATGAGCAGTCAATATTTGAAGAGCTTACATGCAAAAGGGACTGAATCCACTTTTGACGAAAATTGAGTTATTGATATCAGGACATTGTTCAGGTACGTACCTGTCTTTGAACAAAAGGATTTTCTTAAATGTTGATTGCAACTGTAAGAAGATGCATTTTGTAATTTTTTTCCATAGACATGTGTTCAAAATCTGGTAAACAAATGCCATTTCCTCTGAAGTTATAAAAGTGGATTTAGTCCCTTTTGCATGTTAGCTCTTCATTTGTATATTGGTTCAATAGTGTCTTTAAAATTTACCTTCCAGTATTCGCTATCCAATGTGAAGAACTTCTGGTATGCTGATAGTGCTGTGAGTAAAAAACAAAGAGGGTAATAGTTAGATAATGTACAGGCTCAGATATGTCAAAAATCATATAAATCAATTAAATTACATTGTAATATCATTTAAATCTTTAGTAACAGTTGTAAAATACCCCAATATACATGTACTAGTGCATGGACTTGGAATGTAAATTGAGTGATTTCCCATCTGGACATTCAGCAATCTGTCTGCATATTCTTGAAAGATTCCAATTACTGTCTTTGTCGTTACTGGGCCCACCTACCCTGTTAAAATCATACTTTCATGTACTGTAAACGTGGAAATTTTCGCGGTACATTAATTTTCGCGGATTTCGCGCAAAGATCATACGGCGCGAATTTAAAAACACGCAAATATATGAGCATGCTTTCTTATGCATGCTTTACATAGGTTAAATTGCGTTCGTACGTAAATGCAGCGCGAATTTAAGAACCCACAAATATGTTTTGAGGCCTCTAAGCGCGAAAAATTAATCGCGCGAAAATAACAGCGAATACAGTATCTCCCTGTTTTCCGTGTTGGACACGGAAACAACGCCAAAATGACATAATTCCAGCCAGGTACCATCAATTAAGGTGTGCACAGTGCTGATTAAACCCCAATGATGTTCTTGATATGTAAATGTACTGTATAAGTGGTTATTTTCACGAATTTTGCGAGTCCACCTCCAAGAAAATTTCCACTTCAATATAAGGCCATTTACAGTAGTGAAAACATCACAAAAATCGTGAAATTATCTACTCGCGAATTTCCCAAACCAGTCCAAAATTGCGCAAATATATCTGTATGTGAAAATATTGGCTTATACAGTTACGTATTGCTAAAAAGTATTCAAGAGTAGACAGACCTTTGCTGTATTCTCCAAGCAGTAAATGATAGTGGCCCAGCTTACAGTAGATCTTAGGGTCCTTGACCTCCTTCTTCTTAATCTCCTGCTCAAGCTGGGCAATGGCCTATAGGATGGACAGAAATTAGATAAGATTAATATTATTGATCCATGTTCACAAAAAAATATAGAAAATTGGCCTCTAATGTTGGTACCTCACTTCGCAGAGACGTCTCCGATAATATTTCTGTTGCGGAGACATCTCGGAGACATCTCCAAGATGTTTCCGCTAAAGACAAAAATTCATAGCTTTAAGCATATTTGATTTTCCCGCGAATCATGAGACATCGCAGAGACTTGTGAAACGGCACGGAGACTCAGGAGACGTCCCTGCGACTAATCTCAAATCGTTTCAAAGAAAGTGAGAAACTACCATAATAGCAGCACATGAAAAAAATACAACCCTTTAAAAAAAGAAATAAATACTTGTAGAAAAAGAGAAGAGAGGAGGAGAAGATAGAGATGGAGTGAGATGGAGAGAGAGGGGAAAAGAGAAAAGAAAGAGGGGAGAAAGAGAGAGAGAGAGAGAGAGGAGAAAGATAATATTCTTTTATTGATCTATGTTCACAGAAAAAACATAGAAAATTGGCCCTCACTGGCAGCACATGAACAAAATATAGCTCTTTTAAAAAAAGAAATAGAAAGAGATGGAAAACGAAGACAGGGGAAGAAAAAGGGAGAAGAGAGATATACAGTCTGTGTCATATAAAATGGTACAAGTGAAAATCATTTTTTTTTAAAGTATGAAAATTAATCACATTCTAAAAATGTTTGATATTTCCATGAAGAAGAAACATCAGGCTTTCTTCTGCAATTTTTTTTTCATCCCATTTGGTGCAGTAGATCTTGAGATATGACTAGTTTTCTATAATCAGGAAAAAATGTACTTTGTGCATGCTTTTCTATACATGTAATAGCCATGAATCCAGCACGCAAAAACAATAGATGTGTGCAATTTCGATAAGCTCATCGCCGCACTAAATTTAGCATTTTATAACTTTTGTTTTACAAAAGCAAATTATACAAAAACAAAGCAAGAAGCATCAGCAAGAAGAATCTTTTGGCTTTAAGATGGTACCACTTTCACACATCATTTGAGAAGATTTCATGTAAATAATTTTATTCCGACAGTACCATTTTTTTTTACACAGACTGTAGAGAGATGGAGAGAAGGAAATAGAGATGGGGAGAGGGGAGAGAGAGTTACAGACAGGAAAGAGATGGCACTATAATTATGAATTATTACAATTGTACATTTGTGATAGAAGTCAACAAAGGGTTAAAAATCTAGTTCTTCAATTCACCCTACACTAAATTAATCTACATTTATGATGTTACAACAATAAACATCCCTTTCATTTAATAAAATCAATACATACAAACAGCATGGCAATCTTCATCAATTATTACAATGAAACTTTTATACCAAATAGATGGAAAGGTTAACAAAATGATTTTGAGCTTTCATAATATTTACAAAGAATATAGCAAAAAGGTCCACTGTAAAGGATTGCTTTTCAAATGCCTTATTAATGATGAAAAAAAAAACACTGAAATGTTTAGGCCAAACAAAAGTGAATAGTCCGATAAATGTTATGTGCAGTGCAGTGACTCTCAGGAGTTATTACTTTGATGTTTCCAAAACCTTACAGCATACAGCAATTTTTATTCCCAATCACATTGAGAATGTTTTTCTACAATTCAATCCCCAGGGGGGGGGGGTGTTTCACAAAGGGGCTATTCGTACGTGTCAACTTAAAAGTCGCATTTAAATTCTAAGCACATCCTGTATTTAACACGCAATCTCATTGATAGTCTTTTCAACTGCGCGCAACCCTTGAGCATCATCTGACCATTAAGGTGGTGCCTAAAATACCGCACTTTAAGTCATGTGCGACTCTAAGTCTATTTAACTCTTTGTGAAACACCCCTGAACTTCAATTTACCTTTAAATCATGCTTGCATGTACTCTACAGTGCCCAATTCTAATGATGAAAAACATGTCTATTTTTCCTTTTCCATGAGAACAACATCGACTCAATCACATGCCATCCAAGCAATGCGACCTGACCTAGATATGTCCCATTCAAGCACAACATAAACAAGTCCAAATTCTCACAAAAACATATATAGGGGTTTGCTGTACACAGCCGGGCCCTGGGAAGACTGAAGTGTAGGCCCTACACTTTTCCAATATGAACAAGTACTAGATAGGACCCCATTCACATGGCTAGCGTCATGAGCTACATTGCCTAACATAGCACCATCAGAACTACATGTATAGCCCAGCAATAAGAGCAAGCACTTCAGAGAGCAAGCCTATTCACATGGCCACTCCATTGCTCATAAGTCATCACTTAGTGAAGCAACGTTACATTTTATGTTTAAACCTGGTGTAGTTTTGGTAACAAAAAAGGAATCGGCATAAAACTGATCAAATATAGTCTCATGTTGTCCACATTGCACTAAAAGATATATGTGAGAGATCTTGTCATATTCCTTTCACGATTTCCGGTGAATTACAGTGAAAATATTAGAAAGAAGCATAATGACACCGCCGTTTTAGACCTCTGTTGCAACGAACGCACGCTGAAGGTAACTGCGTGAACAATGGTGATGGTGCGTAACGATCTGTGTGTATCACCCACACAAGAGAATCCCATTGCTTTTCCACGTAAACGCTGAGTGAACACTGAAACGAGTCGGGTCCCCGTCTTTCCACGTTTTATACAAGTGAAAAGACACCCAACAAGATTTCAAGTAATATAATTTTCTTTATTATAGTAGATTCGATCTGTTAATTATCTAAATGTGAATCCAAATTAGAATTTCCCTTCCCCCAAAACTACATGTATACACCAGCTGTAAGTACAGACTCTCTAAACTACAAGTACAGTGTACATGTATGTAGCCAAGCAACGGGAACGAATGCTCCCTATTAAACCCTGTTCACATTGGCAATGTGTCTTGAGCTACATATACATGTAGATTAATTGCACTGCTCCAAAAGAACATGGACCATGAAAATGTACATTTTCATGTGGGAACTACAAAACAACCTGTAAGCAATGCTAATAACCATAATGGATTTAAAAAGCAACAATATCTTTTTAGTCAATGACATCAATGTATCCCTATAATACCGCTTCTTACAATCTTTAAACCAAAATTGTCCATATCGAACCATTATTCATTGTCAAGTTCAGGCTAAATCAAAATTTGAGTAATTGATGTAACAATTATTTTCAGAGAAAGTCTTTACAAAGCAAGCTGAAGTTCTGGCATACATTAGATGAGGCCAGTAAAATGTTATTCAATAATGAAAACGAGCTGAAAACCAAATATGCTTAAAATTTACTGAGTTGCACATAAAAGTGCATGTTACCTGTTCCTAATTGGTTGTACATACTATATTTTGAGCAATTCAGATCACAACAAATTACAAAATTCTTTGTTTATTACTCAGCCATTACTTTCATTCCCATTCTGAATCATTTTTCACATTTACCTGTGGTGACTTACTAGTATTCTGTTAGAAAGTATTTAATTTAATATCAGTACCACAACTCAAGTTCATCTTTAAAAGTATGTTTTGACTATTCATAATGAAAATGGAAATATAATTTCTTTAGTTTTAAAAGTTCTAAGATGATTGGTAATGATTGTCAAAATTTGACGTCTCAGCACGCAGTAAATTGCCACTAATATTAATGATCATAAACAGGAAACCTTTCACAATGTAGATTAACTTTTTTACGAACTAACCAGGCAAACTTTTATTCCTGGCCAAATCAAATAAACCTTTAAATAGGTCATAAGACCTGGGTCAAACTCTTGACCGACGCGATCAATCAGAGGGGATCTGCACTGTTTGCTGGCAATCCAAACAAAACAACCCAAGTCCTAGACAGGACTCAAGTAGGAGAGCCAATACCAAATCGCTCGATGAGACGACAATATCCCAATAAAGGTATGTATGCACATCTTCAATCCATTGGAAACTGGATTAATGTAGACATTTCTTTGGATGAGAGTCATGAATGTAAGAAAGTTTGAATTTCCAGCCCCATTGAACATGAAGCCTGCAAATCAAATGTAAAAAGTGTGTTGACCCAAGACGTAAAATTAACAGTATTTAATAAAAAATATTGTTTTATGTACTCGGGGTAGTCACTTTAGTTCTGACAACTATTCTACCAGCTGTCCCTGCACAACATAATACATGTCTGTTATCATTGCCCCAAAGCACCTTGCCAGAAAGCAGCTATAGGGACTAATTTTGTAAGTATTTGGTAGGACTCATCTGGGAATCAAACATATGGACCTCCTGTCCATGAGGCAAGGTGAGCTACAACAGGCAAACCAACTGAGCCATCATGTTCTTCTTCTCTAGGTGTACTGCCCAACGCCCCAGTACAGGAGCCAACCAGACAGGGGTGCGCTGACGTTGATGGCGCAGAGAGAGATGTTAAGATTATTTTTTTACTTTCAATAATGCAAGCTCTAGCCCGAAGTGTGGAAGATTTGATTATTTTTTTATTGGTGCTTACTGAATCAAGAATGTAACTAGAAACAGATTCGGCAATACCTAACAAAAATGGTATATAATCACTTTTAAAAATATGCAAGGCATATTGCACCCTTTTGGTACACCTTTCAAATGACTTGCAGTCAAATTTCCAAGCAATTTTTTCATAAATCATATTTTATTGTTCAATAAAGGGAAATCATATAAAGCCCAGGTTCTTGTTTCTTTTTTTTTTCTTTTTTTAGAACAATGTAGGCCTACATGTACATGTTAGCATTCAGTGAGAAAATAAAATGGCACTGAAATTACTGGCTTACTTGACATGTAGGCCATTATTCTTGGGTTGACAGAAGAGGGCAGCAGGTCAAGTTTTCAACTGATGAAAAGGCATTCCACTTGTCTTGTAACATTTATTATGCATGAAAAACATTGTTTATCAAAGAACTGGAATTTTAGTTAATTTGAAAGTAACTCATTGTCAGAAAACAAATTATTAATATTTTTCACTTCTGTTGCTCAATGCTCCAGTTTTGAAATAGAAACATTTCCTTAATAATCTACCATTAGTGAGAAAGATTAACAAAATCCTAGTGAGCTTTAAAATTATTCTCCTTTTTTTAGTATTATAGTAAAAAGGTCCACTGCAAAGAATATCCTCATCTTCATAATATGAGTCCCAACAAAAAAAAGTATACAAAATGTTCCAGCCAAACATTTGTGTGCAGTCCCATACATGCATTTCTGTGTACAGTGAATGTGACTCAACATAATTGAGTTGATTTCATATTATTTTAGCAATAACAAATTCAAAACCATACCACATAAAACAATTCTGCACTTTTGAATATCATGACCATAACTTCAATTTATCTTTAAATAAAGCAACATGGGCACAATTGGCAGCAAAAAGAATGTTTCCAAGTTTCGTGAATTGTATTTTGGATAATTCCAGTGTAACAGACGGGACATTTGGCCCCTGGAGCGTTTTTTATATTTTGACAGTCATATTAATTGCATTTTATGCAATAGTTAATGCAACAGCCATGTGGAATGGTATGGAACTACACCATAAATAATAGGGACAATTCTTTTTTATTTCCAGGGATTTTTCAAATTCATTCAGGATCTAAAAAAAAAAATACTCTTCCAGCTACAAAAAATGTAATGCTGTAATCATAATTGCAAACCTTTAGGTCAGACAGGAATACCCCAAGACTTTTAATGCTTAATAGTCAAGATCTATATTGATGACTGAATATCACATAGTCGCAAGCATCCCTAGGTACATAAAGTTAACACTGCAGTTTATGGGGGAAAACAATCACGTTTTTACTTTTTGTGACGCATGATGCTTAGGAAAAAAAAAATTTAAGGTTTTTTTTTACACATTATGGTTTGACAGCATGTAGGGCCCAACAGCTCACATCTTTGCAAGCCTCCACAAAGTTATTCAATCTCTTTAACCTTTTCGTTACCAGGCACTTTTTCCAAAAAAATGAATTCTCTAACTTCATTTCAAATTTTCAAAAAGCTAACTCAATCAATACCCCTAGTATTTGCATCCACGTTAAAACTACAATGTCCAGCTTTCCAACGGTATATAACTAAACAAGAGAGGGCGCTTTCTTGCAAAATGGCAGTAAAATCAGTTTCCCTTGTCACCAGTGTTCTATAGTGCCAAAAGGCGACCATGGTAATGAGAGGGTTAAATCTCCATCTTCTCAAGGTCAGCATGACAGACAGAAAGTGAATTCTTAAAGTTATTTCCGCAGTGATACTTTCTGATTAACCTTCCTCATTGAATGATCTTGGAAAAAAAATATAACTAATTCTAAAACTTCTGTCAAAATTAGAGAAGAGGAAAAAAAATGATACCAATCTGTTTTAGATCACTCAAATCTATATATCAAAATAAATGAGACATCATTGGATTTGACCCCCCCCCCCCAAAAAAAAAAAAAAAAAAAAGGGAAGAAGAGTGAACAACTGGTTCCTATTTCATCAATGGTGACCTGGATTATATCACACAAGCAACTGAACCATCTGGGACTAATGACCAGATTCAGTAAGAAAACTTTCAGAAAACAAACTTAATATTTCACTTTTTGAAATCACATTTTCACTTATCTTTCTTCAATAACTGAGTGTTTGGATATTCCTTTTACTATCCCTGATGTTTTTAAGTTTTCTTTTTCTCTCCTTGGATGAAAAATTATTTTTTAAAGTCCACTTTCTGAAAATTTCCCCGCACGTTTTTGTGCGGGAGAGGGAAAAAAATTCAGTGATGTTTTATTCTTTTTTTTTCATGATTTTGATTTGAAATTTTTCCAAAACTTATTCACTGTGTCTTATATTGACATAGACATACATGTATACTACTACTAATTTTGGAGCAGAAAGTGATTGCAAAAAGGAGAAAAACCTTAGATAAAACAACATTGACAAGGTTGCAAAATTTTTCCCAAAATATGGCAGTTTGGTCCACGAGGTCAATACTAAAGTATTGACATCGTATCATGAGTGGATTATATAAGGCATCATAAGTTTAAGTTTAACTTGAGTTCGAATAAATAGTGTTCTAATCTTGTTCCATTTACCTATGCCAGGGGGTGTTTTACAGATAGGCCTACTAGACTTAAGTCACATTTAAATTCTTAGCGCGCATCCTGTATTCAAAACAATTTCTTAGACAGACTTCTCATTGGCACATATCCCTTGAGCATTCATGATCTGACCAATAAGGTGATGTGTAATATTCTGCACACAACTAGGAATTTAAGTGCAATGCTAAATCCACTTAACTGTATATGAACCCCCTCCCCCCTGATATGTAAACACCCCTGATATGTTTATCATACATGTTACATGCATGTTTTGAGATGTAATTTTTAGTAAATAGGGGACAGGTCAAGACAATCAAATTGGGGTAACAAGTAACTCCGCTATCCGGCCCGCCCTCTGAACAAGAATACAGACACAGTATGAATTGTTAGAAATCGCTAAAATGCATATGGTCACTGCATGCAATCATAGGACTATTCAATACGTAGTATTGTACTCATAGTGCAAGTGGGACTATGGTAGGCAGGTTTGCAACTTGTTCCACTGATGTTTCCCCAAGGTTTTTTCTACTTTTTGCAATAGATATTGACTCTAAATTCAACTTTTAAGCCCTCCTATTTCTACATACATGCATACTTATATTTATCAGAGAATATGTTTTCAATGAATTTGATTGCACCATCATGAAAAAAAAAAAAAACAATGAACAATTTCAATTTTTTTTTTTTACCCATGCCAAATTCCTTGGGAGCTTGTCATGAAATGAGGCTCAAAATATGATTATATTTCAACCTAGAAGAGAGAAAAAAAATTAAAAACAGCAAACAGTAAAAGGAACATCTAAGTTTACACCAAGTTTTGAATAATGGTAAGAAAAATTATAGTTTAGTGATAAAAAATCATGAAAATTAATTTCACTTTCTGAAAGTCTTTACACTAAAATCTTGCCCCAGTGCCGACATGGTTTTGCTGCTAGCATGACTGCATGGCTGTTTGATGTGATCACGTTTGCCAACCCGTCCACAGTATCTCTGAAATTTTTAGAGTCTTGTCAGCTTTTATCAAAATCAATGAACTGTTGCCCACTCCAGACATTCAGTGTAAATGTCCGTTAATTCTGCGAGATGCTATCTGTCATTAATACAACTTTATGTCATCTATTAATTTCCGGACAAATTCATTTTCTTTTCAGCTGACACTGACAGACATGCCGATCAATTGGCCATTTTCATTCTTGCAATTAGGTGGCTGCTAGGCTTCACCCCTACTGGAGATTCAGATTGAGAGATGTTGTGTTATAAAATGCTAGAAGAGAAGCAAAGCTAAGCTGAGCTCGTTTATTTGACATAATTAAGGTAGAACTTAAGCCGTACCAAAGCTCGTTCATCATTTAGGCCTAGTTTATGTTCATCTAGATTATCACACATTGAAATTTTTACTCCACAAATATGCATGACGCTCGAATGATCACGTTAGCATATGAAACAAACTACCATTGTGCCTTCCAATGAACAATGAACTTGATAAAATTAAGACTCATCATTTATTTTTTGGGTAAGTCCTCAATTTTCATACGTTTTTAACTGTTCGGCGGAGTCCGACAGTGGATTTGTTGAAGTTCCTATTTATATTTCTCTTCTTTACTCTAAAAAGTATTGAAAGAGTGGCTTTCTGCCGCACGTTTTGTGAAGTCGAGTCTTGCAGTTTTTCTTACAAAACGGGTCCACTTTGATATGATTGACAGCGCGCACGATAAAAGCGGTCTTTCGGGAACAGCTGAATCGTGTTGTTCAGTTACGGTCAACGCACTTCGAGACATCGCAACCAGGAGGCGGAGCTTTATGCGATAGCTAATCAGAGCGCCCAACAATCAAGATGCATTGTCCTCTAGCTCTGTAAAGACTGTACGAACGAACTTGGAGACATTTCGATGTGTATCATGCAGTCAGTGAATTTAAGATTTAAAACAAATGCAATTAAAATCAGTATAAATTAAGGAAATTTACAATATAAAGAATCTTCATAATGAATTTATATTCAAACACAGTATTTTATAACAATATTTCAGTACATTTAACCAATCTTATCTCATACTAAATATTGCAACGTTGATTTTCAGCACGCAGGACCAAGCAAAACTTGCACACACAATGCAAGGGCGTAGATCGACCATGGACGTGCAGATTCGCGCCGGTTATGGTATCCCATTCATATTTTTTTGTCAACATACCTTATTTAACATGGCCTTTTTCTGAGCTCCCTCTTCCCCTTCAGTCGTCATGAATCCAAAAAGTCGGCTGAAATATAAATGAAAATATATAATGAACGAAAAAATGAACACCATACACAAATTCTAGAATCAAAACACACAAATATTTTCAATTTCATATAAAAAAAATTGACCAGCTTCACTCACCTATCGTAGGCAGTCGACAAATCTACTTCAGCGGGAATGGGAGCATTTGAAGTCATGACTTCTCCCACTTGTTCGGACGTCATTTTCCAACATTCTAGCTCAAAATATCCAATATCTACATCTCCAGAATCACCAGAGGAGCTGGAACATGTCGAAAATAGAACGTCTGGCTTATTAGGATTGGTCAAATTTGGTTGAAGTTGCAAAGCTTGGTACGGGATGCTCGTACTTGCACACAAAACTCTACAACTCCCCTACCATTTATCCACGCTCGTCGACGATCGTGCTCAAACACTTTTGTAACGCCCGTGTGTATTGGCTGCCCGTTAGTCACATGACCGGCTTTTTTGCAAAGGGGATTTTGTTTATTACTGCGATTTTTGTTTTCTCTCATTCATTCGATGAAACAAGGGTCGAACATAATTCTATTAAGAAAGAATACAAACTTGCAATTCTTTTTTTTTTTTTAATCAGTACTTATGTTTTCTGCAGGAATTCACCTGCAAACACGCCTTTTTTAACACAGCCAAGATCTGGCTCGAATGGGCTCAAACTAACTGTTCGCGGTTACGTAATTATACCATGTGGCATAACTATATTCGTTCACGGGTTTGCTTTGTTTACAAACAAAGGGTGTGACCGGCTGATAGGGTGTGTATCCGCCCAACTCCCGGAACTATGCAACTTCCACTTCCTCTAAGCTTTGCTTGCTTAGTTTAAATATAAATGGTTTACATATTACATACCGATTATTTCTGATTAAGACAAGACTTCTTTTCTTTTCTTTTTCTTTTTTTTTTTTTCAATAATGAAATCTATGTTTATTTTGTTGCGCCACTGCATAGGCAAACAGATAGTCGAGGGCATTATAAATGCAAATTCTGATAATAGTTTTGTTATTATTAGATCCATTTTGTCAAGACTTGGCAAATTTGTTTGTTCATCAATTTTCACATCAGTAATTGACTCAGGTTCTGTTCACCTCAAATTCATAAGCACGTAACCCCCCCCCCCCCCCCCCCCCCCCCCGTCCGATATCACCCGAAATCATATATAAACGGAATATTATCATAGAAGAATGAGACATCTTTGTAGTTGTATAAACGAAAGAACTTACTATACATAACTGACTCGTTTTATCCAAACGTATAACATCAAATGAATCCTAGGGCCCCTAAAAATGAAAATGAAGAAGTTACAAAGAAGGGGAAAAAAGAAGAAGAAGAAGAAGGAGGAGGAGAAGAAGAAGAAGAAGAAGAAGAAGAAGGAGAAAAAAAAGGATTGTGGATCTGTTTTCTAGCGCTATTATTCAACAAAACATGTAAAATATAATCTTCAAATGTATACTAAATGATCTATCTATCATGCACTATAATCTAAAATTTTGAGGTCAAAATTTTCGGCTCGCGTTTCGCGCTCGTGGATACTAGGGTCTATAATGCACAACTATTATTTCCAATTTTTAGCTCAAAATTTTCGGCTCGCGCTTCGCGCTCGCATTAAGCATTTCCCAAGGGGCTGGCATACATTTAAAGACAAATTATCTTCGCACCCCTCCTCGGCCCGGTAAAACACCTATTGGTCTACAACCTATTGGTCCACTAGCCAATTGGTCTACCTCCATTCAGTCTAAACCCTAATGGTCCACTAACCATTTGGTCTACA
>CALNVZ010000674.1:21673846-21687802 GCA_940671915.1 Paracentrotus lividus
GACGGCTTGTTATTTTTAAAGATATAAGTGCTCAGTCGTTCATCACAGCATTGGGTATAAATTTGTTTATCATTAGATGGAAGATATTGAGTTACTCTTTTATCATGAACTGAAATATCAGTGACTTCTTGGTCACGGTGTGGACCGAAATTATGCAAAATCTTTGACTTTTTAATGCTATAAACTCTAACAATTTCAAAAAATATACTGATTTTAATGTTTATATCATTCTAATATATTTGGTTGGCTATCATTGTAAATATTATTTTATATTTTACATAGTGCATTTGTTCAAGGTCAGAGGTCAAAAGAAGTGCGGTCACGTGTGTGGACTTCACAGAACGGCGATGATTTTGAAAGTTCAATTTTCATTTTTGAAATTCCTGTGAGTTTTTAAAACATGAAATTTGTTTCTTATTGCTGTGAGATATGCATTATGGACCTGTTAACCAAAAAAATACCATTAAATTCAATTCTAGTTGTAAACTTAGAGGAAGAGGGCGCTATCACTCTACGCAAATCAAAACGCTGCCATAGACATTTTGTATTGCACAGTTTTTTCCACTTTGGTATTCTTGATTATGGCGAGCAAACTACTTTCAAAGAAATGGATCACTTGAATTAAGTACGCTAAGAGTCTTTTTTTTTTTCAAAATAGGAATAACCTTACTGCAAAGTTGCGGAAAAAAAAAGTCTGTCACTTGTGTCAATTTTCGAAATCCTAATCAGACTCAAATTCCTGTACCAATATGGCCCAATTTTGGCTCTTCAATATAGCTCATACCGCCACATTAATTATCTTCCTGGAAACGCATAATTATATTACAGCTTAATGATCAAGCCGTTTTTAAAAAGCCTGAATTCTCTACCCTTTCCAGAAAGATGTTAAACTTCATTTTCGATTGGTTAAGAAAAAGTCCTGCACTTTTGAAACAATTTATCACAATAGAATCTTTACTCGATGCGGGTCGATATTTCCGCATATCACATCGCATATCGCATGTGGACGGGCGTCTTCGCCAAGAGGTGACAGATCACTACTTATATCAATAATCGTTGCGAAACATTCAATCTATGTGAAATAAAGGATTCTGCATTACAACTTCATCACAATAATGTTTATAAGCTTGCCCAAATGTGTATTCCTCCATCTGCGTCTGGAGAATCTATTAACAACAACATGATAAAAAGTGTCATTAATTTCTTTCATCTCATCAAGTTACGAGTAGATTGCTGAACCGAACGAATAATTTACCATTCCAGCTGCAGGTGAAGTTCTTTCTTAAGGCGAGTTTTTGTGAGCTAATTTATTATTGCAGCCAGCTGTAAGATTTTCTACGCTTCAGTCGTATTTCCAAACGTCGCTCGTTGCGTCTGGCCTCTTAGAGTAATGGACGCGCCTTGTTTAATATCACGATATAATGCCGGACATTGGTATACGTTTAACTTTTACATTTTACATAGAGTAAGATATTGATATGCACTGGAAGGAGTCATCTCTGAAATATTCTTTTTTATACTATTATTTATATCGTTGATGTTCGGGTCCACGTGTGTGGACCCTATGGTCACTGTGTGAGTCACTAGTGATTGGCAATTTGTACAGAAAAATGAATATATTATGATTACTGCAATCAATGTACATTATTGAGCATACCTATATCCTGCATGTGGTAAAAATTTTATGAACTCAAACCTCTTAGGTCAGTTCAATGGGGTTGTTTTGGTAGCCTGTTTCAAAGACTGGGGAGGGGCGGGTAGGCGAAGGGGCTATTATTGCCCCCTTATAAAGACTTGGCTGATGATTCGCGCGAAGCGCGCCGAAAAATTGTGCACCGATGGTAGTGAGTGTGATGTAAACTACAAGAAAGCACTTGTTAATTTCCCCATAATTAATAGTAAGTTTATTTTCATCATGAATTTAATTATGCTAATTTACGCATTGCAGTTGAAGTCGATAATTTTTGTCTTAATTGACAAACTACCACGCTTCTGGAATGCGATTTTCGTGTTTGCATAATCTTTAAGTAACTTGTACTTTATTCGTATTTTGAAAAAAATTGATATCGAAACTAAATTCCCGTTGTCTGTATTTCATGTTATTGAATGTCTTATGTATGTTCCTTGTTTTCGACCTTTTGTTTGTTGTTTGTTGTTCTCTTTTGTTGTGTTTTCTTTTCGCAAAAATTATTGAAACCATTTTGGAGCATAATAATGCTAAAATCAATTAATTTCAGCAATTGAAAAGTGAACATATGACCGCCCCCACCCAGCGGGTTCACGGTGTGACCAATTTGTTTGCTAATTAACAATTCAAATTAAAACTTGTCATGGAATTCAATTATTTAGTGAGATGCAAGGTACATTAAATCTAGCTGTGAAGAAATAATTATAATAATACCAGGCTTGGTTAAGGACTGGGGCATAAACTTTTTGTTGTTTTCTGTACTCGTGTGTGACATTTTGAGGGCAATTAATTTCCAGGGTTGATTATCTTAATATAATCAATTTAACAAACATTCACTTTTTGGGGTAGATTTTAAAAGGAATAGAGGTAAAAAATAAGATAATGACAAGTATCAAGCAAAGGAAGTCAGCATATCCATTCCCAGTCTAGGGTTAATAAATGATATTTTATTTACCCGTTTTTCCATTTTAAATTGATCATTTATGTTAATTTTATGCAAATGAGCATGCAACAATTGCAAAAATCACGAAAAAACATTCAGTTCATGAATACTTTCAGACCATTGCTCTATTTATAATTGTCGCTTAAAATTCAAACAGACAAAAGTTTATTTGTCCCCAAAAGGATCCACTTTTCAAAGAATGGCCGATAAAGCCTTGGTCCTTTTTTTTAAGCCATGACCATAGTTTTGGCGAGTCACACGTGACCCTGTGGGTCACGTGTGTGGACCAATTTCACGTTAACTTAATATCTAAAATTAAAAGGCCTTTCATGGCTTCATATTTTGGTGAATGCAAGGCACAATTATACTCTAGCTTGAGAAAAATTTTAATAATACAAAGATTCCATGGTTTCGGGAGGCGTTAACTTTTCGATGTTATTGGGGTCACGTGTGTTGTGACATTTGATGGCAATAATTCTTTTAGTTAATTATCCTTAAAACAATCAATTTCAAACATCATTATTTTTCACTTAAATTTAAAGGATCGAAGTAAAAAAAGGGTTATATGACAATAATCAAATAAAGGAGACCAGCATATACAATCAAGTCAGTGTCAAACAAATGATATTTGGACCGTACCATTTTTCTTTTCAAATTTTTGATCGTAATTATGCCAAATGAGCATGAAAAAATTTGTAAAATTAAGATTAAAAATGCATTTCAATGAAACTTCAAGACAAGCTCTATATGAATTGCAAGCTTTAAAAACAAAAAGGACAAACTTTATTTTTTCAAAAAAGGTTCACTTTCAAAGAATTCGCCCATTCAAGGTTACCACAAGTAAAAATTTGAAATTAGACTTAATGTTGGGTTTTACTTTTTTTTTTCCGGACGCTTATACCCCCATTCCACTGAATCATATCGGGACTCTCATCTTTCGAGCTCACCTGATTCCCAAAATTGGCAATTTTGATGAGTTCCGATGAATCTCCCCGAGGAGCTGTTTTTGGTGACCCTGATTTTTTATTACCCGCAGAAATCGGTTATAAAACTGGGTATCTGCCCGGGGAAACCCATTTTTTCCTGTCTTCCGCGTTTTTATCGGCTTGTCCATCATGAATTTGTTCGAGAGGTAATTTGGGGGCTATCTGACTCTAAACTGGCACTCCAACATCTATTCTGATACGACCAAATCTATCTAATTATCATCACTACCCGCGAGATCGATTTGTACATTGACCCGATTACTACCAACATTCCACTGTTGGGTTGGAAAACGACACTTCTTTGAAAGTTGATAAAAAAAACCGCTAAACTGCAATAAGTTGAGTACCTGATCAGCTCCGATTTTAATCAGATGTCGGCCAGAGAGTCGGACAGCTGAAAGCAATTAGATCTTATGCACGGTCAGACGGGACTGACACATATCCAATATTGACTCGAGGTCGAAAATGGAAATGGTGTCCGGTCAGATCGATAGCGAACTAAGGCCTGGCTTAGTTCCCTGACCGGCTATTTTCCCTCTTCGCATGCCGTTCCAACACGTGGACAAATACCTGATAGACGAAACACAAGCCTGACCATCAGGTGCTTTGACATGAGACCCACTCGGTGGCAACCAGGTAAGGGCATTAAAAACGCGTCCGGTTTAGTGAACGACCCTTAAATTTCAGTGGAATGGCGGTATTACATCGAACAAACGGACTATACTTTCCTTCTTTAGTTTAGTCATTTAAATGAGTAAGCATATTCAGTGAACTAACAAAATATCATTTCCACGTTTATTTATTATTTTTTTAATAAGAATTGCGAAAATTGATAATAATCATCCTAATCTGTGGGGGAAATTTATAGGGAACAAGATAAGCATGGATAGGGTCCGTTATAACTTTTATTAGCAAATCATATAATTATTTAACAAAAAACTCAGAGTATTTCACGTGGATAGCCTTAAAGATCATATCTCTAAATATATCTCTATCTCATCTCGTATATTTACAAGCAATGTAATATGATGTTTTCACAGAATATACAAATTCAAATAAATATGCTAGGCATAGCACTCAAGTGTGTACTGACTCTGATAAGTACATTTAGTTGATATTCTTGTGCAATCGTAGCACTCGTTTCCCTGGATCCGCTCCTTATCACTCTCCCCACGTCCATGTGGATCTTATACTCCTTACTGCCACGCCAGACGTCATGAATTGATGTATGAAATATGTTTAGATCTTTAGATATAGACTCTAAAAAGAGGTCTAATATTTCTCGCGTGATTCAGGGCATTGGGTTTTATATAAGAGCAGCGAAGATTGGTTGACTTAATATCAGATCTGTTAAATAGCTGTTGTAACTGCATTGTAGTATCAGATAGTATTCTGTTAATGCCCCCTTTATGGGAATCATCCTAATATCGACAGAATTGGATATAAGAATTTTAGATTAAACGGCAAGTTGCGTGCATTCCTTCGTAAAAAAGTTTTTTTTTTTAAAGTGTCAATTTTGCTTTTAGACCTGTAGCCCAATGCGAGAGCTTGGGTGCAATTATCTATTTCAGAACATTCAGAAAATTTATTTTTTTATCTCCCATAGTGTATATCTGAAATTTTCGAAGCAACCCCACCCGCCCCCTCCCGGTTATTAACACATCACACATCATATTATTCATGGGACAATCTTACTCTATATAACTTTATTATCTTTCAATGATGGTTATATGCGTATGTTTGCCGTTTCTTAAAGGGAGCTAATACTCTCGAATTGACTTCACACACACACACACACACTATCCCACAACATCACTATATCCACTAGACTCGATAAAAAGAATTGTGTGGTCAATGTGCAGATCAGAACCTTATTCCTGAGTTTGATTATGACACAGACACTTGTTCTAGAAAAACACAAATATGCTCTTTTAAAATGGTTTCCATTTGTATTTATTAAATTTATAAGGCGCATATCTTCGCTCTACTTTAAACAAATCCTAAAATTTTTGTATATAACTATATTAATCACTAGTAATATTTATGTGGCGTTATTTATACAAGAATATAATCAATACTACACTCGCCTCTACGTGGAGGTAAGAAGGGGGGGTGGAATTACATAAGAGTCTGTCTCTTTCCACTATTTGTTTTTCACATTTTTCGAATCCTCGGACGTTTTTATGCCAACACTCCGATAGTTATATCTGTGTGCTCCTTGCTTTATCTTTGAAATTCAATCATGTGTTTGTTTACTCACTATTATGCTTGGGATCCACATTATGTTGATTTTCGGGTATCTCGTGGCTGGGTGATACTTGAGAAAATGGTGTGCCTCACCCACTTGAACTACAGGTGATTTTTTTTGTCACACCTATTACGACTGAGATAAAATTATTGAGGGTCGTAGACGCGCTGTCATCTTCGCCATGTCACAGATAACTTAGAATACTCGCTCTTCAATCTATCAATATTTAGGCGATTGCGCTTTTTTGTTTACCCTGCGGCGTTCATATCAAGCCCCCTTCGTCTACCCCCAGAAACGGCGGCGTGAGCGTGCTAGATTATTTTGTTTTTATATTCATGTGTCTTTTGAGGTTTAAACTGCTATAGACATTGGCGAGGGGTGTGCTCGCTAGATAATAACGGCAGCCTAAATATAAATAATCTAATAGACTCAACATAGGTGGAATTGCTAGCGTTAAAGTAAAACGTGCATTTGGTGAAAATCCGGAATATTTTAATTCCACCTTTATGCTGAAAACAAAAGAAATATAAAAACAACCTTTAACCCTTAATTTTTCATTATTTTCCCCTAATTTTTTTTTAGTCTTGATGACAAGGTTAGTAAATGGTAACTTTACATTGATATTTTATTTTGATTTATTGTTTGGATGATATTTAAATTACAACCGAGGAAGCATAAACATTTCATGTGTAAAAATAATAAAATCAATGTGCAATCAACTCCAATCAAAAAAATTTTGACCCCCTCCCCTACAAAAGAGTCGAGCCTGTTAACCATTTAAAACAGATTTAACTTAAACGAACAATAACAACTCTATTCTATCCTCAGACTTGTTCTCCTTTGAGGTAGGACCTGAGGGGGCCTTGGTTTGTCGAGTTAAACAAACAGAGGCCAAAAAAAAGACAAAAATGGCCATCGTGAGGGTTGACAAACTTTTTAAAGAAACCCGGGAAGAGTTGAGGAAGCTCCTAAGATAAAGCCAGGAGCCAGATAGTGAAATCAATCCCACAAACACATTCAAGAAATTAAAGTCGGAGCAATATGATGTCGCTGGAGCCAGAAAAAAAAACCTTTTATTAACGAAAACAGTGTTGTAAATGACCCCCCCCCCAACCCCCCCCCCCCCCTCAAAAAATATAAAATGTACAACATCATAATGACGAGCGGGAATCAAATAGGGTCCTATGTCGCATTTATTGTGCGTTTTCGTCACTACTGCTACTAGGTCGAGGGCAGAATAGCATTTTAGCTGTGCCCATCTCGGCGCTCCATGAACATAATTTCTCCAAACAAATCTATTTTGCTATGACTGTTAGTAGTTCCTGGTTGCTAGAAAGTCCAGTTATCTTTTTTGAAGTACAGTTCACAAAAGTATCTCCCGGCAACGCCCTCTTTATCCAGTTGCCTTGCTTGTTCCAAAGGCATGGGCGGGTTGGTAGCGAGTTCGGTGATGTCGCATTCTTCAATGACCTGCTAGTTTCAGTCTCCTTCATACGAATTTTAACTGATATCGTGGTAAATTTTTATAAAGATTTACATTACTTTACAAAAGTCATCACCAACAAACATGAATGCGCTACCCTTAGCATACGTGTGTACACTCCATCCAGCACATTGTCCCAGTGCTTTTTCCAGTTATGGGGAGTTTGTGTCCATGGGTTTCAGACCATAAAGTAACACAGATTCAACTGTTGCTACAAAAAGCCTTTCGCTTTAAAGTTGTCATGAGTGTAGATTTCCACATCTTTCATCGATCTTGTGAAAGGCAACCCATGCAAGTGCCCGCCTCATTTTAATGTCAACTGTCTCAGTGCAACAGATCGCATGATCCTAAAATATTTAAAGTCATTATGTAACCTTAATTGTTGCCCCATCTGAGGTAGGCAATACATTAATACCTGTGAGTGCTATTAATTGCCATTGTTTTTGTTCCTTGCCATTCACTCTGGCAATGTTCCAATACGGTTGCATTCAGTTTCAGCAAGGCTTCCAATAGCTTCGCCTGCTTTCACTACCAGAGTCTGATAACAGAGCAATGTCATCTGCACAAGCTCGAAGTCTGTTATCATTACAGCGTGGGTATACGTCTCTGCTCTTCGATTTTAAAGATAAAGTGCTCAGTCGTCAGTCACAGCATTGGTATAAATTTGTTTATCATTAGATAGAATATGAGTTACTCTTTATCATGAACTGAATATCAGGACCATTCTTGGTCACGTGTGTGACCGAAATTATGCAAAATCTTGACTTTTAAATGGCTATAACTCTAACAATTTCAAAAATATACTGATTTAATGTTTATATCATGCTAATATATTTGGTTGGCTATCATTTGTAAATATTTTTTTATATTTACAATATGCATGTTCAAGGTCAGAGGTCAAAAGAAGTGGGTCACGTGGTGGACTTCACAGAACGGCATGATTTTGAAAGTTCAATTTTCATTTTGAAATTCCTGTGAGTTTTAAAAATGATGAAATGTTCTTATTGCTGTGAGATATGCATTATGGACCTGTTAACCAAAAATACCATATCAATTCTAGTTGTTAAACTTAAGAGGAAGAGGGCGCTATCACTCTTACGCAAATCAAAACGCTGCCATAGACATTTTGTATTTTGCACAGTTTTTCCACTTTGTTTCTTGATTATGGCGAGCAACTACCTTTTTCAAAGAAATGATCAACTTGAATAAGTACGCTAAGAGTCTTTTTTTTTCAAAAATAGGAATAACTTACTGCAAAGGCGGAAAAAAAAGTCCTGTCACTTGTGTCAATTCGAATCCTAATCAGATCAAATTCCTGTACAATATGGCCAATTTTGCTTCTCAAAATAGCTCATACGCCACATAATTATCTTCCTGGATAACGCATAATTATATTACAGCTTAATGATCAAGCCGTTTTTAAAAGCTTGAATTCTCACCTTTCCAGAGATGTTAAATTCATTTTCGATTGGTTAAGAAAAGTCCTGTCACTTTGAACATTATCACAATAGAATCTTTACTCGATGGGTCGATATTTCCGCATATCACATGCATATCGCATGTGGACGGCGTCTTCGCAAGAGGTGACAAGATCACTACTTATATCAATAATCGTTGGAACATCAATCTATGTGAAATAAAGATTCTGATTACAACTTCATCACAATAATGTTTATAAGCTTGCCCAAATGTGTATTTCCTCCATCTGGTCTGGAGAATCATTAACTAACAACATGATAAAAGTCATTAATTTCTTTCATCTTCCAGTGTACGAGTAGATTGCTGAACCGAACGGATAATTACCATTCCAGCTGCAGGGAAGTCTTTCTTAAGCGAGTTTTTGTGAGCTAATTTATTATTGCAGCCAGCTGTATAGATTTTCTACGCTTTCAGTCGTATTTCCAACGTCGCTTCGTTGCGTCTGGCCTCTTAGATAATGGACGCGCCTTGTTTAATTACGATATAATGCCGGACATTGGTAATACGTTAACTTTACATTTTACATAGAGTAGAATTGATATGCACTGGATAGGAGTCATCTCTGAAATTTTTTTTTTACTATTATTTATATCGTGATGTTCGGGTCACGTGTGTGACATTTCTAGTGTGGTCACGTGTGTGACCTATGGCAATTGTACAGAAAATGAATATATTATGATTTATGCATAAATGTACATTTTTGAGCAATACTATATCCGCTGTGGTAAAAATTTTATGAACTCAACCCTAGTCAGTCAATGGGGTGTTTTGGTAGCTGTCAAGACTGGGGGAGGGGCGGGTAGGGAAGGGGCTATTATGCCCCCTATAAAGATCTTGGCTGTTGATCGCGCGAGCGCGCCGAAAATTTGCCACGATGGTAGTGTGTGATGTAACTACAAGAAAAGCACTGTTAATTTTCCCATAATAATAGTAATTTATTTTATATGATTAATTATTGCTAATTTACGCATTGCATGAAGTCATAATTTTTGTTCTAATTGACAAACTACAGCTTCTGGAATGCTGATTTTGTGTTTGCATAATCTTTATAGTACTTGTACTTTATTGTACTTGGAAAAAAATTTGATATCGAACTAAATTCCTTGTGTATTTCATTGTTTTATGAATTTCTTATGTATTTCCTTGTTTTTCGACCTTTTGTTTTGTTTGTTTGTTTGTTCTTTTTGTTGTTTTTCTTTTCGCAAAAATTATTGCAGAACCATTTTGGAGCATAATAATGCTAAAATCAATTAATTTCAGCCAATGAAAGTGAAATATGACCGCCCCCACCCAGCGGGTCACGTGTGTGACCAATTTGTTTGCTAATTAACAATCAAATTAAAACTTGTCATGGATTCATATTTAGTGAGATGCAAGGTACATTAAATCTAGCTGTGAAGAAATAATTATAATAATACCAGAGCCATGGTTAAGACGGGGCATAAACTTTTTGTGTTTTCTGGTTACTTGTGTGTGACATTTTGAGGGCAATTAATTTCCAGGGTTGATTATCTTAATATAATCAATTTAACAACATTCATTTTTTGGGGTTAGATTAAAAGGAATAGAGGTAAAAAATAAGATAATGACAGTAATCCAAGCAAGGAAGTCAGCATATCCATTCCAGTCAGGGTTAATAAAATGATATTTTATTTACCGTTTTTCCATTTAATTATCATTTATGTTAATTTATGCAAATGAGCATGAACAATTGCAAAAATCACGAAAAAACATCAGTTCATGAAACTTCAGACATTGCTCTATTTGAATATGCAGCTTAAAATCAAAAAGCAAAAGTTTATTTGTCCCCAAAAGGTCCACTTTTCAAAGAATGGCCGAATAGCCTGGTCCTTTTTTTTAAGCCATGACCATAGTTGGTCACACACGTGACCCGTGGGTCACGTGTGTGACCAATTTCACAGTTAATTAATATCTAAATTAAAAGCTTTCATGGCTTCATATTTGGTGAGATGCAAGGCACATTATATCTAGCTTTGGAGAAAAAATTGTAATAATAATAGATCCATGGTTTTCGGGGGGCGTTAACTTTTCGTGTTTTGGGGTCACGTGTGTGACATTTGATGGCAATTAATTTCTTTAGTTAATTATCTTAAAACAATCAATTCAACATCATTATTTTTCACTTAAATTTAAAGGGATGAAGTTAAAAAAAGGGTATAATGACAATAATCAAAGTAAGGAGACCAGCATATACAATCAAGTCAGTGTCAAACAAATGATATTTTGCGTACCATTTTTCTTTTCAAATTTTTTGCATGTTAATTTATGCAAATGAGCATGAAAAATTTGTAAAATTAAGATTAAAAATGCATTTCATGAAACTTCAGACAATGCTCTATATGAATGTGCAGCTTAAAAACAAAAAGGACAAACTTTATTTTTTCCAAAAAAGGTTCACTTTTCAAAGAATCGCCCATCAAGGTTACACAAGCTACAAAATTTGAATATTAGACTTAATGTTGGTTTACTTTTTTTTTTTCCGGGACGCATTATACCCCCATTCCACTGACAATCGGACTCTCATCTCGAGCTCACCTGATCCCCAAAATGGCAATTTTGATGAGTTCCGATGAAATCTCACCCGAGGAGCCTGTTTTGGTGACCCTGATTTTTTTATTACCCGCATGAAATCGGATGAAAGACTGTATCTGCCCGACATCTGTCCGCCGTTTTTATCGGCTTGTCCAATCCATGAATTTGCTTTCGGAGGGTAATTTGGGGGCTATCCGACTGGCACTTCCAACATCTATCTGATACCGACCAAACTCTAATCTAATTAATCAGTCACTACCCGGAGATCGATTGTACATTGACCCGATACTACCAACATTCCACTGTTGGGTTGAAAACGACACTTCTTTTCGAAAAGTTGATAAAAAAAACCGCTAACTGCAATAAGTTGAGTACCTGATCACCCGATTTTAATCAGATGTCGGCCAGAGACGTCGGACAGCTGAAAGCAATAGAATCTTATGCACGTCAGACGGACTGACACATATCCAATATTGACTCGAGGTCGAAAATGGAAATGGTGTCCGGTCAGTCCGATAGCGAACTAAGGCCTGAGCTTAGTTCCCTGACCGGACTATTTTCCCTCTTCGCATGCCGTCCAACACGTCGGACAAATACCTGATAGACGTCAAACACAAGCCTGACCATCAGACTTTGACATGAGACCACTCGGTGGGCAACCAGAAGGATTAAAAAACGCGTCCGGTTAGTGAACGACCCTCAAAAATTCTCAGTGGAATGGGGGTATTACATCGAACAAAACGGACTATACTTCCTTCTTTAGTTTAGTCATGTAAATGAGTACATATTCATAAACTAACAAATATCATTTCCCGTTTATTTATTTATTTTTAATAAGAATTGGAAAATGATAATAATCATCCTAATCTGTGGGGGAAATTTATAGGGAACAATCATGGTGGGCCTATACTTTTTAAATAATTTTTTAAAAAATCATATAAGGGCCTAAGTCTATTCATTTCTTTCTCTTCGCTTAACATGCTTAAGTTGATCATCAAAAACCTGGCTGCACCAGTGTACTGACTCGAGTAACTTTATTTTATTTTGTGCCCCCGGACGCCCCCTCCCCCCCCCCATGGGATCTATGACCGACCCACGCCAGCGTATAGAATAATATTAGATATGACCAAATTTAAGATCTCGTATCAGGGTTTTATTAACCCCCGGGTTCTTATTAATTTGATAGGTTGAAAGTTTCGAGTACTAGTATGCCTTTGAATATCTATTGCGTTGGTTAGTTAGATTAAACGGCAAGCTGCGTGCTTCCTCGTAAAAAAGTTTTTTTTTTAAAGGTCAATATTTGCTTTTAGACCTGTAGCCCAATTGGAGAGCTTGGGTGCAAGTTATCTATTTCAGAACATTTCAAGAAAATTTATTTTTTTATTTCTCCCATAGTGTATATCTGAAACATATTTCGAAGCAACCCCCACCCGCCCCCTCCCCGGCCCCACATATTGATGGGAACTTAATCATTAATATTTGGTACTATCTCGTCAATACATTAACACACACACACACACACACACACACACACACACACAGACACAAATGGTGAAAATTGATCTAGGGCCTAACCCCTTTTGCAAATAAGCTCTTTAAATTATTGTTAAATAATAAGATCTTTAAATTATTGTTAAATAATAATTATTATCATTATTATAAATAAATACACTGTCCGTCATAAAGGTATAATATTTTTTTTCCCGCTTTTAACAACATGATTTTGCTCCTGCTTTATTTCTTGAATATGTTTGTTCCTGCTTTCATTTTTCGGGACCCTGGCTATATCTTGAAAATTCTCCCAAACCTTCACGGGGATTTTTTTCCCTAAAAAAATTGTCGACCCCTATGATGTCCATTTTTGTCATTTTTAAATCATTTTGGGGCCTTTTTTGTTTACCCGGCTATTCAAGCCCCCTTCAGTCCTACCCCCAGGAAACGCGCCTGAGGTGTATTGTTTATATTGTTCTTTGAGTTAAATCTAGATGGGGTCAGGCTTAGGTTTCTTGTCTAGGGGATGGGTTAAAGTAAAACGTGCATTGGTGAAAATCCGGAATATTTAATTCCACCTTTATGCTGAAAACAAAAGAAATATAAAAACAACCTTTAACCCTTAATTTTCATAATTTTCCCCTAATTTCTTTTTAGTCTTGATGACAAGGTTGTAAATGGTAACTTTACATGATATTTTATTTTGATTTATGTTTGGATGATATTTTAAATTACAACCTGAGAAGATAAACATTTTCATGGTGTAAAAATAAATAAAATCAATGTCAACTCCAATCAAAATAAATTTTGACCCCTCCCCTACAAAAGAGTCGAGCCTGTAACCATTTAAAACTAGATTTAACTTAAAGAACAATAACAACTCTATTCTATCCTCAGACTTGTTTCCTTTGGGTAGGACTGAGGGGGCCTTGGTTTGTCGAGTAAACAAACAGGAGCCAAAAAAAAGACAAAAATGGCCATCGTGAGGGTTGACAAACTTTTTAGAAGAAAAATCCCCGGGAAGAGTTGAGGAAGCTCCTAAGATAAAGCCAGGAGCCATGAAAGTGAAATCAATCACAAACACAT
>CALNVZ010000674.1:21709240-21752511 GCA_940671915.1 Paracentrotus lividus
CTCCTAATAGCCCTGCAGGAAGGTGTAGCACCGCCCACACTATAACAATCCAAACAACCTAAACCATAATAATTCTAAGCCAGCAACTACGATAGACAGCCTAAAGCTAAACTGGTAAATTAAATTGATAAGAATATCCACCAGACAGTGTGTCCCACAAAAAAATGCTAATGGCACTTTAGATGGGTATAATATTAAAACTACAATATTATACATGCGCTTATTCTGGGGGGGGGGCTTTACGGGCCCGCCCCCCCCCCCCCCCCTCGGTAAGCGCCCAAAAGGGCGCCAACATGACCTCAAAGGGGCGCCAAATTGACCTTAGAGGGGCGTCAAAATGAGCAAAATCTAATTTAAAAAAAACAAACAAAAAAAAACAAAAAAATGGAAAAATATATGTAATTTGAGCCAAAATGACCTCAAAGGGGCGCTAAATTGACCTTAGAGGGGCGCCAAAATTGAGCAAAATCTAAAAAAATGAAAAAATGAAAAAAAAAAAAACGGAAAAATATATGTCATTTCCTATAGGTGATCTATGACCTTGCGGTTGGCCGAAGGGGCGCCAAAATGAGAAAAAATCTAACAACAAAACAAAACAAAAACAAAACAAACAAAAACGGAAAAATATATGTAATTTGAGCCGATTAACCCCTATTTTTTTTAACACCTTACCACCCCCCCCCCGCTTATTCCTCGGCCAGCGTGAGTGTACCGTTTTGTGTCTCGTCCAGTGTAAAACGGGGAAAAAGATGGGGTATACCTTTCTGGATCCATCACGTGGGGCATCAAAAACGACATCGGGCCCCCGCGGGGGTGCCCAAATCCTGGAACGCGTCTTGTCATTGCGCGTGATTCTGGGGGGGGGCTTTAACGGGCCCGGCCCCGGGACTGCGGCTGGGGTGGGCGCCGAAAAGATTGGAGGAAAAAAGGAGAAAGGGAAAGAAAAAAAAGAAAAGAAGAGAAAAAGGAGAAAAAAAGAAAAAAGGGAAAAAAGGGGGAGAGGAGGAGAAAGAAAAAAAAAAGAGAGAGAAAGAAAGAAAGAGAGAGAAAAGAGAGAGAGAGAGAGAGAAGGAAAGGGGGAGGGGGGCGCACTTAAAAAGAAATAGGGGGCGCCAAATCGACCAGTAAACCAAGGGCGCCAAATTGACCTTAAACTTAGGGGCCGCAAATCGACCTGAAAATTTAGGGGGGCGCCAAAAATCGACATTTACCGTACGAGGGCGCCGAATTGAACTTAACTGAGGGCGCCAAATTTATCTTAAACTTAGGAAGGGAAGCAGAATTATAGATAGATACATAAACAGATAAACAGATAGATAGATAGATAGATAGATAGATAGATAGATAGATAGCTAGATGGATAGATAGATAGATAGATAGATAGATAGATATTCATCTTTCTTTCATATGTAAAATTACTGGGCAACATATTGATCTTTAAATTATGGAGGCCAAATTGGTCCTAAACTTCTGGTCTCTATTACATAGACCAAAATTTTTCATGATTTTATATGGCTAGCTTTCAAATCGTTTTGATGGACAAATTACAGCTCCCGTTTATATGATAATCTGATGAAAAGCCAAACAAAATTGAAACCCCTAATTGCTTAGAATTCTTTACTTTCTGATCGTATTTTAAAGTAGAGGGGGGAAATCCGATCGCGCTTCGCGCTCGTATTTAGAATTATTAGTATTTTCATCTTTTCATTCTTTTCCATGAACTCACCAATAAAAACAAACAAAAAAAAAACCAAAAAAAACCTTCAAATAAATCATTCTATAAAATCATTCAACGTGCATTTAAGCGGTAGGCTATGTTTGCCTGGCGGGGGGGGGGGGAGGGGGCGCCATATTTTGAAAAGTACACAGGGGCGCCAATATCACGTCGGGCCCCCCGGGGTGCAAAATCCTGGATACAACCAGTTTGTCTAATTACTTTTTGGTCTAAGTACCACTTCGGTCTATTTACCATTTCGTCTAATGCCCATTTCGTCTAATGCCCATTTCGTCTAATGTCCAGTTTGTCTAATGTCCACTTGGTCAATTCCAGTAACAAACTTGTAAAAGACCAAATATTCATTTGGGCATTAGACGAAAATACAATTAGACCATTTGGCTAGGAGACGAATTGGCAATTTGACTTATTGGTCATTATGCCAAGTGAGAATTAGACCAAGTACACTGTTCGCCATAAAGGTGGAATATTCTTTTGTACTCTATAGCAACATTATTTTGCTCCGGCTTTAGTTTCTTGAATGTTTGTCCCTAGTGTTACTTTTTTTGGACCCTGACAATATTTGGACATTCTCCCAACCCTTCACGGGGATTTTATATTGATTTATGTTAAGCTGAGATATTACAATACAATTTTGGGAAGATAAAGATTTTCATGATGTTAAAATGAATAAAATCAATGTTGAACCCCAACCAAAATAAATTTTGACCCCTCCCCTAGACAAAAGAGTCTAGCCTGTAACCATAAAATAGATTTAACCTAAAGAACAATAACAACTCTACACCTCAAATTTTTTTCCTTGGGGTAGGACTGAGGGGGACTTGGTGGGTCGCGTAAACAAAAAGGGGCCCCAAAAATAAGAAAAAATGACAAAAATTGCCATCTTGGGGGTTGACAAAAAATTTTGGAAGAAAAATCTCTGGGAAGGGTTGAGAGAACGTCCAAGATATAGCCATGATCCTGAAGATTGAAAGCGGTGACGAACATATTCAAGAAATTAAAGCCAAGCAACATTATGTCTCTGGACCCAGAAAAAAATATTCCACCTTTATGATTTGATTTGATTTATTTTGATTTGATTTGATTTATTTATTTACCAACAACATAAAAAAAAACAGTACAATACATTTCATAGAGCAGTAATGACATTGACTGGTAAAAGGAATCAGATATAGCACTAGTCGAGCCTGACCCCTTACATCAATATTGTATAACCTACTTTTTACTATAAAATAAAGAATGATAATGATGAACAGTGTATTTCCCTCCATCGGGATAAAAAGTCTAAAACGACTAAACGCTCTGTTTTCAGTTCACCATGAAACACAAATCTGCTATATAGTGCCAGGCGCGGATCCAGGGGGCCTAGCGGGCCCTACCCCCCCCCCCCCCCCCCCCCCCCCCTCTAATGAAATCCTGGATCCGCCACTGAGTGCTACGCGCTCGCATTGTTAAAGGGAAATGATTATGATTTGCTTGTAAAAAATAAAAATAAAAAGAGAGAAAATAAAAACTAAACATGTTGACATTATAAATCATTCGGCGAGAGAAGGCGTACTGTGAGATATTCACTTGGGCAGAAATTGTTAAAAACAGGCACTCAGTATTTATCATACATCGAATTAACACTTGATTTACTCTTTCGTCTTATCTAAATCAAACTTGTGAGCCTATTACATTTTGTTCGTAATGGAAATAAATTGATGGACTTATTTAAATTAAGTTTGTTTTTTTTGTGTGTGTGTTGTTTTTTGTTTGTTTGTTTGTTTGTTTTGTTTTTTTTTGGAGACGTCCATCCATTCCATGTTTAATAATTTTGGAAAGATATTTTCAAAATAATTTATAATGCTGAATTGGATATACCTTTCAGCGTTTTTTTTTTTAATTTCCAAGCAAAATTAACAAGTCAATATTGAAATAAAATATTTATATAATATTGACTGGCCTTGAAGGAGATACCGCAGATACTTTTTTTCCCAAACACGTCTCACATTGCCACGAGTCGAAGACGAAGGCAATATGGGTCTTGTGAGGGAAATATAATGTGGTATCTCCCGAAAGTAAAGCCAGCCAATATTATTATTGCTATATTGTAACATTAATTAGCCACATTTTAAAGACAATACTTAACAGTAAGATTGCTTGATTTTATAAACTATATAGGTTTTAGTCGTGGCGTTTTCCAGCATTCTGAGCTGAACCATTGTGACGTAATTATTGGTGGACACTTATTAATCCGCGAAGGTTTGGGTATTTTTTATTATTATTATTATCATTATTATTATTTATTTATTTTATTTTTATTTTTTATTAATATTTTTTATTTTGTTATTGTTGTTGTTGTTGTTGATTAATACAACAAACATCGATTTGTATTTCAATTTATAACACTTGTGCTAACAATGCTTTGACGGATGTCAATTTGGGTAAAGTCCTGAAATTAATCATGAATATCATGATATTTCGACAACATTAATACTTCATATGAGGTTAAATGAGCTATTCACCATCTTCTTTCTTGTAGAGTACTGGCCTAAAAAAGTGAAAGTTACTTGTATAAAACTAAATGCTTCGATTATATAAACACAACATAAAAAGAAAGTTCCCCCTATTTCAGATATCAATAATTTTTTAACCAGGAGGAATTTAAAAAATCTAATTATACGTCCATATAGGGAATTTAATTAGCCACAATGGAAGCGAATTTTAGGAAAAATCATCAAGTCATGCTTCAGTGAGCAATGGTTGAATGCAAATATGTCATTTTTAGAAGTTCGCAAGCCTAAAAGGGCAACTTTGAATCAATGATAACGGACCCATTTTCAGATTTTAAACATTTTACACGTCAGAATGTATGCAAAACGTGACTCCCAATACACGGAAACGATATTTGCGTCAAATTTCACGGTTGAGTGAGCATGCAGCAAAAATTGCCCAAACTGCGATTTTTACGTCTTTGCGATGGTAAAATCGATCAAATACGAGGGAATTCCTGTTTTTGAAGTGTATGCAACCAATATCTATTCATTCACGGTTGAATGAACCCATCAAACAACCAAAAAATAGGCCATTTTAGAATTGCGAAGAGTCATTGTAGTAATTTTGTGCACTAGAATGCATCTCAATAACAGTTTGGGGCTTGTATTTATATTCTTTGGGCACGTGTCAATGATCCTATGGCATTTATTTACAAATTCATGCTTCAGTGAGCACGTGAGAATGGAAAAGCCCTTTTCTCATGTATGGACTAAAATTCAAATTCTTACTTTGATTGAATATAAAATATCTTTTTGGGGATTACTTTTGATTTTATTTTCACAAACATCCCGATGTTTCACGCCTCAGTGGGCACAAGATACAAGAAAATCATGCAAATGAGAAGAAAGTTTGGGGCTTTGTCATGGTTCAGTGGCTTTTCGAATACGTAATTTGAATCAAGATCACGTTAGTTCGAGATCAGTTGAAGCTGTGTGCCAAGTTTCGTGACGTAACTCACAGTAGAATTAACAATAATCATCAATGAAATTGGCTGAATTTCACATTTGTCAGTATTAATTTCCTCCTCCGTTGACTTTATGTACAGAGGTTTAACAAAAGTTTAACAAAAGTGAAATTTGGCATATTTTAATTGTCGGTTTTTGTCCATTTGACTGTGAATTTTTTAATGAAACTTTGCACATAGCTTCAACTGGTCTCTAACTAACATGATCTTTATTCAAATTACGTATTCGAAAAGTCACTGAACCATGACAAAGCCCCAAACTTTCTTCTCATTTTCATGATATTCTTGTATCTTGTGCCCACTGAGGCGTGAAACATCAGGATTTTTATTAAAAAAATAAAAGGTACTCCCCGAAAAGAATTGTTATATTCAATCAAAGTAAGAATTTAAATTTTAGTCCGTACGTAAGAAAAGGGCTTTTCCAATCTCACGTGCTCACTGAAGCATGAATTTGTAAATAAATGCCTTAGGATCACTGACACGTGCCCAAAGAATATAATTACAAGCCAAAAATTGTTATTGAGATGCATTCTAGTGCATAAAATTACTACAATGACTCTTCGTACTTCTAAAATGGCCTGTTTTTTGGTTGTTTGATGGGTTCATTCAACCGTGAATAAATGAATATTGGTTGCATACACTTCCAAAACAGGAATTCTCTCATATTTGATCGATTTTACCATGGTAAAGAAGTAAAAATCGCAGTTTGGGCAATTTTTGCTGAATGCTCACTCAACCGTGAAATTTGACGCAAATTTCTTTTCCGTGTATTGGGAAGTACGTTTTGCATACATTCTGGCGTGTAAAATGTTTAAAATCTGAAAATGGGTCCGTTATCATTGATTCAAAGTTGTCAGTTTAGGCTTGCGAACTTCAAAAGATGACATTTTTGCATTCAACCATTGCTCAATGAAGCATGATTCCGTGATTTTACCTAAAATTCGCTCTCATTGTGGCTTATTAAATTCCCTACATGGACATATAATTAGATTTTTTTTAAATTCCTCCTGGTTAAAAAAATAATTGATATTTGAAATAGGGGGAATTTTCTTTTTGTGTTGTGTTTATATAACTGTTTTAGAATCCCCAAACGAAAGCAAGTTAACATTGATAACCCTCCGATCTCCCCGCCAGTATTTTTTTAGCTCCGCCCCCCCCCCCCTGGTGATCCAACAAAATGCTGTTAAAATTTTGTTGATGATGCTGTATGCATTTTTAATTATTGGTGATATAAAGTTGTTATGTTAATTAGAAATTGATGAGAGCGCGACAATCGTCTCCAAAAAACAAAAGAACTTTAATTTTCCTGTTGCTAAGTTATTACGTAATCATGCCGTAATATTGGTTCTACGGTATACTCATAGACCTAGGGACAGGAGAATTACTTCTTTGTCCTAATGATTAGGTTGATAATTATACTTACTATTAAAAGTAGTTTTATATTCTCATTTATTATTGTTTCTCCGCAAATGTGTATAAACAGTTGTTTTGTTAGAATAAATGAAATTAAACAAACGAACTTTACCATAAAAAAAAAACATGAATAAACCGGTGATTATTATAGCCAATATTCCAAAATAATAAAGGAGAGATGGAAATATTAGATTTCAATATAGATACGATAATATATAAATTATCATTTTTATATATTTTTTAATTTTTTTATTTACATATTTTTATAGGTGAAAACCAGTTAACAGTATACCGTTATGACAGATTGATACTCAGGCGCGGATCCAAGATATCCGTATTATTTTTTCGGGCCCAATTGTCTTGGGACAGTAGCGACTCTATTATGTTTACGCATGGGCCCGATACCTTTATTGTGTGACGTCAGGCTGAGTCCGCTACTGATTATTGTGCCCGAAAAGGGAAATGTACTTTAATCAAAGGTTCGTTTTTTCGAACACACAAATATAATATCGGGTCTACCTGGAGGTTCGTTAATCCTAAAATAAGATACGTCTCGTTTTGCTGCATTAATCCAAGATAAGTAAATTGAGGTTCATAATTCCGACTGTTCGTTATTCCAAAGATTTGTTTTCCGAAGAAAAGAAATTATTCCGTAAATAATATTTTTTTCAGTACCAAAATATCGGAAAAGTTTCATTTTGTCTGAAAATGGATTAGGGTTAGTACTATTTTATTTTCAGATAGATGAACCCAATTTTCATTTACGGATTCGGAGTATCTAACCTTCGGAATAACGGACCGTATATAAATAATGAACCTTCGGAATAACAAGCTTCAACCAAACTGCTTTGTGTTAGGATAATTATCATTATAAAGGACATAAAGAATATCCAATTGCTCATTGAGAGTCAATTCAATCTATAGCTATGTATAGCCTACTACGTTCAGTTAATAATTATTGCCATCATTATTACCAGCTAAATTGACGAGAGAGTGATTTGATCGATACAACAGATAACGTCATTGTTACCTCACTCTCAACAAACAATAGCGACCAGTCCACTAAGACAATCTTATGGAGCAATTAGGAACAGAAGATATTGTCTTGGTTGGTGGCAATCTGATCAAAGGGATGTAGTCTGCGCAATTTAGTGAGGCAGATTGCTGGAAAATTCGACGTCGGAATTATGAAATGAAGCATTCGGACTGCACATGGTTGCGACGACAAAGAATTATTTATGTTTTTCTGAAGTCATCTGCTGTATTATTTCCACCTGCCAATTATCTTTGTAAAGAGTAGCATCAAAATATTTTGATTGTTTTCACGAACGTCTTGAATTAATCAGCTTGGACGAAAACACTGATTTTCTCCGAGTTCTTGGATATGTATTCAATACCTACGTTGAGGCTTTCACGGAAATTGTATTTTAGAAGGTGTAAATCCGAATCTATCTTATTGGCGACCCAAGTGTGAGTGTGGTTTCACAGTATACCTATTCTTCATAAACCTCAGATGAACGTGGGATAAAGTGTCAGTTCTTCGGGACAAAATGTTACCGCTTCTAAACCCAATTTTTAGGAAAGCAGAAACTAGCTAATTGTTCTTTGAATCTGAACTCCCTTTTTTTTTTTTTGCCTGTGTTTGAGATGACTGAATCAAGAAAAGAAAAGAATTAATATTCTCGACAATACTCTAGGCAGTTCGATCTACTTCATTACAGTAGATGAAGAAATTGATGGAACTTCAAATTTGAAGACTGACATTGACATCTAAATAAAGGAATTTTGTCCAATTAATTTGTGAGGATTGCTGACAAGGAAAATGTCCAGAGTGTGTGGGCACCATAGTGTCACACGATGGCGCTGGATTATATCGGGGCTCATTTTGGTGAGTACGATTTACACTTTTTAGGTAAACTATTTAAACTTTTTAATACCTTTCTAATCCATCCATCAAATTCTATGATTATTTTGACAGGCCACCTTTTCTCTGCGCTAAAGGTACAGAGCAGATTAATCTTGTCGAAATAAGGACATACGAATTTTCCGCTGAATCAGAAACAAAGCTTACCCCATAGGCCCTGAGAAAGGGGCTTGAATTATTTTTAAAAATTTATATTCAAATCAATTTCCCTTAAAGACGTGAGACTAATTTACGTATGGGACCATCTTGTGACGTCATCATCCAAAAGACATGACTGGGATTCGAACCTCGGTCCGATTCCACAATCTAAACCCTTAAAATGATTCAGTTATTTTCTCTCAATAGGCCCACAAACTGATAAGAATGGGACCTCGGTTCGAATCCTAGTCACGACTTCCTTTTTGGAGCGTTTATGTTACAACATGCTTTGATTGTCTTAGGGTAGATGTAGGGAATACCGGCCACTTAAGCTCATTTGCCTAATTAGGACATGAAAACAATAAAATCACAAAAGAAAAAGATTCTCATTGCTTAGCTACATCATTCAACTTTATTTTCCAAAAAAATTGAGATAATCAAATATTTGTTGAGGCAGTTATATGCAAATAATGACGTCATGGTAAACTGTCCGGCATTCCCTACAGTGTAGGAAATACCGGACAGTATGTTTTTACCCTCTTTTTTTGTATAAAGATCTGTCTGGAAGCACTGATTTGAATGTAAACCATCAACTTAACATGTTTGTATTGAATTTTTATAACATTATTCACTTTTAGAAGATTATATGCATTTTACTACAAAATTTCAAAACACTCAGAATAACTTTATATCTCATGTAGATCATGACATATCACAATAATAATAAAGAGAAATAGACATTTCAAAATTGTCAAACAATTTAATAAATAAATATAATACATTATATATGCAATACTATTTGATCTACAAGCTAAGCAACTCAACCCGGAAGTAAAACAAACAACCGTCCATGTGGTGTCCGGTATTCCCTACACGAAAAAATGACTGACTAGCACTTTTCAACACACTGCCACCCCAATACACAGGCTTTGTACAGTGCAAACACTCCATACACGTTTGGCCCACCCTCCACACATGTCCATAATGCATGAAATAGAGGTCATGCCCCAATTCTATTTTTATACCATCACATTCTCTAAAATTTCAATTTTTACATCAGGCCATTTTTCAGGCTGCAAATTTTCCTACCTTGACAGACTTTAGTAGTTTTCTCGGAGATTTCTCACTTGTTGTTGTCGAATACAGCATTCAACCTTCCCAGACAGACCACCTGACCAATAGATGCCGGTATTTCAACTCAGTTGATCTTATGTTGGCAGCTAGGGCTGGACATGTGGTGACCGTCCGATATTCCCTACTGTCCGCTATTCCCTACATCTACCCTATATGTTTTCATACAATGGACGCATGCACATTTAAGTGCCCCCACACACACACCTACATACACACACTCACTTACAAACACACACACAAACACCCACACACCCACACATACACACACATATCCTCACACATAAATAATAGAGATTCTTATTTCTTTCTTTATTTTCCCTCTTTTTTCCCCTTTTTTTTCTATGTTGCTCAAAGCTGGTGTATAGTTTTGGGAGTGGGAATATTTTGATTTGGATTCACAGTTAGATAATATGAAAGATTGAATCCTATAACTGTAATAAAGGAAATTATATTACTTGAAATCTCGTTTTAGTGTTTTTATTTCAAAATATAAGTATGATACGTGGAAAGTTGGGGACCCAACACCAACTCAGCGTTCACTTGGAGACCAATGGGGATTCTCTTGTGCGGGTGATACACACAGATCGTTACGCACTGGTCATGCGGTAAGCTTCTTCGGCGATCGGGCATCGCAGCAAAATGTCTAAAACAACATTACGTTTCTTTCAAACATTTTCACTGAAATTCACCGGAAACCAGGAAAGGAATATCACAAGATCTCTCACACATATCCTTTAGTGCAATGTGGACAACACGAGACTATATTTCATCGGTTTTTATGCCGATTCTTTTTTTTTTAAACCAAAACTGACTAACCCAGCTTTAAGTTACACCTCACTGCCAAGAAACCAGACAAAATTTTAATTAGGTACTAATTATCAACTTGATGATTACTCCGTCACAAAAATCAATACTGAATACTGATATTTGTTTTAGATATTAGCCCCTTGGTATAAGGTATTATAAGAAAACCGATGTGTCTATGTCAAACTCACTAATGCGGCGGTCACAACTCGTCGTAGCCTACGGGACACGTGCCATCGACGTAGCCTGCGTTGCATGTGCAATGCACGCACAGGTCCTGGGTCAACTTCTGCGATTCCTGCGTTTCTGTAGTAAGGGTATTGTAAAAACCTCCTGTACGTCGCACGTGCAACGTGCCTCCGACGCGAGGTACCTGCGCTGCACGATTTTTCTACGAAATCCATCGTAGGGAGTTGCACGTCGAAGGTACGGCGAGTTGTGACCGCCGCATAACATACTGCTAACGGCGAGATTGACTCTACTACGGTTTATGTCCACTTGGTCTAACAGCAGTTGATTCAATAATTCTCTTATTGTCTTATACTACGTTTGCTAATCCCATTTGGTCTAATCTTTGCTTGGTTTAATACATACTTGTTCTAATTGCTAAATTTCTTTAATAACCAAATTGTCTAATTGCATTTTTGCCTTATTCCCATATGAATAATTGGTCTATTACCATTTTGTAACAGGTAATTGATTAGACAAAATAGACATTTGACTTAGGAATTAAATAGAATGGTAAATACATAATGTGGTAACTAGACCAAAAGGTTATTACATTCTAAAAACTGTAGTGCGGTTTTAGCTGAAATCAGCACTTTTTAAGTGCTTGCATAGTGACTGCACTCAAAGTGCTGTTTTAGCATTTTCACGTGAGCTGAACTTTCAGCAAAAATGGGCAAAAACGGCTTGACTTCGTTGGGATTCGAACCTGGGTCCCCTGCATGAGAAGTGCTGACGAGCACGTTAGACCAATTCACATCTCATGGTTGCTAGCATGATGAACTTTCTTCAAATTTGCCATAATCATCTACTATGCTGTCATAATTAAAGCCAGTTAGCGAGATCTCCGTTGGTCTATTGGTAACGTCGGCGGTACTCTTCCATGTCTAGGTGAACCCGGTTCGAATCCCATACCGACCATGAACATTTTTTTGTTGATAAATTAGCACTTGGGTAAGTGCTAAAACTTATGATGAACTTTCTTCAAATTTGCCATAATCATCTACTGTGCTGTCATGATTAAAGCCAGTTAGCGAGATCTCCGTTGGTCTATTGGTAACGTCAGCGGTACTCTTCCATGTCTAGGTGAACCCGGTTCGAATCCCATACTGACCATGAACATTTTTTGTTGATAAATTAGCACTTGGGTAAGTGCTAAAACTTATTTAGCACTTCAAGTGCAGTCACAATAAGAGCACCCATAAATTAGCACTTCAGTTTTTAGAGTGTACGCGAATCGGCTGTAGACGGATTTGTCAAAGCAGGTTTAGACTAAGTGGCAATTTACCATACCGATAACTTGTCATTCGTAATCCTTTGGTCAGTCCGGTGTCGGTTGGGAGTCGGGTTAGCATGCCTTCTCACCAATTTTATACCTTGCTGGAAAGAAACACAGTGTATTCACAGTGCGTTCAGCTTGTCCACATTGTGTTCACAGTTTGTCCACAGTGTATTCACAGTTTGTCCGTATTATGTTCACAGTGTGTCCCAGTGTGTTCGGCACAGTCGATCATGAGGAAACGATCGAAAATAACAGTGTGAAAAAGCTTTCCCACTGATAGAGTTTTTGTGTAATTTTCCACAGATATATCATATTGATTTTCGGTCTCACACTGTGAATTTACTTCCTCACAATGTTAAGATTTGATGCATAATATGATGATAAAATGCTCGGATTATTTAATAGTGTGAAAGTGGTTTCACATTGTGATTTGGTTTTGAACAGAGTGAACACACAGTGATGTTGCATTTCACATTAACAGTGTGAAGATGATCTGTGTTCACAATGTATTATTGCGTTTCACCGTGTGTTTCAAACGTACATTACAAACATGTACAAAGATATCAATCATAATATTTCGCAGTATGGAACAGAATTATTCTAAAAATGTATAAGAATTCAAGGTCATTGTATTACAGATACAAAGGAAATGTAATTTGATTGATTGAATTTATTTCATTTCTGAGTTTTAACAAAATATTTACATGAGAATCTTATATCTAAATACATGTAGAAAACAAATACAAAGTAAATACATTTTACATGAGCATTGCATAAATATTTCAGGAAATTATTTACAATAATACAAGGCATACATTAATAAATAATATACAATTCATTAAACAAAAAGAAAGATGTCATAAAATGCAGGAGCCCACCATCGTGAGCTGTTTCGCTTGAAGTGGATGGCGGCAACAAAATGCATATTACATAAGTCTTTTGATATGTGATCAAGTTGGTGCAATCCACTTGCAGGTGCAGACGTAAAAAATGGCAATTAAATGGAAAATAGGAGAGCAATGTCAACGTTTATATATTTATTTATTTATTCATTCATTCATTCATTTATCTATCTACATGTATTAAAACATTTTTTTTAGAGATACCCCTATAACAGGCTTTCGGAGAGGAAGCTGTGTCAAAATTACCCCCTTATTACAGTCTTTTGGAGGGGGAACCAGCAGAATTACCCCCTTTTCAGGTTTTTGGACCATATTTTAGACCTATGATTTCAGGATATTTTCTCAAAGAATTGAAAACTGCCCCTAAATAAAAAAAAAATATGTCGGGGGAAATGCTCAAAGACCCCTATTTCAATGATTTTCGGGATTTTTTTTACCTACCTGAGCCCCTAAAATATACCCCTTTTCCGGAAAAATCTGGAACGAGCATAGGTGTATGTGCGACCACCGGGGGGGGGGGGCTTTAACAACTCGTCTTACAACCGCTTGCAGCCATTTTGCCAAGGTTAACAACCGCAAGAAATATTCAACATCAGTGTTGAAATGTCTCTGTAGCAGAACGAACTCGTTACTTTTGCAAGCATTCCTCGCTGATGACAAATGAAAGCCCTGTTTTATCAAGCATTAATAAAAAAAAAGTTAACGAATCAACATTACGTGGCATAAGACTTAACCCTAATTGGACGTGGGGACCTAAAAGGCTCCCCCCCCCCCCCACCCCGATTTTTTTTTTTTTTTTTTTTTTTTTTTTTTAAAGTCTCGCGCATCTTTTAAGCCCTAATTTGCGACGCCCGGGTATGAGCACTTCAAGGCCTTTATTTAATGATTTACAGCCAAATTCTAATTTCATGCATAAATTAGCATAATTAATTAATTAAAAATAAATTTGAATTATTTTTTAACAATCAAATATACAATTCTGTAGATTACGTCATGGGTGACTTTATATGTGTCGATTTTCATCGCGATCGCGCGATCAACGACCGAGACCTAGAGGGGGGCATTTTAGGCCCCCCCCCCCCAGTCTTTCCAGCCTCCAAAATACCCCAGTGTAATTTTTGGAAAATAAACATTTCCGTAACTACATACTAGTAATCGTTTAACTATTCCCGTTGCCGAATTCAATCATAGCGTTGGATACTATACATTAGTTAAATTAATGATGAGTAGTCCAATTTAAAGACAATACAAGAAAACAAACAGTGGATAAAGGGTTACGTTGAGTCTAATTGGAACTTAATGAGTCAGTTCTTGGCTGTGTTTCACCACGTCGTTCGAAAGTTACGAACGACTGGTGATCAGTTCTTGTGCTATTCTATAAAGCATGTGATTACTTATTTAGCATAACACCATAAAACATGTTCCAGTTTTCGTAACTTTAAGTACGACTTGGTGAAATACCATTTATGTACAACAAGATATCTGTCGAGAACAGGCGAGGATTCGGATGCCTTTAAGGGCAAAACTGCTTCCCTCTTTTTGTTACCCATTTTATGATAACCTTTTCTATAATATAATATTCTTTTTTTCCCAATTTCCAATCAGAACCAGTCCACGAGGGCTTTTGAATTGTATCGGGACAGCTTTCCGGGGACAACTCCCCCGTGTTAAGTGCCCTGGAGGATTGCCCTCTAGAGGACAACTCTCCTGTAGGGCAAATCCCCGAGGATAGCTCCGGGGGATTTGTCCTCAGATGTGAGTTAGTCCCTGGGTAGTTAACCCTTGTAAGAATTGTCCTAGAACATATGAATTTGAAGTGATATCCATGGTCAGTCCAAATTATCAAGGGCCTATACACATAGATCACACGTTTGTATGAAAAATGATATTGACCAAACTATTTTAACCGCCTTCGTTAATATCACGAGATAACTTCCATGCGAATATTATCCTTCCTTATAACAAGGTGAATAAACAATACAACAAATACTGACTATCAATTTAATGTTTTCATCTAAGAGTACATTTTTTTTTTGTATCTGACAGCTCGTGTGCATTGAGTCGCTGACGGCAAATATGCTTACACTGCCAACCTCTGATCCCAGTTCTTCGACTTCGGACAGGACGCCAACAATCTCGTCGACGATGTGCCCTTTGTGTTCATCATCCGATTCATCGTCGTCGTTTCCATCAGACTCGTCACCAGGTTCATCAGACTCGTCCTCAGATCCATCATCAGGTACATCAGACTCGTCACCACATTCATCAGACTCGTCACCGCATTCCTCGGACTTGTCCTCAGATTCATCACCACAGCCATCAGACTCGTCGTCATCTTCACCAGACTCATACTCAGATTCCTCATCAGATTCGTCACCAGGTTCATCAGACTCGTCACCACATTCATCAGACTCGTCGTCAGATTCGTCACAACCATCAGACTCGTACTCAGAATTGTCACCAAAATCCTCGCACTCGTCCTCAGATTCATCACCAGATTCATCAGACTCGTCCTCAGATTCCTCACCAGATTCATCAGACTCGTCCTCAGATTCATCAGACTCGTCACCACATTCATCATCAGCCTGGTCCTCAGATTCCTCACCAGGTTCATCAGACTCGTCACCACATTCATCATCAGCCTGGTCCTCAGATTCATCTCCAGGTTCATCTGACTCGTCACCACATTCATCATCAGCCTGGTCCTCAGATTCATCTCCAGATTCATCAGACTCGTCACCACATTCATCATCAGCCTGGTCCTCAGATTCGTCACCAGGTTCATCTGACTCGTCACCACATTCATCATCAGCCTGGTCCTCAGATTCGTCACCAGGTTCATCTGACTCGTCACCACATTCATCATCAGCCTCGTCCTCAGATTCATCACCAGATTCATCAGACTCGTCACCACATTCATCGTCAGCCTCGTCCTCAGATTCATCACCAGGTTCATCTGAGTCGTCACCAAATTCATCAGACTCTTCATCCCCTTCATCAGATTCGTCACCAGACTCATCAGATTCTTTAGACTCGTCTCTACGTTCGTCAAGATCATCAAGACAGTCCTCAGACTCGTCACCACATTCATCTCGTTCATTTGGGTCTTCTTCATCGGAGCAACACCATTTTGATTTTGAATGTAAGTATAAGTCTACTAACAGTTTAAAAGTGTTTCCTTTGTCATTTATACTAGTGACTAAGCTGAGGAAGAGTTAGTAATAATTATCGTTCAGACCTAAACCTGATGTAAAACACCTCATAAATCAAACTATTTTATATTTTCATACGTAGATGCATGTTCTTGGGCGACATATATTGTGGCTGTAGAACCAGTTGAAATGTAAGTATGAATCAAATGAATTAATGATTGCTTATAAATACGATATAATCAAATGGACGTCGCGAGCGTAAGGGTTAAATAATTCCCAATTGGTCTGATATATTATGGCAATTATTTTGATTTCTTCATATATAATTATGTTATGTAGTATCCTTATGGTCCTATCCCATATAGGACAAAGCTTACCAAAATATCAACCATACGGTCTATAATTATATTAATTTGTCTAGTGACCAATATTCATAAGATTCGTTTATAATTTTATCAATAAAATTATTTCACATAAATGTTTGCAGCAGTTGACTTGTTTTAAATGTTGAGAATCTCCATAACGATGTATTACTCTCCATCCCTCTCCCCTTCTCTCACTCTCTACCTCTCTCTCTCTATCTATCTCCTTCTATCGTTTTTGTACGTTATCATTTATCTCGTTCTTCTCCATATTTTCTGCCATATCTTTTTCATCCTTTTTGATATTCTTTTGTTTCGTTCTGGCTCAATTTACACGTCCTTTATCTCCCCTCTCCTTTTGTCACTTTGATATGTTATATATCTCTCTTTTTCATTTTTTTTTCTGGTACACTTTTTCTTCTTATTCTTTATTTTCATCTTCTTCTTCACTCTCGTGAATATCTCATTCTCCAATTCTCTCTCTCTCTCACACACACACACACACAAAATCTCTCTCTCTTTTCTGTCTCTTTTCTCTATCTTCTCTCTCTCTCTCTTTCTCTCTCTCTCTCTCTCTCACTCTCTCTCTCTGTTTCCCCTCTCTCGCACACACTCTCTAATCCTCTCTCTCTCTCTCTTTCTCTCTCTCTCTCTCCCTCTCCCTCTGTCTGTCTCTCTGTCTGTCTCTCTCTCTCAGTGCCGGATCAGGAGGCGAGGATAGTTTGATTGGCCCACCCGATACGTACCCATGTTACACCAACCCACCGACTAGCGTGCCCTCTTTCTCCTACATTATAGTAAGTACATTTGGAGTGATTTGCACTTCAAATCGAGTGATAAATTACTACTTAGATTTGAATGAGTTTGAGTTTAGCTGTGTGACCCGCTAACAGACTTAGCCATTTTCGCTCCCATGATTATAAATTTCAAGATAAATATCTTCACTCTTTTCAAACGAGTGGCCACAGCGAAACAACTTGTTTCCACTCTCTCTTTCTCTATATGATATTAAGCTTTATCTCCACGATTTGTCTCAGAGATGCGACTGTGATCAACATACATAAACCCCGTCGCAAACAAGAGTCATTATGCTAGTAACTTAGCCATCAGGTACCATGGTAACGTTGCTCAACAGCCAATCAAAATGCAGTATTTCATGAAAGTTACCACTGACGACAACTCTTTATGCAACGGGGCCCATGTTCGAATCAAGATGGTGACATTGAAATGTGTAACAATGACCACTCTTCTGTTTTGTTTTGTTTTGTGTTTTTTTTTCACACGAAAAGGGTTTTATGGCGCAGTTACATGTACGACGCATGGTTAACGCACAGTATGCGCTGGTATGCGTTACTCGTTCGTCGAGGGCTCTATGCCCTCTACGCTGTGCATTCGCAGCGTATTTCAATACGTGTTGTCTATGTATACGCTCTATGTGCGCGTTGTCGGCAATTTTCACAAATTTCAATGCGCTGTCTTGCGTTGTGTACATGTGACTGCCGCATTACCTAATCCAGTCCATTGTTAGAGTGATCACAAATCAATACATTTTAAGAATTTTTCTTATACCCCTTCTCTTTCTCCCCCCCCCCCCCTCCCTCCTCTTTCTCTCTCTCTCTCTCTGTCTCTCTCTCTCTCTCCCTCTCCCTCTTCCCCCCCCTCTCTCTCTCTCATTCCCTCTGAAAACTATACATATAGTTTTGCATATTCCGGACTATATGCTACCTTGCGTCGTGTCGTGGTCTACATCCAGCGAGGTATATCAGCCTTGGAGTATATCATGCTATATGATGATGACAGCAGTGGATTCGAGATCATGTGGGAGACCGATGACAGTGTCGTAACGGGATGCAGTGCCGGGATCGTCTCGGCAGAACTCGATGTGAGTAAAAAGAAAAATGGTGTTGAACATGATGAACGCCAGTGTTGGATTACACCTACTTACCTTCAAACACCTACTTAAAAAATAAAAAAAAATCGGCTGCCCCCCACCTATCGGCCCTGAAATCCTGAAATCATGGATTCGCCATTGCAGTGTAAACATTATTTTATATACTTTTATACTAATGAAGTATCTGAAGTTCAGATTCCTTAAAAAAAGTCTGCTGCCACACTTAGCTATGGGATTATGTGACGGACGATATGCGTAAAAAAAGCGCGACATTATGCGTCAGGACATGGGTGAAAAAAAGATGCGTCGTTATGCGTTGCCTGTGACATTATGCGTTGAAGGGTCAACGAATAATGACACTTTCTGCGACATTATGCGTCGCTGAAACATTTCCGGTCTTTACAAGGCCTACCTAAGTAATGAAGTGATAGGCTTATCAATAACTCTATTTTCATCAATTTATTTATATGGTTACAAAAGCTGAGCGGCGAGCTCAATTTATTGTCTGCTCGGACGCTGCTCGTATTTGGGCTTCGCCCGGCGACTGACGAAGAATCGAGCAGATAGTATAGTGTATTGCCCAGAGGCGGCGGAACCAGGGGGGCAGGGGGGGGGGGCACTGTGACCCCCCACTTTTTCATCGACCCTAAAAGTGCCCCTTTTCATGACTAAAAAGTGCCCTTTTTATTAGCTAATAAAATGCCATTTTTATAGTAAAAAGGGGCACTTTCATTACTAGAAAGGGGCACTTTTAATACAAAAAAGTGCCCCTTATTACTCCATATGTCTTTTAAAACCCAAATTTTCGGCTCGCGCTTCGCGCTCGCGGATACAAAATAGGGTCTATTATGCACAAAAAAACTCAAATTTTAAGCTCATAATTTCCAACACACTCGTGCTTCTCTCTCGCAGATACTTAATAGGGTCTACAATGCACAATTAACTCCAATTTTGAGCTCAAAATTTTCGGCTCACGCTTCGCGCTCGCAAATACTAAATAGGGTCTATAATGCACAATTAACTCCATTTTAAGCTCATAATTTTCAACTCGAGCTTCGCGCTGCGGATATTTAATAGGGTATATGATGCATACTTAACTCAAAATTTTCGTCTCGCGCTTCGCTCTCGCAGATAGTAAATAGGTTATATGCACAACTAACTCAAATTTTCAGCTAAAAAATTTCAGCTCACGGATACTAAATAGGGTCTAAATAGGGTCAATAATGAACAATTATCTCAAAATTTCAGGCTCGCGCTTCGCGCTCGCATTTCTTTTGTTTATCATTAATAAAATTAAAGGCAAATTTTCTGCGCACCCCTACTTATCTCCACACTTTTCTCTGAAAGCCTCTGGTCTCAAGTGCCCCCTTATCAGAAAAAAGTGCCCCTTTTCCATAGTGACCCCCCACTTTCAAATTCGTTCCGCCGCCTCTGGTATTGCCTGAATAGCGCCTGATTTGTGAACCGGTAAAGGGTGCAGAAAACAAGCAGGCGCCCTGTGACCGAGCGATGACCTAAATAATAGCAGTGCCCGGGAAGTGTGTGTCCTGGCTGCCATCGGTCGATGACCCGCCAAAATTGTCAAATAATGCGCCGCCCGATCGCTGAGCAGGCGCATGTTACCTTTTGTGACCATATAGCTTTTATTCTTTATACTTTCATATCTTATTATGGTTGTTTATATCCTATATTACATCCATAGGACCATGAATTCTCGATCCATGACCATCAATAATTTATATGTTATTATGGTTGTGTCTCTCCTATATTACATCCATAGGACCATGACCATCAATTTATATCTTATTATGGTTGTTTCTCTTCTATATTACATCCATAGTACCATGAATTCTCGACCATGACCATTAGTGTGACATTCGATGGTGATAAGACGAATGACGGGATAGAGGTTGACGCAATCCAAGTCTATGGATCGCTGTGTAAGCTTCATATTTATAAGATACATACTGTTTTAAAGAATAATATTATGTAGACGTATGAATACGTAGGAGCATAATGGTCTTATGCATAAGGTTTTAAAGAATTATCATGCAGAGGTTTATGAATACGTAGGAGCATAATGGTCTTATACATACGGGTTCAAAGATTTATTACGTAGATGTACGGTATATATGTAGAAGTATATATGAATACGTAGGAGCATAATGGTCTTATGCATAAGGTTTTAAATAAATATTATGTAGATGTATATGAATACGTAGGAGCATAATGGTCTAATGGTCTTATGGTCTATATACATACGGTTTTACAGAATTATTATGTAAAGGTATATGAATACGTAGGAGCATAATGGTCTATATACATACGTTTTTATAGAATTATGTTGATGTATATGAATATGTAGAAGTATAATGGTATAGCAGATACGTATTCATCGCAGGGGCAGCGGGGCTACAGCCCCAACTTAAGTTTTATGTTTATTTTCTACAGTTTATTACAAACATTACATAAAACAAACACTAGCATTATGCGGCGGTCACAACTCGCCGTACCATCGACGTGCAACTCCCTACGACGGATTCCGTAGAAAATTCGTACAGCGTTTGCACGATTTTTCAGACACGCAACGTCCGATGGTACAACTCTTAGAAGATTATTCGACATGTCCATATAAATTGCGATTGGATTCTACGATCGATGCATTGCACGATGCAGGCACATCGCACGCACCTCCAACGTGCCTGCATGGCAAGTGCTTGAATGTCAATCGTTGCGATTCTGGTGGGGTTTGATGTTAAAATTAACGCACGTTTATTGCACATTCATTGCACAGGCAATTGTGCAGTGGACGTACGAAGTGGCAAGACAGACGCAAGACCTACAGTCGTCTTGCCTTCAACGCGCGTCACAAGTGCCTCATCTTGCGTCGCAGGCAAGTTTCAAACTTCATTGAATTATGGTTGCCACTATGATTATGTAACTTGCAACAAAAATAACTAATAGTCCTGTGTCGAATTTGAAGGAAAGAGAATGAGAACAAAATATTAGCAATTTTGCATGGGGGGGGATATTGAAATTAATATTATACCTCAGGCCTCAAATATAGTGTTGATAATGTGAATTTTCTGCATGCATGTAATAGTGGGTTTGTTATGTCATTCCGTAGTACTAAAACTCCCAAGTGATATTTGGAGTGGATTTGGCTTCTAGAGGGTCCCGCTCAGACAAAAATGATGGGGTTCAAATTTTCAGATCCCTCCATCATTTCTTATTGGGCCCTTTTGGGGCGCCATTTTTGGCCTAATATATGAATTTTGTGTTCTTCCTCCCTAATTCAAAATTATTCCGCCAATTTCACTGTTAAGTTGTCCAGAATTTCAAAGAAATTCATACGGAATAATATTGCATCATCAAAAATTTACTTTCTTCACAGTTTAGGGTCCCCAAATGACAAAGAACACTGTGAAAAATGAAGGCGTAGTATAAATTGAGAAAAATGTGCGTTTTTTTATTTTATTTCAAGTTAGGGATGGTCAAAAAATTAGTTTAAATGGTATTAAACATTGGATGATAAATAAAGAACAATTGTCACATACCAGTTGTAGATGGGCTATTCCAACCTTTTAAAGGAAAATATACCCACAATTTAGTCTTATATCAGATGTTAACAACGTTACTTTACAAACAAGGCGAACAACATATTTTTGATAACGTTTTTAAAAAATACTCTTAAATATCAACGTCTGGTCATCTAAATGCATGGATAATTCAAAAAATAATAAAAGTTCTTGAACTGGAGTACTTTTACAAATAATGTTTACTAAAATCGCAGGTTTTGTTTTGTTTACAAATGGATTGCATCCCTACACTCATGGCCTGCCTGAAAATTTCAAGACATAAAATACAGGGACGGGTGGACACTATTTCTTTCAATTAAATGCTACGCCGCCAAGTGGCAGATCCAAGGGGGGGCGCAGGGGAGGCGCACCACCCCTTAATCATCTAAAAACACTCATTGACTGTACATGTTAAATTGAAATTTTTCGGCTGCGTCCCCTAATTTTCAAATTTTGGGATGAGCCCCAGTATTTTCTTTATCCTTGATCCGCCCGTTCTTGCATGTTAACTCGAAAAGAAAGACAAGACTTGGTTTAAAATAATTGTATCATCTTGTTGCGCATGCCCGCTCCTCAAAATGAGCAAGGAGGTGGGATTCCATCTGGATTTCTAGGCTGAACACCAACATAGGTATTGCCATAGCTCAGTCGGTATAGAGTACCAGTCTAACAATCAGGAGGTCTTCGATTCGAATCCCCATGGAATCTACTTTCTTGTGATGGGGTATGAAATAGAAGAAAAAAATTTCACATGGGCCCCCTTGATCCGCACCGGACTATTGCTAACGCCAAAATACGAGATAGTTGGGCTGTTTAGACATTAATCGTGCGAGCTCGTAGAGCGAGCAAAATAATTTTATAAAAATATATTCCTTTTATAACTTGATAACAAATTGGGGAGCAAGAAGGCTCAAGATAGAAAAGTTCCTGCCCCCGAAATAATAGCTGAGCCCCAACAAAGATAAAGTAAGGAACCCTCTGGTTCCTATATAAAAAAATAATTAACTTAAAGGCATTCGAGCACACAGGGCGAGCTGAAAATAAAAGTCGTGATCTTGAGGATAGACCTGAAGAGTTATTTTATAGCAAATCGGTAGCAGGGAAAAGAAGGGCTCAGTAATATCGCAGCCTCCTACAAAGGGAGAGGGGGTTAATGGCTGAGTCCAAACCGATAGAGGATGCCTTTGTAAGGCTCAATTGATAATGAAGACCACCCCACAAACAACGGGGGTGTTCAAAGGCTGATACCCATCCAGATAGTAGTGACCCTTTGATTCCTACAAAAACTAAACTGAACATTAAAATTTGCAAAAGCGCAGAGTGGGCTATATATATAAAAGGATGTTATTTAGAGATTTGAAATTTATCCGGGATGTTTCAAAACGAATTGGGAGGGACAGAGGGAAGGGCTCAATATACCCATGCCCCTCAAACATTGGGGTTCATAGTATTCAGCCCCACCAAAGACAGTCAAGGGGGAGCTCAGACCCCTGCAGTATGTGGTTTATCTTTTTTAAAATGCAATTTAATCTTTCCATGAGAGTGACCTACATGACCCCGAGTATACTCATAAATATTCATATTTAAAAACAAAAGAAAAGTTTTCTCCTGCCAACGTACAATCAGTCTTGCAATCGTTGTACGAGCACGCACCTTGCACGCACGACGATTGCACAGTGCCTGCACCTTCTCCGTACGTTTTTTCCTGCAAGTGACGTCATCACATTTGCAGAGAAATTGCAAGACGAACTACGTGCAGGTACAAACGACGATCTTAGCAGGCACGACGAAGGTACCTGTCCTGCAAGCCAATTTTAAACCCGTAGGAGTCTCGCAGAAATTGGCCTGCATGCAACGCAGGCTACGTTGATGGCACGTGCCCCGTAGCCTACGACGAGTTGTGACCGCCGCATAAATTGTAACCAAAAAAAATTAAATTGAATAGTGTAACGACAGTATAGTATTAGAAAGAGAAATACTCGAATGAAAATGCGGAGGGGAACTGCATAACCCTTTATCCATTCGAGGCATAACCCAAATATGGGTCAATGTCTTCACATCTACCCCTGATTTTAACTGATTTTCAATTTTTAATTTAGTCTAGTATCAACATTCAAATAATGATATATTGAAATAGAACACCGAGAGATAGGAAGAAGGACCTCTGATTAATAATAATAATAATGTGATTTGTATTGCGCCAAATCCACTCTACATAGTGCTCAAGGCGCATCATATTATTAATACTCGGCTTAGCTAGGCTACCCCGAAGGGCGCTCCCAGCATTCAAGGAATTTCTTCCTGCCGGTACCCATTCACCTCACTTGGGTCAAGTACGGCAAATTGTAGATTGACATCTTGCCGAAGGATTATTGAACGATCTTACCAATATCAGTATAGAGATTATGTACAGGTATGAATGGGTCAGTAGGAATTATGGGCCTAAGGTAACCATGGATTTGCTTAATCCACGAGGCGAAAATGTGCTCACATTTTACCCCTGATTGCGTATTATACAGCTCTTAATAGTGTAGTCTAAGCGATTTTAATTTTATAATTTCGTCGAGTGTGAAAATTGAAATAATTGCGTACTGTTCTTAATGGGTATGTATAGTCTAACCGATTTTCAGTAATTTCTAATTCCGTCTAGTATGAACATTCAAATAAGGATATATTAAAAGAGAACACCGAGAGATAGGATTCGATAGGAAGAAGTACCCCTGATTATTGTACCATCTAACCAATATCAGTATATATTATGATGCACATGAGTTGGTCAGTAGGAATTGTGAGTATAAGTTTACTAAGGAGTGCTAAAATCCACGAGGCGCAGGGTTTAGACTAGTTACCATAGTTACCGAATGCCCACAGTTCTTATCGAAGGTGAATGTGCATCATTTGTTTTGTTTGGCAAAAAAATAAAAAAATAAAATTGAGCTACGCTGACGGTAATTACCGACGCATGCCAAATTTACGGGACGCATGGCTAACAATTCTATATACCATTATAATATACAAATCTTCAATTATTGTAAAGATTTTCATTTTATCTACTTTACAGCAGCGACCTCCTCCTTACGTATCGTAGAGGGCGCCTCACTCACACAGGGACGAGTTGAGTCCTTTGACCATGATGAAGGATACTGGGGCACCATCTGTAGGGGTGGTGACTTGACTAACACAACCGGCGAGTTTTTAGCGGATCAACTGGGCCAATCTGGTTTCGAGCGGTTCGGTGCAGAAGGGGAGTTTCCAGAGAGCATGTATGCGCCGGCACTCTACAATCCACAATGTTCCTACTCTAGTGAGGAATATGTACACTGCTCTCAGCATACAGGAAATTGTGGCATTACAGATGTTGGAATCGTTTTCAGAGAGAGTAAGGGTCTTTTTACAGAGCAATTTTATTTTAAACTCTGTGTAATGATTGATTAGTGGTGATCCTTCTGCGAGATTGATTTTAATTTGGTTAAGGGACTGGTTTAGAAAACAATGATACCTCATTTCCATTGACTTTCCCCTCCGTAATAACTTATAACATTACTTCGTGTTACCAATCATGTATGTCCCTTTTTTTTACCACGCCTCTACCTTATTGCTTATACCTAATTGCTTATTACCTTCTCTCCTTGGTGCAGGTTCTTTGGCGACTTGCAGCAGTCCGAGTCATATTGAAGAGAGCGAGATTGACTGTACCTGTCACAAGACAAAGTCCTTTGACCCAAGCAGCTGCTCCCTACACAGCCAAATCTGCTCGCCTTCCTTCATCTCGGTCAGCGGGGACATTAATGCTCATCTCTACATCCGTCCGACTGTTAGCCAGGAGGAAACGACGTCTGGTGATTTTACGTCACCTATAACGCAAGGTGAAACAACCGTTGAAGAAACGACGTTAGGTGATGTCACCGTTGAAGGAACAACGTTTCCCGAAGTGACTCTTGGAGAAACGACAGTTGAGGAAACCACCATCGGCGGAACGTTGGGTGTTGTTACCGTTAAAGAAACAACGTTTGCCGAAGTGACTCCTGGAGGAACGACAGTTGAGGGAACCACTGTCGGCGAAACAACTTTAGGTGTACTTACAGTTGAACAAACAATGTTTCCCGAAGTGACTCCTGGAGGAACGACATTTGAAGATACAACACTTCAGGAAACCACCATTGGCGAAACAACGTTAGGTGTTCTCAATAGTGAACAAACAACTCTCGGAGAAACAGCGTTAGGGGAATTTCCCGTTGGAGAAACAACATTACCCGAAGACAAAACAATGACGTTCATCAACACAGCCTCTGTGGGAAACACACCATCAGTACACTCAGATGATGTAACGGCATTCTCTGGAACAGAAGCCACTGTATATTATACCGAAGTACAGACACCTGAAGCTTCTGGTGATTATTGGCCAGATGACGGCTCGTTACCGTTTCCGCTGGGTAATGATGATGAGATCGGAGGGGATCTGCAGTGGGCATCGACAAAGCACTGTGCAAGCCTGGATTGCCAAACGGACCATCAGTACAGTGGTAAGTTGACTCGTTTAAATGTTTCGGCCTACTATTTAATCATATTTTCTCTCTATTCAGGCACCGAAATAATTATACCCACAGGCTTACTTTCCACGGGCTATAAGGTGTTTTAACTATTACACAACCAATGACAACTGACGAAGCGGAGCTGTCATGCTAAGGTCTTTGATTTTGCTTAAATATTAAGTTTTATAATTTTCATTAAACATTCAACTCTGGAGAGGCGGTTGATACATTTGAAAATCCTGAAAGCATGAGTAATGTGTTATGAGTCTCTTTTCCACAAATGGCCATTTACATTTTTTTTTCTATTTCTATTTCGATACTTGTTAAACAATTTCATTAGCATGGTTAGTGCCATTTAGTCAAGTACCGAATTTCCCTTTCCTTTTGTTTATGCTTTGATAATAGGTCGTGGTGAACTTGTGGACCTTCGGAATGCGTCCATATCGTGTTCGACTGAAAGATGGAATTCCAACTGCACTTGGGCTTTTGCACAGAAGTTGATCGCCGATCCCCTTGATTTCAATTACGTGATGGAGAACGACTTCCTGAATGATTACCTAGGGTTCATTGGCTGGAGAGGGCGTGCTACCGACATCAAACAGCCTCACATCAGTATCAACTTCCATAAAACAGTTACTGTTCAAGGATTGGTGGTTCTCGGAGGGCAGAACTCGACTGCGCATGTGACGTCATTGAAGCTGGCCTACAAGGATACGCGGGAACTGCCGTGGAAGTATTTTCAGGAGGATGGTTCTACGGAGCCAACGGTATGCCGAATAGTTTCCGAGAAATGCCGAGCTAAGCAAAGCATGGCACCGTACTGGGCCCAGTCGGATGACGATCTTTCCCGAGCTATAAGAGCTCCGAAAAAAGCAATGTGTTCTATATAAATTTTTAGATAGTGTTTCTTTCTGAGATCTTTAAAAGCTCGGGAGCATTCGGAAGTCTCGGAGGTCCTTTACGAGGGTTTTAAACAAAACTTTGAACTTTTTGGTGTTCCATGATTACAGAATCAAATATTAGGATTATTATGTTCTTCGTCTCGAAGAGTTATTCATATCATGTAGACTATATTGTCTGGAGCTCTATGGCGATTCACTGCGATTCTGTACGATGCCATGAATAGAGTCTAGCAAACTTTGAAAGCAGTAGGTATGAAGTGGTACGTGTTATTTTGGAGTGGTTAGGCAAGCACAGTACAAAAGAAAATGCGCCATAATGATACCTACGGAAAAGGAGTGCGCTTGACTCTCTCTTTATATGGCACTGTACGGAATCGCCTTGAATCGCCGTGAATCGCCATGAATCGCCATCTAATTCTGCAAAGTTTGAATGCAGTTTAAGGAAGACATAGTGACGATTTTATATGGCTTACTTTCAAATTGATCATCTTATTTGCATTTTGAAATAAAGTGTGTTGCTCATGTACCCTTATTCTATTTCTCAATCGTTTGTAGGTTTTCGGACTGGAGTATACATCCGGTTATGCTATGCTAATGTTCGACCAATGGCATGAAGCTAGAAGCCTAATACTATTACCACAAACGTGGAATGGTGAAGTATGGATGCGATTTTTCGTTCTGGGCGCAACATATGGAGGTAAATTTTAACATTTTTCTTCTAGTATTTTTTTTTTTCTTTTTTTTTGGGTGGGGGGGTGCCTTTCCCCTTTTCCTATTAGTTTAATGTATTTTTAAAAAGTATCATAATGAAATTTTGATATTTACTCAAAACATAACTCGTTTTCTCTTTCTCTTCTCGTCTCTAAGGCGGTCCAGTTCCATTCGGCATGGAAAGCGGAGTGATTTCGGATGCCCAGATTTCGGCCAGCTCCTACCTCAGTGAGGACCACGCCCCATGGGCGGGGCGTCTCAATGGGACCTCGGCTTGGTGCGCTGACCTGGAAGATAGTAAACCCTGGATAACGGTTGACCTTTTGACCCGTGCTCATATTTATAAGATTGCAATACAGGGGCTGGTCAATGAGTCCCTTGACCACCCCTCAGCGTTGGGATCGTATCCGATTGGAGTACAAATTGTTGGGAGCGTGAAAAATTACTTCACTTATATTAACGTACAGGTTAGCGATGACGAAACATTTGTTGATGTTGAAATGATGTTCGTTTAGTTTTATCAGATAAAAATTGTTTAAATCAGTATGACACGATTCGATGATGCCCTTTGCTTTACAGCACACCACACCCCCAACAAACATACATTACCTACAACACCTAAACAAATAATAAAGAAATCCCAAAGACGGGATAAACTTCGGACAAAACAATAACTATCATACACTTTTGCCAATACTTTTTTTTTGGGGGGGGGGGAGAGTGTGGAATTAAGAATTATAAGTCCCTTTATTTTTGCACACTTCCTGAAAAGTGGAAAATACTGATGCGAAAGCAACACTAAATAATAATGGAGTTTCTCAGTGATGAGACATGCGTTTGGTACCGAAACAAAATTTGATACCCAAACACTAATATACAATTCAAATAATGTGGGATATAATAACGTTTGAAAGACCAAGACCGTCGAATTTTGTTGTAAAAAATTTAGGCCTGCAGCCCTCCAAGTCCCCGACCCCTAAAAAATCTCCCCATATGCAAACAAGGATACGAAGTTATTTTCCAACTTCATGAGCAAGAGTAGGCCCATACCTATTGCTTTTTGTATTTTTTAATTGTTTGCAGGAGGGAGAGAGCGCAAATAGTGCGAGTGATGTTCAGGAATATTACACACGCTGGGACACAGTGGCGAGGTATTTAAAGATTAAGATTCAATCATCAAGTAATGCTTACAGCTGCCTTCGATTTGAGATATACGGCTACATGAACTTCGGTAAGTTAATACTACTGTTTATATAATTAATGATATTGATACACATCCAATATCGTAAAACGCCTTACTTAGCTTGTTGTACACATTTACAAGCAAAATAATGTACAACAGAAGAAATAGTCCTATTCGTGCAATGGTACGAGATTTCGCATTCGTTGAGACGCTCTATTCAACTCGGCTACGACTCGTTGTGTGTATATAGAATCTTTCACCTCTTGCAAAATCTCTTACCATCGCACTCTTGCCTACTCGATATTTTTATAATATCTAGAATCGGATAAGTTAAATATTCCATATACTTCATTTTCATTGTATTTGACTTTGTCCGCTAATTGATTGTAAAGTTGATGCTTTTTTAGTTCTTTAACCATTTTTTATGCACTTCACAACACTTATGGGGCAGATTTTACACTTTCTGATGTTTTTTCTTTGAACAGAACAATGGCCAGATTTCAATGAATACGAAGTGGAGGATCATTTCGAGTACGGAACCGTTAATGATGTCCCTTTGGAAAGCAGTCTTTACGCAAACCCGGCAATACCGAAGTACAGAGGAGGTGATAATTTTAAATTTTTTTTTTTTTTTTTTTGATGTGGCCTTAGGCAATTTATTAATTTTGTTTGATAATGTATCGGTTCCTGATGATGTTAAGTTTTCGACAAGTGTGACTAAAAAGACAATAATAACACTTTTATTTTTTTAAATCTAATGTATGAACAAATCAAAATACAAGCAATAATTTTGTAGAACTCTGAAAACAACCTAAGCTTGACTGTGTTGAAGAGGCACTTCGTAAGAGAGATCATAATTATACAGATATGATTTTTTTTTTTCTTGTTTTTTTTTTTGTATAAGTTTAGCTTAAAGCCAATACGAACTGACAGCATTGTATAGCACCACCTCAAGTCCTCAACTACTCAATTCTACCCTGATTCCTAACCCATAATGCAACATCCTGAGTAGTGTAGTCTTATAATTCAGGCCCATTTGAATGAAAACACACTTTTTCCTTACTCAATGAATTCACACCATGGTAATTATGTTGCCAAGTATCAAAACACATACTTTTCCCCTCAAAACATTTTAGTTTTCCAATGCAAATTAAATTGTAGGTTAATTTATACACTGTTTTGTTAATAGTTATCTCAAAAGGTATACTTTAAGACTAGCTATTTATAACACACAGTCAATGAGAGTGTTGTTCAGTTCGCTCTCGCTTTAATATGAAGAAAAGTAAAGGATGGAAGTATACAACTATGGAATAAACTCGTCTTGCTTTGGCAGACCACTTCTTCTTTCTGAGCGGTGCCGAAATCTCTAATGAGTTCTGTCCGGGGCAAAATCCGCAGAGGGACACATCCGCTTCGACACCTCTCTTAACTAGTCCCAAACAAGCTACGACTGGATTTATCTTCACGGAGATTTTCAGTGTGGAAATGGTGTCACCAGCTACCGACGCAGTGACGTCACCACTCCCATCATCACTACCACATTGGTTGTGCCCCGACATAGCACCAGACACCACATTCACAACCTCCGTTATCTTCACAGAAGCATTGACCATACGAGAAGGTATTAGGCCTGTGTATTGTTTCGTTTACTGGCGTATTTTTTCGTTTATTAGTGATTTTTAATGCATGCCTTCGTTTATTATCTCAAATTTTGAGCTCAAACTTTTCGGCTCGCGCTCGCATTGCTTCTTTTTATAATACAAAGCCATTAAAGTCCTAAAAAAAAAATCAATTTAAAGGCACTTTTGTTCCGCACCCTCTATTCGACTACTTTTGTCTTTATGCCTCTGATCTGAAGTGCCCCCCCCCTTTCGAAAATATTGCCCCTTATCCATCAAGACCCCCCCCCCACTGTCAAATTTGTTCCGCTGCCTCTGTATTTTCTCGTCAAACCATCTACAGGTTTCGTTTATCTTTGTTGCAAAATGGCCAGAAGGAACGACAAAGGCATATGAGAAGATAAATTCTCAAAAAACAAAATCTTTTGCGTTGTTGCTGTTAGAAGGCCGAGGAAGCATGCCTAAATTAGAAGTCATGGTTAGGCAGTATATTACTTGTATTACAAGTTAATATTCATATTATTTCTGTAGTAAACTATATAATTATCTATTACTGTATACGACATTGGCTACTTAGTGTGGATTGATATATTTGCTATAAACTGTCTTTGCATTTTCCATTTTCCTCGTAAAGGAATATTATTGCTTATTATGTTACTCCACGTAATCCAAATGTCTTATAAAAGGCCGGACCACAGAATATATAGTGGGGAAGAAGTAGTGCTCCGAGCACTACAGATTCGATCAAGCGACTGAGCGGATCGAATTTTTGTACTGTCTAAATGCGTATTGAATGCATAAGTCAAGTTGAATGGCAATCAGACACAACATATCCATAGACAATATTAATAAAACTTCATCATGATTAAAACGTGAATCATACTAGCCTAATATTGTTGCCACATTCTGGTGACCCTTATGACCTTGAAATTAGGTCAAATGTCAATTTATATGATGATTGACAACCTGGAAATGACATTAATTTGGCAAAAACCGAACTTTCCGTGAACTTTGACCTTATTTCTAGGTCAAATGTGTCAACCAATAATATGACAACCTCTATTTTTTGTTTGGTGGCATCAAGTTAAACATATTCATGTTAGTTGCCAACAAAGTTAAGCTTATACGACCAACAGGTCAAAGGTCAAAGTTCGAGAAAGACGTTTTGGCCAAAGTTTTTGGTCTTGACCTATGAGTCTTATTGGGTCGTATTACTTGAAATATTTTATTGTTAATGTGTTCTTCTTAATTCCATGACCCCGGAAATGTTCGTTTTCATTGACCTATGACCTTTAAATAAGGTCAAAAGTGAAAACAATACATAGTTTCTACTATTTCCAGGTTTTTTAGCATCATGTTATTTGAACTTTGACCTTAACTTGAGGTCATATGTGTCAATGAAAGAGAATATCAACGTTAATATTCTGATTTATGGGAACAAGTAGAACAAGAATAACTATGAATTTCAAAATTATTCAGCTATAATATGGCCAATAAAGCAAAGGTCAAGACACACATAGAAAGTTTAAAGTGGAATATTAAAGAAGAGGCCAATCTTGTTGAATTTAATTACATTATCAAGTTTAGTTCATGAGAAACAGAACATCGTTTAGTTGATATAGTATGTCAATCTGATTGTCAATTGATTGACAACCTCTATTTTTGTTTGGCTGTCATCACAGTTAACTCAAATACATTATTCATGTTTATTGGAGTTGGCCCATCTTTAATCTAAAAAGTTAATCCAGCATTAATCTTATTATACGACTCAATGTTGAGGTGAACTCACACTTTTCCCGACAAGGGTCAGATGTTGAAGATGAAGATATCATCGTTTTTGGCCGAGCAGTTTTGGTCTTAGTATGACCTATGAGTAACTTATTGGGAGGATTTCTATTTTTAAAATGACTTGAAATAATTAAGTTTTTTTTTATAATGTGAGATCATTTTTTTTTTTGTGTTTCTTTTCTTCATTTAAATTATCTATTGTCATTTGTAATCTCCCGGAAATGTTCGCTAAGACGAAGTTTCATTCGACCTATGTATACTCTTTAAAGAACGTCATCCTAAGTGAAAAACATAAAGCATAGTTTATTTGACTATATCTCAGGATTTTTAGCATCTGTTATTTGAACTTTGAGCTTAACTTGAGGTCATATGTGTCAACTGAAGAGATACATACGTTAATATTCTGATTTATTGCGGATACAAGTAGATTTACTTTACATATGTGAGATAGGTTACTATTGGAAATGTTTTTTCAAAATTATGTCTACAGCGTTGGATCTTCTATAATATAGGGCCAATTAGTACAGCAAGAAGGTTGTTCAAGACACTATCATTAGAGTAATTGTTTAGAAGTTGGAATATTAAAGATAGGGAGCGAATGGGTTTGGGCTTGAAATTTAAATTATGTATTTTATCGTGGAAATTAAGTTTATTGTGGTGTTATCATGGGGTATTGATATTCAACAGTCGCTGTTGATTTCCTTGTAGCATAAATTGTTGCGTGCGACAGGTGAGATAGATTAAAGGGGCTGTGGGGTGGGTGTGTTGTCGTCTGAGAGAAGAGAGAGGGTTATAATAGTGGTGCTCGAGATGTGTTTGTGCTTTGCTGTTTGATATCATGTGTAATATTTTTTATACGGAGTTCCAATTGCCAAACCTCATAATAAAAAATGATTAATTTTCTTCTAATCTCCAATAGCATGAGCTAAAAGTAACTCCAGCGTGAAATTGAGTAAAAATATATTAGCTCATGCTCTTGCGGTTTCGATCTTACTTTATCAGTAATCCGTGTATATACTTGTTGTCTGGGAAGAATAATGATGAACATAGTTACTCTATTGCGTTGAGGTTCGAAGAGTAGTTACTTTTTTTGATTGTCAGAAAGAGATAACTTTTAAGTGATGCCTATTATGCCTGAGTTCGCGTAATGAGGTCCACTCGATAAGGCAGTAACGGGCCATGTAAGCGTTGTGCGTCCATTACGTGGTTGAGTGCTCATTTTTTTTGGCTAGTTACGTGTGTTTTGACTTGGCCTTTCTTTGTTAAGCCGTAGTTTACTTATGTATTAAGGGCTGCTTGTCATTAAATTTAATTTCTACATCTGACTTTTAGAACACAGTTGATAATATTATATCATGTAGTTGACCAGACATCCTGCACATTGGGGAGGTTATTCGTTTTGAGTTAGCCTTGAGGGCGAGATAATCAGTTTTTTGCACAATATTTTCTAATAGTTGGACCGACACAGTGACACACATGTAGATAACAAGTTATTTCTAGCGATTAAGGTGCCTAGTAGCGATTTTTGTTTATTTACAGCGGGTATACGGCAAATGATCCGTTTGGATGAACAATATCATTATTATAGGCTGATTAAGATAGAAGGGATAAAAACGTTGACAGTCTGAGAACATGGGAAGATCTTCATAACGTAGATGGCGGAGTCCTTCTCCGGAGTGTGAGCAGGCTGGCGGCTATGGCTTGAGAAACCTATCACGGCAAGTAATGCGAATATAGCTGAATATATACTTACTTCTTTTCGTCACAACGGCTATGGGCTTACTGGGTTTCTTACCTAATTTCATGGGACTTAATAGGGGGTGCGGAAACGCATCGAAAAACAATCAGACCGGAACCGAGACAACCGGCGCACTTCTCTACACTTAACAATAATATCGGTGGACTCTTCACAAAGCAAGATTGGGGTCGGTGACGCTGTGGCAATAGCAGAGCATACAATACACCAAATGTTTGGAGGAACTGGGAACTCGAGCGCAATCGCTAGTAGAGAGGGGAAACCAGGAACGATACGTACTGCATTGTTATTGTTTAGGGAATAGAAAACAATATAAGATCATGATGACAAAAGTGAAAGGAAAGATGCATGAGAACAATTGTTACTATTCTTACCCTTCTCCATTCACTGTTCAGGAAAGAGAGAAAAAACAAGAAAGTGTTTGTTTTCACAATCTACTAGAGCGGATAAGAAGACAAAATCAATGAATTACCTTGTATCATTAGAGTGATTGTTTTACACGCTTACGAGAAGCAAAAAGCACTGGATGAAATAAGCACAAGAAAGAGATGATAATAAACAGAATTAGTACAATAAGGAACCTGCGAGAAGATCCTAAACAAATATGAATATCAATACTATTACATCTTTCCGGGAAAGAGAGAAACATACAATGAATAGGCTTATTCACATTATGCCTTTTAATTTCTAGGAAAGGGCGAGACATAACGCACAGGAATGAAGCATAGAGGGAAAGACGAGATATAACTGCGACATGTATGTAATTTAGCTTTATCCACATTCACTCGAAGGTAAGGAGATAAAACCACACAATTTGTTAATATAATATTGCTAGGAAGCTGCTCATTTGGTAGTGTAGATGAAATAATTGCAAGCAATAAATATAGTCGCTCGTATACTCTACAACATCAGCCATAGTCCACGTGTAAAGTATTTTTAATGGACCGCTGCGCTTCTTAGCTCCGAGAAAGATGAACTAGTACAGATGAATAACATAAGGCAAAGAGGCTATAAACTAAGACTAATGTTTGCTCCCGCTCGCTATATCTATTACGCAGAGAGTTAGAAGAAAACTGACAGCACAATGAGTCAATATGAATAACATAAGGAAAGATTGTTGCAGCAAATTGATTTCCCGGAGAGTACACATTGGGGTAGTTCTGACGATAGTTGACAAGATTACAGTTAACGGATTTACATTCAAGTTCACTCTTGATAGATTTAACGGAATGAAACAAATAATATTTTTCTTTGATCTATACTTTAGAAGCGTGTACGTTTTCCCCGTAGAATATCCCATCAATATACAACGGTCCTTGAAATCGGAGGAAATTTACGGATTAAAAAGTAAATACATTCACAGATATAGTTTCGTTATCTCACCTTGTAATACCATCTGTGTTCACACTGCCGCCATTCACCAGACCTGTGGCTCGGTGCAACTTTCGCGCAGGCATGCACACTTAGTGACCGTCATAATTTTCTGAACCCCCCTTCATAATTAATTTTGATGACTATTATTTTTAAGTATTCAGTTTCGTGAGGGGAGCAGGTGGCATAGGTTTGGGGGGGCGTCTCTCTCACTCCACTTCAGGTGGTCGCGTTTTCAGCGAAATAAAAAGGCAAGTTGTCTAGGAGTTGTTCCTATTGTTTAATTCACCCTGTTCTCACTGTTGATTGCGTGGTTTTTTCTGTGAGTCTTTTTAGTTTTTGAGATTTTTGATTTTTATTTATGTATGTCTTACGTGCTGTAGCTCCTTCATTAAGGAAGATACGCGTAAGGGCCAAGCGGTTGATTTAATCGATGGTAACATTTGTCTATTCTTTCCTCGATATTTCTCCGTTTATGTCGGACCATGAACGCGTCGTTCGCAAGACTCATACGTATGAGTAGTTTTTTCTCTCATCTCTCGCCGGCTCTACTGAGTCGAGTTGGTTGTAATACTTAAATAGCGGTATAAGGCTATGCTTTGTTCAGAATACGCGTGGTGTCGTTTGTATCAGGATCCTTGTCAAAATAATCTCGTTACTTTGAAAGCAAACAATGTTTTCACCTGAAATGTTTATTTTTCGGGATTTACTAACATTAGTTATTGTTTGTTATGTTGGGTTTGTTGCCTATCTGATTTTCTTTTTTTTTGTTCCTCGTTAGCATTGTATATTTTTGATATCTTTATTGTATTGTTTGCACTGTTATTAGATTAGTTTTTATTGTCTGGTTTTATATTTGTAGTCAGCTTATGGTAATAACACCTATGCTTGGAGTTATGCGACAGTGTTGTTTTCAGTTTTTGGGTTTAGTTTGGGAGATTTTTGTTTTTTCTCTTTGTTCGTTCTAGGTTGATTTTCCAGTTATATGTTGTTTATAGATATATGCCCGAGGTTTTTTTTGTTTGATGCGCATTATAAGCATAACTGTTTATGTATATTCGGTTTCGTTTGTTGGAGTTTAATGTTGTTTTTTCATAAACACGGTTGTGGGTGGCGATCTTTTTATATCCAGGAATGTTTAATTGATTTTCTTGGATGTATGATGAATAATGTTTTTTCTTATAGTTGGTTCTTACGAGATTATGTTTTACTTGAGTAACTTAAGTTTTCGTGCGGGTTCGTTTGTAAGATCTATTAAACAATCTGACAGGGAAAGATTTTTTATCGCGGTTGTTTTGTTGTTTTATTATGGCTTGGGGCAGTTTTTAGCGTTTGTTTTTTTTATAGTGTGATTTTTTTGCACTTGTAGTATGTTGTTTTGTTTCTCGGATCTGTGATATTTATATTCTTTTGGGTTTCTACCTGTAGTATTGATTTTCTTATAATTTTTGTACTATAGTATATCTTTTCTTGACATCAACGTCGCGTGTTTTATGATGTTTAATTTACGTTTTAACGTTTCTTGTTTTTTTTATACTTGTTTTACGAATCTTTATAATTCGATTATAGATGAAAAACTTTTTTTTAATATATATAATCGATTATATATATTTTTTTTTGTTGCTTTTTTAAAGCTAAAATTATTGTCACGTGTGCTTGCAGGCTCTATTTATAATTAGAATAATCATAAAAATTGCGTAAAAATGAACTTAAAGAGAATCTCTTCTCATTATGTTCACTAAAAATATTATTAAATTAATGTTATGATTGGTAAGTCGAGAATCATGCAATAGGTATTATCAATATCAGTTATAAAAATCTATTATATTTCAATCTGTCTTGGCTTGAAAAACAAACAAATAACCAAGGTAGAATAAGGTTAAGTAGAAATTGTTATCATTTGATGGGACATTCACTAGATATATATGATTGATGAGGATATAGCTATGACTAATTTTGATTACGATGGTGTGGGATAAATGTCGTTATGCTTTGTATATGTTCGCCATTTGTGATGTAAATTAGTTGCATTATATATTTTATCCCATTCGAAATATGTATTTTGATTTATTTGTCTGAGTTTAATTTTGTTGATTATCTTCTGCGCATTCAAATTGCATTCGTTTCAATCGTAATCTTGGATTCGTTATAGATTATTAATCATATGAATCTACATGTCTGATGAACTAGGTCACATCGTATAGTGGGCGCTTCTATATATCATGAATGCATCCTACGCCGCGGCCCGGATTAAATCTTTACATCGTGCGCAGTGCAGTGTCAGTCATTCATCGCGCGACTGTCGCGTGTATATCCATAGCTGCGCGGTTGTTCTATGATTTCTTCTCATCTCTGTCTATTGCCATGATGGGTCGTATCGTGTTCGGATGGTGACGTAATGGATGGTTTTTGAGGTATGAATGATATATGGAGGCCGTATACTGGTGGCGATAAGATCTTGGTGAACGGTCAAAGGTTTGTCAGGGTATATGAGTCCGCGAGTTCAGGCTCGTACTCTGCCTTGCGAAGAAGACAGGATATTGATTTAGGTGTACAAATAGTGTCGTGATGTGGGGGGGGATACTAGATATTAATCTCACATTCAATGGAGAGATGGGAGGATTTAGTGGTTTATTGTTGATTGCTTGTGGTAATAGTGTGTTGTGCATTTAGACATAGGGTATACACTAGATAATGTTCATTGAGGTTTTATGGTATAGAATTCTTTTAATATAGATCTAGTGGGGTTCGATATTATCATAGTTCCTGTAGTATCGAGATGCGATGTCAAGTGGATTATTTGTTTGATGTTATTGGTTTTATTTTTGCGCCGTAATTTTCGTGCTATCCATGAGAATGTTAATATTATCATCATCTAGCATTGTTATATTATATAGCCGTGATGCCTTGTCTGCTCTGTGTTTCGTCGATGCATATATATATTTGGTGTACTTAAATTAAGCATCAGTTATAGTCATTGTTTTGAATTGTTCTGAATATTGGGTGCCTTTAAGGCATCTTTGCTTGCTATGCGTTTGTTCAAGCAATCGTTGTTGACTACTTCTTAATAGATGTTAACAGGAGGACGCTTTTTTTAACAGTATCTGCAATAGTAATCCGTATGATACTACTGTTTTTTTTTCGTCGTAAATGTTTTTGTTATTAAGTAGAATTACGTAACAATCGAATGATAAACCTCATGTGTATTGATTTATAGATACTAATATAGCTTTCTTTGAAATGGACATAGCTGACTATTGTAATTTATCGTTAGATTTATCGATATTTGTTTGTTATTTTGATGTTTCCATCATTATGCGGTGTCATCAATAAATATATAAAAATAAATATCAGAATGAATGAATAATAGATCAAATAAATAGATAACAAAATAGAATGGAAATAACTAATGTTCTAGCAGAATCGTGCTTGGGATAGAAATCACTCGAAGTGTCCGAACAGGTTTCTCTCTGTTAGCTCGTGGGTTTTTTGGGAGAAGCAATCTTGGAGTTCAGTCATGTTCATATTGTCCAGGACTGTGTGGTGCAATAGCACATGGCGACTGAGTTCAGACGTAGATTGGGTCATCGTGTTCCTTAACCAGGTTTTCAGGCGCTATCGGAGTGCAGAAAAACTCGCTCACATGACGCAGATGTTACCGGACATACAGCACAGCTGCGAGATGATCTCAACATTGTGAAACAACGCTTGAACTTCTTCGTGCATATTTCGAAACGATCTCTTCGCTTCGTGAAGTGTCGTTGCCTCGTTGCTTGATTGAACATACCTAGTTGTGCGGACAGGGCAATCCTTGTTTAGTTCTGGGATCCTGGCTACCACGGATTCTTGATGGGGACTGAATTGCCAGAAGACTATGTAGAACTTTCTCCAATTCCAAATGTTCCCAACTTCATGAACATCCAAATTCGAGCTCACGTGTCTGAAGCAAATAGATTCCTGTTTCCATTCCTGATAATCCTGGGTACCATCAACCTAACAGCAAGATACCATCATCTCTGATCTCAGCTTCGACGGCCCCTCCCAACACTTTTGCCTAATGAGCTGAATCATCTCATCTTGAGATGTAGGTGAAGTGAAAGTTTTGTAACTCGCGTTATGATATGAGCGCAGTTGAAGATCATCATCACTGATCAATTTGAGAAGCTGATCAAAAGTTGCCCTCACCAGCCTGTTTAGCGTCTCAAAGGAAGTCCCTGGCGGAGTAGATATCTTCAGTGAGTTGAAAACTTTCATCAATGACTGACGTGCAACATCCTATTGTTCTTCATTTTTTTCATTTAACTGACTGTCGATCGAAGTTTTCTTGGAGGCCTTCAGCTGAGAGACAGCGAATTTGTGAGTTTCCGATCTCTGATAGTAACTATCTCTGAATAGTACTCGGAATAGGACTCAATACGTTCGGTTATATCGTAAATGTTGCCTTAACGGTCGTCTTTACGTGGCCTCTATAACAATTATATTCTCCACGCCAGTTTGAAAAACACAAATTTTGATATGAAAAGTAGCGTGGAAAGGTGATCACGAGCACTGTAAATCTAAAAACCGACACTGATCCACTAATACATTCATTAAAAAATCGCAAGAGTGATGATCCCTCAGAATAGAGCCGAGGTATTTACAACGACTTTTTTGTTAATATTGACCGTCAATCTTGCGCAATAATTATTTCCAAAGCACGAAGCACAGACTTTTATAAATTTCTAATATCCCTACGCCACAGTCTCTTCTCTTTTTAATACGCCGATTATATGAGGAAGAAACAAAAATATCATAATTAAATCTTAATACAAAAAAAGGCGACTGGCCATGATGGACTCTACAAACTTCCTACTCTAAGAAATGTGACATATTTTCCCACATACTTTTATTTTAAATTTGTCGTTAACCGCACAGGTGCAGTCCCTCTTAATATGAAAATAGCTAGAGTTGTCCCAATATTAAAAAAGGACGAAAAAATCCCTTAATCTAGCCCCGGGCGCCGTCCGATTTCCTTTAACATCAATTTCACAAAAATCCTCAGAAAATGGTTTACACACGAAGCACAAAATTTTCTCTTCCATAGGCAAATTCTCTGACTCCCAGTTTGGTTTTCGCAAGAATCATAGTACAACCATCTGCTACCGCTTTTATTGATTAAAATAGCCGCACTGCAATGATGATGTCTCAGCATATATTGGAGTTTTTCTAGATTTTTCAAAAGGCCTTTGATATCGCATTAACCACGATATTTTAAATTGAAGAAATTACGTCACTGGTATACGGGTGTTCGCGTTTAGACCTGGTTATTAAGCTATCTTTGCTAATAGAAAAACATTTTTAATATAATGGCACGATTCTCACTCCAAAATTGTGACCTGTGTATCCCACAAAGGTTCGCCTTTAGGCCGACTTTATTTATCTTGTATATAAATTGATCTTCAGGAATTCTTCACCATACTTTCATTTATTTGTTTGCAGACGAACACTAATCTGTTCCCTACACATCGCGACCCCACACTTGTTGATATCAAATAAAGAACTTGTTTCTGTAAAGTCCTGGATTTATGAAACAAGTTATCTTCTTAATATGATAAACAAATTTATATGTTTTAGCAATACAGATAAAATACTTCCTCTCAAGTCACTTTAATGATACCGAATTCAAAACAACGTTGATTGAGCACTAAAATTCTTGGGACTTATACATAGACAGTGATTTATCTGGAAAACCACAACATTATTATCTGAGCAGAGGTCCTCTCAAGAAATAACCGGTAACTTAACAAACTCAAGCACTTCTTTCCTAAAGAGGATGTATTGGTCGGTATATTCCTTAAATTACTGCCTTGACTTAAGACTATGGAATTCTCCGTGGGGGAACGCCTCTAATTAAAATTGTTTTCTATATACACGCATACAGTCGTGCGATCGAGAAATGTAATAATGTAGAATATCTGGGCACACACTATTAACCTTTTCAATATCAACAAAAATTCTAAAAAATATCAGACTTGTTCTTTTTCAACGGTAGGTATATTTATGTACAAATTATCAACTAATAGTCTACGCTGAAATTTTTTACAAATGTTTCGAAAGGAAAGTCCCCTACATACTTATCCTAACAGCGTCAGAAGCAACGCAAATAGTCACCGATCACACGTACTCGAACAATTTTGTGCGCCAATAAAACTACATGTATATAGGCCAAGTTACTGGAAACGCCTCACCTACAAAGATTATGAAAGTCCGTCTTTATGATCTTTAAAAGTAAATACTAAAAGAACTACTTTTATAAACGTAGATGTCAATTGATAAGAGACCGATTACCGACTGATTGTCACTCTTATAATTATGTATTGCATGGTAGTTTGCTACGAAATACTTTTATTATAGGAAATGTTCTGTTAGCCGAAGCTGAGCATCTATTAACCACTTGTACATTTTATATACACTCAGCGTAAGGATAAGACTATAAAAACTGGATATTTTTCTTTTTCTCTTTAATTTGTTTTTTATTTTCGCCTTCTTATTGATTGGTCATGATTAAATATTTCATATCCGTTCTATATTCATGACACTCATCATACCATGGGGCCTACGGCCTTAACATAGGCTCCGCTTTCCATGTAGGTCCGCATCATGTTTCTTTTAGTAATTTCTCACTTCAGCATTGGCCATTTATAGCCTTTATGTTATTTTACATATGTATATTGTTATTGAATATGGAGTAACGCATGTAACTGAGATGATTATAAAATAAATAAATGAAAATCTAATGAAAAATGATTAGGGTGCGGCAAATATGGACTTTTTTCTGAAAAGTTATTTTCAAACAGTTAGCTTCTATAAGTCACATTGATGTAGGACATATTCCCAAGAATGACAATGATTTTTGGTGTACATGTTGGTCGACGAGTCGCCTAAAAGTGCAAAAACAAAACACCAAAATAGTGTATTTTGCCATATCATCACAGACAACTTTATAATGGTTATGTTAACACGCGGTTTAGTTTTTCTTTATGGATTTGATGGTTAAAAGCTCAAATCTGACAATTTTAAACATGACGCAAATGTACCTAGTGCTGTTATAGGTGTTATTTAAGTGATTTTGTATGAGGTGATTTTTGCTCGATATTGACTGAAAACTAACTAGACCAGAACTCAACTAAACAGTCACTTAGGTAGGATTATTTATGTTGGATAATCATTGTTGGGTTCCCTGACACCCAAGAAGCCATATAAAAAACGCAATAAGAATGATTTATACGTTAAAAGTGTGATTAATGTGGGCATGAATACGCTATTTTGGCGGCCTTTTGTTTTTTGCACTATAGCGACGTAAGAACGGGTCATCGTATGGCAAAAGA
>CALNVZ010000674.1:21752536-21804689 GCA_940671915.1 Paracentrotus lividus
ATTGCATCCCTTTAGCATATTGCGTTCACGAGAAAGCTGCTTTGAACATTGTATATACAATCGGGTTCAATTGCACTCTAAAAAAATGAGTAAAATCTTACCCAATATTGAGCTAAAAGGTAACTCGCGTGAAATTGAGTAAAATATTACTCATGCGGTTGAGCTAAATGTTACTGAGTAAAAAAATATTACTCATGCGGTTGAGCTAATGTACTCAGAAAAGAGTAACTTTTAGTCATCTATATATCATTCCTAATCCAGCTTCGAAAGGAGTAAACCATAACCATTAGTTTACTCATTTTCTTGCGAGTTACCTTTTGACTCTGTTAAGAGTAAACAAAATTTACTCCGTTGGGAGTAAAGCATTAGTTTACTCCGTTGGGAGTAAAGCATTAGTTTACTCATTTTCTTGCGAGTTACCTTTTTTTTTTATCAGTGTGGAAAGATCCGTGGATTATTTAAGGGCTATTGATGACGTCATAAGTGTGAGGAGGGCTGAACCCGGATAGTGAATGCATGAAGCATATCTATTACTGTATCTATAATGCATTATAGTAAAGATAAAACAATCCGAGACAAAACAAATAAATACCATGTAGAATAAAGAAAATCAATGAATAAAAGAAAATGAGAAACAACAAATAATTATGTTAGGGAAATATAGAAGAAACAACATAAATAACATAAAGAAAAAACAATAAATGATAACATAAGAGAAAGAGAGAAAAACAATGATAATAACATAAGGGAAAGGAAGAAAACAATGAGATAACAGGAAATAATGGAAAATGATAACTTAAGGATAAGGAGAAAACAATGGATAACACAAATGACATTAGATGTTAGAAAGAAATCGACATGGAATAACAGTAAGGATGAAAAAAGAGCGAGATAGAGAACAGATGAATAACAATATAAAGGTAAAGAAATGATTGTCATTTTCAGTTTCTACGTCGAATTTTACTATAGAAACAACTTGTTTGAAAAAAAAAGTTGAGATTCGCCCAACCCTACTCTGATGCCCATCAAAACGCTCAGTCGCCTTCTTCCAGTTGGTAAAACCGTCAGATATAAATGCCGTGTCGCGCTTTTTCGTAAGAGAGAGCAAGTTCTGAGCATCAGCCCTCGAGCAATCGAAGCATACGACAGCAGAAAGGTCACCTCTGTAATGGAGCCAGGGGTACTGCACAAACCATTTTTTCTGGAAGAAGATCTTTTGGGTCTTGGTTTCCTTGGATGGTATGCATGAATCCTTGGGATGATTTGGCTCCTCTCCAATGAAGATTTCCTTTTTACAAGCAGTACTTGTCGAAGCCAGACTTTCTGTCTTTTCGCTTTTATCAGTGACATGAGCCTCGCTAGCATCTTTAGCTAATTGTTCATTTTTTCCATTTCCTCGGGTCTCTTCTTCCACCTGAGATGTTAGCACTCTATCACCTTCCTGTGTATCTTCTTTCTTGCTTGTTGTTGCTTGGAAAAAATTAGTAATTTTTGAATACTTCTTACGCTTTGCTTCCATGATTGGCTATGAAGTCTAACACCAATACACTAATGATGGATACTGACAAAGCACATATATACACACTTATTTATATAGTTTTCATGCGTCTTGATAATTGAAACTTTGGATACGCGCATACCAGTGGTGTCATTGTTAATTTCCTTACACTAAAAATGGATAACCTCTCTGTCATTGACATATGGTGAATGTCTGACCCTCTTCTCACATATCAAAGGTTAATGGAGGTCATTATTAAGCAATGTGATGTGATTTTATTAGCAGGTTTAAAGAAAAAAAATAAAGGTGATTAATAATGCATTAATATGTGGTTTTTTTTTGGAAAGTATTGGGGGATGATAATACAGGCCATCCCCCCCACCAATATTTTTCTGAAATTGATCGGATCGGATGCATCCCCCCATCCCCCCACCCCCCCCACAATCGCACCGCATGTCCCATCAACATCAAATACAACATCACCATCACGCATTACCACGACCACCCCCCGCCCAGCCGGCGCCACCATTACATCATTCTTTGAAGGCATTAACAATACAAAACAAAACGCCCCAAAGAAAATAAATCAATCATTGACCCATATCATTATAATTATCAAAGGTCGCCTTAGGTTCAGCTACTTTCTCCGCGGCGATGATCGGACAAGACTGGCGATTTACATGCGCGTCCTGCAGGGGAGCTCATACGAGTCTTCAAGGACCTATTCAGATTGGTCATCAAAGACGCATTCAGATTGGTCATCATTGACCTATTCAGAAGAGCTCATAACCGAGGCTCAGGGTGCGTCCGAAGGTTCCCCGGGTAAATGGATTGAAGATTACATCGATCATGAATTCAGCGAGAATTATCAGGTGTGTTCAAATATTGTCTAGTTAAGCTATGTTCACAAAATATAATGTTCGTTCCAACGATGCGTTCGTACGAATCCCAGGAATTTGTAAAGTTTCGTAAATGTGCTTGCTTTTTTCATCGTTCCAACGATGCGTTCGTACGAATCCCAGGAATTTGTAAAGTTTCGTAAATGTGCTTGCCTTTTTTTCAGGAATTCTTACGACGTTTGTATGATCGTCTTAGAGAAGTTGCATACAATCTTGGAAAAGACCAAAAAAAGAATATTTATAAAACATTCCATTTTTTTCTCAAAATTCATAAACAGCATTTGAGATCGACCATTATTATCTCAAATTTAAAAGATATAGGCATTTATATTCAACTAGTGAAATCTTCTTTTTTTTTCAATATGACTATTATCTTAACTTCGTAGCTTAATATTGACACTGGTATCAATAAGATATTGTTACACACCTACAAATGACCTGGAAAATACATGCATTTGAATTTTCAGACGATTGATATCATATTTCTAATACCAATGTTTGTTTTACCACTATTTGAATTGTTGTTACTTTCTCGACTCAAATTAGCTGGTCTTGGCAGTCACGATCGTTGCTGACGGCTACTCCTTGGTAGCCATAGATCCAAAGGGAATCCGTTTAGTATCAGGTATTTTAATTTCATTCATTTTCAATTAATAATATATGTTTTCCCGGCCAATTTCATACATTTATCATCCGTTTTCATTTAATGTATTCATATTCGTGTGTTTGAAGCGACAGACTGACTTTAGTCAAACAATTTATTTCGTGTTCATACTATCAAATGCGTTCTTAGGCACACAAAGTAATGGTTGCAAAGTTCAAATTAGAATATAGGCATTTAATTTCATAATTTGTGCATTCAAATTAGTGCGAATTTGAGTATACGGAATGAAATGTCAACAGGATGAAGACGAATTTGAATAGTTATTGCAGAATGTATATGCTTATGTGAAGTAGAATGCGCAAATACGAAATCGATCACAATCATCAATCGTTAATTTTGATGATTGAATACGATTTTGACTTGGCAACATTTCGATGTATCAGCGTTTTTTCTAAAAATGAATGCCTCTAATATGCAATTGATTGACAAAACAATGAAATTGACCGGGAAAACCGAAATTGGACGGTATTCACGAGGTACCCCTAATAAGTAACGTAGGCCTACTAACTTTAGTCACATGCAACGAGAATACCACCCAATGATAATAATAATTAACGTTATACTTATATTGCGCACATTACAAACTGAAGCGTAATATCACAATCACAAACATAATAAAAGTCCCTTATAATAATCTTGTTGATAACTACGGATGATCTTAACAGTTATAAATAAAATTGCATCGAATAGAAACGTAGTATTTCAGTAACAAAGTATACATGTATATATTAATCATAATTATTATACAATAATATCGACACGATTTAAGTCTCATCATGCGCTATTTAGGAAGAATCAATTTGGTAGTTGTGACAATTTCTCGTCATTTGCATTTAGTAATGTTTATTTTTAGTAGAATGTAGTCTTATGTAATGATATGTTATATACCCGGTAGTATATTCCAATTTTACATGAATATGCCTATTGTGTTAAATAATTTTATCATTTCTTTTGACATGTTTGATATTCCTCTGCGCACCAACATAATTATATAAATCATATCGATGGCGGAGAGAGGTATATCATTTTCTTATCAATCTTATCATCACCTCTGCGTTTATAGATAGCTTTACCGATGTGAAAGAAGTTGAAGTCGGGATGAGGAATTTAAAGGTTTTGAATAATCAAATATCCTCATCGACCGATCTGGGACCTATCAAAAAGGCCGATAGAGCCCGGCTAGTGGTGGGTACTGGATGGTGTCCAAGTGCTAATGACATGGAACCGTGGATTCAGGTACATAATTTTAGGCCCGTATTCACAAAGGTGGCCTAAAGTTATAAGCCTAGCCTAAACCTGTGGTTTAACTACTATGGCTAGCAAAATGGGAGACAAATGTGTCTGCAATGTTCCTTACACGTTTACTGGATTCTGGAATCATGCTTAAACACTTTTGTACTTGTAATGCAGTTTTTAATAGTACCAACAAGTCTGATAAATCGAACATTTACTTTTCAAGATTGTCTCAAAATTTGCTAGCCATAGTTTAACCACAGATTTAAGCTAGGTTCAACTTTAGGCCACCGTTGTGAATACGGGTCTAAATATTAACTCATATTAAGCTCACCCGTCACGCTATGCGTCGCGCGTCCATATAAACTTACATTTTGGACATCTTGACTTTAATATACCAAAAATTAGGCTCAGGTTCTTGAACAAACGCGGATCCAGGGGGGGGGGGCTGAAGGTGCTAGAGCACCCCGTAAGATTGGGAAATCAGCACCCCGTAAAAATGTTAATACCCTTTTTTTTTTTGCTTGTCAATTGTTCGGGACGGAACGATGACCTCAACCTACCCCTATATGAAGTATGTTTGAAATTTTATAAAGGCCGAAGGCCAACATTTTTTCAACAAAAAAGTTACTTTTTTCAAAACTGATTGCTGTATTTTACACGAATTTGAGAATCATTGTTCCAAATTTAAACTTGAATATCGTCTTTTATTTGAACCCTAATTTTTTAAATTATAATATCATCTTATTTTAACCCTGAATAAAGATTGACCTGGCAGATGAAAGAAGTTTGGACGGAATTATGGTTCAAGGAAGGTCATCCAGTAGTGATTGGGTCACTAGGTATTACATCCGGGTCAGCGACGATGGAAACACGTGGCGGTACTACGATAACTTGAAGTACCCAACGGTAAGTCAAAGTCAAAGTAAAAAAAAAAAAAATCATAATTAATTAAAGGATACGAATGAGAAGTTTGAGACGTTGATAAATCATATGTAATTTCTATTTGCATTTTTATTTTCATTTTTAAACAATCCCGTTAATCGCAAAGGCAGGGGAGTGGCCGAACTTTTAGAGTCTCGAAGTCACATACGTACGCGCTCTGATACCATCTAAAATTAGCTCCATGATCGTATTAACTTTAACTGTGCCGAATCATTAAACAAAAATTGTTAATTTTCATTGTTGTCATATGGTGTATTTCACCAAAGGATCTTCATTCGTCATGAGATACAACAATGATTACCCCAACCATCAAAGTATAAGTATATAATGTCTGGAATATTTCGATAAGTCTTACTTTTCATCACCTGTTTTTCATGTTTTTTATAAACAGATCTTTGAGGGAGGATGGAGTGAAAGTTCAGTTGTGCTACAGTCTTTACCGAAGCCGATGGATTGCTGGTTCGTTCGAATATATCCGGTGGCAAATAATACATATCCGTGTTTGCGATTTGATCTAACAGGATACAAGCGAAACAATGGTATAAGTTTTATTCACTTATTCAGTATTCATTTTACCCCGCTAATAATTAATTAATCATGTTTGCTTTCTTCAATCGTTACTGCCGTCTTTCTCAAATCGACTGCACGAATTTTGAATTTCGCGCTCTCGAACGAAATTGGTTACCTTTAAACAGCTTTGCTCGCTCAAAAACGAAATCGATTGCTGTTTGTGTTAAATTGAAGAAAAAAAACGATATCCCCTCTTCGAGAGGTATCGTTTAAATTGAATGAACATTAACGAAATTGAGTGAAAGGAGTTTAAAATTGATTGGGTAAACATATGATATATTGATTTTGATTGACTTCTATGTTAACGGTGGATCTATAGATGCTCTTACCACGGATAATCCGATAACCAACTCATCACAAACAACATCTCAACCTATCTCTATAACTCCGAATGTTACGGCGACACCGAATTCCTTCATCCATTCCACAAGCGGTAACACCTTAACCCAGACTAGGCAACCATGGGGTAGTACCACCAGTATCCCTAATATAACAATGGGCTATGACAGCACAACAATCTCGAGTGCAACAATGGGCTATGACAGCGCAACAATGTCGAGTGCAACAATGGGCTACAACAGGACAACAATCCCGAGCGCGACAACCGATGAGGGCTCGTTGATGACTACCGATGAGTCGTTATCGTCTGCAGAATCGACGACCCAGTCATCAGAGTCGCAGCCGGGAGGGTCAGGTGGTCGTAACCAATCAGAAGTGTCCTCTCCGATGATCACGGGTACTGAGGAAATGTTTACCGAGTCACCTGATGACAAAGTGCACAATCAGATAGTCCGTGCAACCAATGTAAGTCGGCCAATTTTATGTGGTGTCCTATAATACACGTCCCATTCATTGCCAGTCTCTGCCTCTGGCTTGTGAGCGATATTTATCAGTCTGCAATCTAGGCAAATTAATAACCATATAAATAAATTATTTCCCTTTTATGTCGTTTTTTCTTTTGTTTGTAATGTCATTTTATTTTCAATACCTCAAACAACAATTTAACAAAAACTGAGAACGAAACAATCATCATTTGAATAGAGGACATAAGTAATTACACCAATACCAACCTTCAACCATCGTTTATTTTCAGTGTTAAGTATATGTCGCTTACATTTTTCCTCAGATCCCTGTATCCGACCAAATCACTTAAAATACTAAATCAAGATAGTTATCTTCACCGTCTTTATGACTCTTATTATATAAAGCAAAATCGCTATAAAAATGAATTTTTGTAGAATAACATAAGTTGTTATAACGGAACAGATTAGCGAAGTTTTTCACATTAAGATCACTATTTCGGTTCGCAGCATGCAGAGAGAAGCCTGACGCGCAATTCGTTGTACCACCCGAAAGAAAATACTTGACGTGTTTTTAATTTTATGTGATGATTTACCAAACAGGTGGATGAAGTTTCTGGCGCTGTCACCAACCCCAACAACACCGTAACCTTAGAACAAGCATCCGCAGCGCTCAATGTTGTTGACAACCTGACGCAGCAGTCGTCGGGACCGTTAAGTGTATCCGATATAGACACTATCAAGGGAATTTTGTCCGCAGTGTCGTCAAAAGCTGCATCAACCAAAGAAACAGCTCAGGTCCGTATTAAAGGGATACAGTAACTTTCAAAAACAAGAGCAATTAGATCAAGATGAATAAAATTATATTGCTCTAATAGTAAAAACAAACTACTGAAAATTTCAGATCAAATGGAAGTCTTTTACTACCACAAAACAGTGTAACGGCCAAACGCGAGTGAATTTTCAACCCCTTTGCAGCAAACCCTCCAGCCCGCTAGGGTCGGGGGGAACATGACAGGAAGTGGGGTGTCTTGAAAAGCACATGGCAATTTGTTTTCCACCACGAGATGGTTTACTAAATTTGAGTATGAAATCATTGATATCTCGAAAGTAAAGCAAGCAATTAACTTGTAATTTTGAAGAGATACCAGACTGACCTATAAGTTTATAATTATGTTGACAAAATGAGCTAAATCAAGAAATTGTGATTTGAATATCATTCAATGTTACTGCATCCCTTTAAAGTTATGCCACTCAACGACTGTCCCAATAAGATAATAATTATTCACTTCCAAAAATAAAATTGTTTTTGTTTGTTTAGAAGAGACAAAAGATGTAAAGCAGTATTTTATTTCATACAAAAAAAATCTAAATCATGTTTGATTCCGTATAATATCAGTTTAAGCTTTCTGCATGTAAGCGTCTTGAGCATCTCTCCATCTCTCCAGATAGATATTATATGTAGAGTTTTATGAATATTGTCATTATTATGTCATGTTTTAATTACTTCAGAAGTTGGTCGAGCTGTAACGCTCATTTCCGACTCTCATCCTACAAACTGACAGGGTGCGGACCCAATTAAGTTTCGAGTCCTAGTCACGTCTCTCAGGTGATGACGTTAAAGGTCGGTCACAGACGTAAATAATAAATCTTATTAATACACGTCTGTCAAAATCCACCACCCCCCCCCCCCCCCCCCCTCTTTAACATATTTTTTGAGAAAAGATCACTTTAAGGCTTCTTTTAATATCTTCCGCTTTATGCTCTTTGTATCTTTCCTTGTTCTTGCTCTTGTCAATTTCGGCCGATAAATCCAAACGAAAAAAAAAAATTGTTTTGCTCTTCGCAGGATTTCCTGGACGTTGTGGGAAGCATTCTTGTACCGAATAACACTTTGACAGATGCCAACACCCGAGAACAAGTTTCTACAGAGGTATACTTTGATGTGATTTTCTTCCTGCAAACGGATTTTTTTTTTTTTTCAATGAAATATTATAATTAGTATTACAATCGTCAAAATCAAAATATGAAAGTTATGATATAACAGTTAAAAGAACAACTTTCAAAAACAATCTTAAGCCAATTAACAAAACTAGCGACTGAAATTATTATTTAATCTATTTTGTTAAATATCGAATTTAGATTATACGATTTATTTGGAAGAGAGATATTATTAAACTCAAAATGTTCTAATGAAATAATAAACTCGTACACACCTGATAAAGATTAAGATAAATTTTCCAGCATCATGAATTATAATGTGCAAATATTATATTAATTTCGTAAAACACTCATTTACAAACGAATGAATGTACAGTGCATATTTTAAAAAAAAAGTTTATCATTTATATATAATAGATGAGCTAGGATATAGCCCCTCTAAAAAGGAATTACCCTTTTTTCGATACACACTGTTTATTCAGAAATTGAAGCAAAGTTTGAATTCATGTTGATCCATCGTAGAACTCAACATCACTGAAGAGTCATGCCAGCAATATAATGGAATTGGTCGAATCATTCGCTACGGATGCGGCTGAAAGCTTACTGTCATCAACCAAGAAAAATGTCTTCATCAAGAATGATGAAATAGGTGAGAAGTATGGTTGTAATGAGGATGATGATGATGGTGGTGGTGGTGGTGATGCTGATGATGATGATGATGATGATGGTGATGATAATGATGATGATGATGATGATGATGATGATGATGGTGATGATAATGATAATGATGATGATGATGATGATGGTGATGATAATGACAATGATGATGATGATGATGATGATGATGATAGTGATGATTATAGGGTGATGATAATAAGGTGATGATGATGATGATGATGATGAAGATGATAATGAAGATGATGGTTGTTGGGGTGATGATAGGGTGATGATGATGGTGATGGTGATGATAGGATGCTGATGATTGTGGTGGTCGTGATGATGATGATGGTGATGATAGGATGCTGATGAGTGTGGTGGTCGTGATGATGATGATGATGTTGATGGTGTTGGTGATGATATGGTGGTGATGATGATAATGATGTTGATGGTAATGATGATTATAATGGTGTTGATGATGATATGGCGGTGATGATGATGATGATGGTGGTGGACTGGTGATGACGAAGACGACGACAATAGAGAAGATGATCAATATGGTACCGATGACGATGATATTGATGATGATGTTGGTTATTGTTTCAATATACCTTAGCTGGGCGCTCATGACGTTTTTAGAGAACATAAGTGTACATTATAACTTGATTTAATTAAATTAATCTAATCAATATCTTCATGACATTGAGGATGAGAGTGAAGTTAAAATAAAATCTATCCGCAGACTTTGGTGCAACCAAACCCTATAAATCAGCATACCACGTGTCAGGGTGGAGTGTTCATCATTTTGTCGTAATCTTAGTTATAATCTGATTTATCATAATCACAATTATGTTGCATTAAACAACAGCATGAAAGCAGATTTACAGAGCTATATACCCAAATTATACCATATGACTGTTCGTTATTTTTGTTTTGTCTTTTTAACAGCACTACAATTGACGAAGATTTCCCCAGAGGACACAGTCAATACTACAGATCCCGTGTCAGTGAGTGTTAATTCTAGCACCAACGAACTTCACTTTCCATCATCGGTCTTCAAAGGAAAAAATGGTAAATATAATTTGGATCCTGCAAAGAATTGTATTATCCCGTCTTGCTCCTTATGTTGTAATATCTATTCATCGTGATGATTATAAAAAAATGATATTAATTTTTCTTTATAAATGTAGATAGTGTTTATCTTCGGGGGGAAAATATGATCATCCAAAAGATTCACCCTACAACCTATTTCAATGAAATTTAGTTTAACCTTGATGAACGTTTATAAATCCGGAAAATATATAATTTGATAAAATTTTGAAGCAATTACTAAAAATCAGTAGCATTTTAAATTTCTTTTTGAATTTTTTTTTTTCTGGCGATCCAGTCACAATTAGCGCGGTGGTCTTCAACAATCTTCACCTGACGTCATCGTCCCAGCTTAGCGGACTCCATGGCAACACCACGCCCACTAGTGTGGGGTCAAAGATCATGTCAATTCAGGTCAATGCAGCTGATGGGTCAAGCATTACGTTCAGTGCTGATAACCCCGTTGAACTGGTCCTTGAACTCAATGAGGTGAGGATAGAAATTGAAGTGGAAGGAAATATATCAAAAATGAAATAACAAAGTCTAATTCACATAATTATCACACATGTGCTCTGTAACATCAAAAATTATGATTGATTGCAAATTTGAAACCACCATTCTGATTGGTTCATAGTAAGACTTTTATGCAAGGAGTCTATGCAACATGGATCCTGAGTGGCTCATATCTATTTTTGATTGACCATTGACTCTTTACGTTACAGGGACCAAAGCTGGTACTGCATATTCAAAAATAGAAAGGAAAAAAAAAAACGCCGTTTTTGCCATTTTCATATGGAAATCATCAGAAAAGCCTAATGGGCCCAGAAGTGATGAGGGACTCAGGCTTTAACTTGATGAATTAAGAAAGAGTGGAGAAGAACGGATAAAATATAGAGCTAGGGGTGAGAGAGAGAGAGAGAGAGAGAGAGAGAGAGAGAGCGATTTAAGAGTGAAGAATTCCATACCTGTAGATAATAAATAGGCTGTCAAATAAATATAAATAAATAAATAGGCTGTAACTGTCAACGGAGCAATGAAGAAAGAGTGACAGAAAACCTCAGATTGGGGCACACAATGTTAATGATGTTAGATGGTACTCTGTTAATGCTGAAAATTAGTATTAATTTAACAAGATAAAGATAAACACAAATCATAGAAATAAAAATAATATAAAAAATCTCCATGTGTTATCTACCTGAGATATGAACTTATTACACACAAAAAAATCATACAATAAAAAAGAAATTAAATCTGGATGTGATGGCAGAAATTGTTTGTTACAATGAACATTATTCCTGAGATAAAGATATTTATAAAGATGTCCTTCCCTACTTTTATTTGATTCTTGACTCATAGTCCATGTTTCACGTGTTGAGAAATTATTCAACTACACTTAAAAAACGAATTGGATCAATACATTTTGGTTTAAGTAATACTAGTATATACCTTGTGCTGAGAAAAAGATATGAGATACAAACATAACTTTTTGTTTACGTTATTAATCTATTTCACATATCGTTTATAACAGGATGCAAATACAACAAATACTCAGTCTCTGTGCGTCTTCTGGGAATTCCTAAAGGAGTAAGACTTTTGTTTTTTAATTATGTTTAATGTATCACATTAAGGTAACATTTCTCGTCTAAAAGAACAAATATATAAATACTTATATTTTCACTTTTTTGAGTTTCATTTGTGTATAGTGATTTGGACTATATAGTTTTCTGCAATGTCCACAGAATCTCGGCTTTTCACTGTGATTTTTGTATACATGTGTCACAGCACATGTGTTTTTGTTTTCCATAGTGCGTCATTTTATTATAAATGTTTATAAGAATGTATTTGTATTTTCTTCTGGCTCTCAGCAAAATCAAAAATAGAAGTCTATATTTTTTATTTCAAATTTGAACAAAGATTTGGTCATATCTGCTTTAATTCATACTAGTGATGATGCACATACAATTTAAAGATACAGACCACTCCTGTTATAACAAAATGCTTCGGACCAAAACTGAACATATAGACACAAACACACGAGACATATTTGAAATATACCGGGAGAATCACCCTGTAATATAGAAAATCCATGCTCATTATAATGCTTACCTTTTTGATTTGCTTTACGGATATTTTTTCATATATACTATATTTCATTATGTATGTTTTAACACGTGTGTCATGTTTATGTTTATGGTAGTGACGAGTCTGGAGGGGTATGGTCAACCGTTGGTTGTCATAGGAACCACACCAGTGGATCACAGATCACATGCCATTGTGATCACCTGACCAATTTTGCCATTCTTCTTCAAGTTAACCCAAATCCTAAAGTGAGTATTAAGAAACTTATTATAATATCAATCAAACATAAAAGTTTTAATTTATATCAATTTTCCAGATTTAACTTTTGTTAAATTTTACATTTGTTAATTCTTTGTAGCTCGCTCTTTCTGCTTTTCACTTTCCCTCTCCAGTGGCATGTCTAGGAAGATGCTCCCAGTACATTCACTCTTATTATTTTTTTTTTTTTTTTTACATATTCCATTCTCTATTATTAGTATAATAAATGTTACAAATATAAATATCATTACAATTCATTTTTAAAATAATGGTTTCATATCTTAGGTAGACAGCATAAAAGAAGAGATTTCTGATACACCTCCTTTTATTTTTTTCCACATTTTATTTCATTTTTAGTTCTCTCTTACTAATATAATGTTATAAATATCAATATTATCATAACTCATTATTATAGTAATGGGTTCATATCTTAGGTAGATAACAAATATATATATTTCTGATTCGTCTAGTCTACTTAATTGTTCTCTTTTTTTCTCTCTCTCTCTACATTTGTGTTTCCTTTTATCTTGATTATATAGCCTTGGTAAGTGCAAATAGAGTAAAATTTGTCAAAATTTGTCAAGATTACGATATTTAAGCTCTTTCTATGACATTTTCTTTCACTCCTTCGTCTCTATCTCTCTCTGTCACTATTAGTTTAAATGGTGAGCCTTTTCTTTTTTCTTTTGAATTTTTGAAAGATATAAACTCTCTATCCCATTTATCGAAATCATGTGTACCCTATACAACCAAATATAATAGAAGTTTTTTTCTTTCACCTCTAAGGTGAGTTGTAATCTCTAAACAATTATAATAGAGTCATTAAAAGTTTATTAAAACTATATATATATCTTTTTTAATTCTTGATACAGGTATTATCGCTAGCTCATAGAGTCGCATTGGATATGTTAACGTATGTTGGTTTAGCTCTCTCAGTAGCATCTCTCGTGTGCACTCTCACCACCTTCGTTATGCTCAAGTAAGTGACAAAATTGATCCTCTTTATTCCTTCATTTAAAGTATAGCCCCTAATGATAATTTTTAATTTGAACAAGTAAGGAAACTGAGCAGAAATATATAATATGAAAAATAAGCAAAGAAATTAGGATTCATCGGTGTAGCTTCTGATAGCTATAGGTTATACAACTTCTGATCACTCGAGCATTGAAAGCTAAAGGGTTCTCTGGGACTGACACTTCCATAAAGGGTTGCCATAGCTCAGTCGGTAAAGAGCCTGTGTACCAATGAGGAAGTCTTAGGTTAGTATTCTGATGGAATACCATTTTCATTGCTCACTTTTCTATATGAAATAATAATCATGATTATCATTATATGTATTTAATGCTTTGTTATTGCTAAAAGGATAATAGGGTAATTAACTTCAAAATAAGGGTAATGTAGAAAATATAAAAATTTTAAACAAATGGAACATGTTTTGGAGTGCATGCCTCAATCTTCAGCCAATGAATTACATACATTTTGATATTTTCCTGAAAATTTATTCTCAAATTCTAAATTCTATAATTTCTTGGTCACCAACAACACCACCACCACCATCATCATTATCATCACCATCATCACCATTATCATCATCATCACTACCACCACCACCACCATTACAATTACCATCATCACCATAATCATCACCACCACGACCATCATCATCATCACTACCACGACCATCATCATCATCAACATCATCATCATCATCATCTGACGTAAAATTTAATTCTGGATCATATATTATTTCTTGAACCACGACAGGTTGATGAAATCGCAACGTACCATGATCCATACCAATCTATGCATAGCAATGCTCTCTGCTCAGCTTCTATACCTGATTGGCATAGAGAGAACAGATCCATCGGTAAGAGCCTGTTTAACCTAATTACATAAATATATTCACGTATGATGGGGGGTTGGGTGTCCGGACACCTAACAAAAACGAACGAAGTTTTTGACTTAGAAATGAGCCAAAAATGTAGGTCGATTAATGCGTATCATCATCAATATCTGTTCTCAATAAATTTTCCAATATTCTGTGCCAAAAAAAAAACTTCACAGACATTGCTTATAAATTGCTTGTAAACATTTTCAAATGGCTAGTTAAAATCGTTTGACCAGACACTCAGCCTGTCCGGACACACAACAAATGTTTTTCTTTTGTTGTCTTGCTGCTATCACTAGGACAGCTGGTAAAGTTGTAGAACTAAAAGTGATAATTAATCAAACTGGTTTCAACTGGAACTAAAGTTCCATATAAGGGGATGGTCACTCTCAATAGGCCAATCAAAATAGAGATGATTAAAATCTTATTTTTTATTTGTCAATGTTTGGGGAAGGCAATGCACTGGGGCAGTTAATCACAATCAAACAGTGTAACATAATTTCCAGCTTTATGCATTTCATGAATATCTTCTGTATAGTCTGGGTAGTTGAAGTCGTGAAATTTTATTACATTATGTTTTTCTCAATTTTAATGCAATATGTCTTTTACAATGTTTTTTTTTCTTCTTATTAGTGGCAGATCCAGGGGCGCCAGAGATGTAAAAAAAAAAATGTTTTTAATAAAAAAAAAATCCTGTACAAAGAATTACATATTTAAGATAGTTAATGTTATCATAATTGTTTCTCACTGACAGTGGTTGTGTACTACCATAGCGGTATTGCTGCACTATCTCTTCACATCTACATTCTCTTGGATGCTCATGGAAGGTGTCTATATACTGATGCAGTCACGCTCAGCTTATGGGAAGGGAGGCAAGACATGGATGTATATGCTCGCAGGATGGGGTAAGACATGAGTGAGAGGAGGGGAGGTGTTAACCGGCCCTGCAGCAGTGTCAGTGGCAGAGCAGAGTGGTGCTTGACATTGGGATGGGACAATCAGAAAACAGAGTCTGAAGAAGAGAATGAGAAGTGGGATGAGAAAGAGATGGAGAGAGAGAGATGGAATTGGAAGAGAGACAACACATGGAAGTAATGCTTGCAGGATGGGGTAAGACATGAGAAAGGAGGAGGAGAGAGATTAAGATAGGATGAAACATTGGGACAACGTTAAGTCAGAAGAAAATGAGAAGAGGGGTGGGGAAGCGGAGTAGAGATTAGGAAAAGAAGAGAATATTTGAAGAGAGGAGAGAGAGGGGGGGGGGGGCAAGAGGGAGAGTAGATGAAAATGAAGAGTGTGTAGGAACAGGAGGAGAAGGTTATAGTGAAAGTAAGAGGAAATGGTAGGAAGGGAAAAGCAAGATAGAAGAGAGAGAGGGAGAGAGAGAGAGAAGAGGGAAGAGAGAGAGGGAGGGAGAGGGAGGGAGGGAAGGAGGGAGGAGAGAGAGAAATAGATGGAAGGGCGAATGGGAAAGGAAGAAAGACATGGATGTATATGCTGGCAGGATGGGGTAAGACATGAGGGGAGGTGTTAACCGGCCCTGCAGCAGTGGCAGTGTCAGAGCAGAGTGGTGCTTGACATTGGGATGGGACAATCAGAAAACAGAATCTGAAGAGAATGAGAAGTGGGATGAGAAAGAGATAGAGAGGGATAGAATTGGAAGAGAGGCAAAACATGGATGTATATGCTCGCAGGATGGGGTAAGACATCAGGAGAAAGGAGGAGAGGGATTAAGATGGGATGAGACAATGTGACAACATAACCTGAAGAAGAGAATGAGAAGAGGGGTGGGAAAGCAGATTTGATGATTGAGGATAAGAAGAGAATAGTTGACAAGGGAGATGAAAAGAGAGGGAGAGAAGATGAAAATGAAGAGGTGTAGGAACAGGAGGAGAAAGGTTATATTGAAAGTAAGAGGAAATGGTAGGAAGGGAAAAGCAAGATAGAGAGAGAGAGAGAGAGGGAAGGAGAGAGAGAGAGAAGAGTGGGAAGGGAGGCAAGACATTGATGTTTATGCTTGCATTGGGACAACAGAGTCTGGAGAAGAATGATAAAAGAGAAGAATGATACAAAAAATAACAATGTACAATATCATCGGTAGCACATGGTTATTTTCTATTCTTTCCTGTTATTTTCTTTCCTCTTCTATTCTCTGTATTTTCTTTGCTTTGCTATCTCTTGTGAATACTATGCCGGATACTATGATTTTGTTGTAAAATTATATCTTTTTATATAATATATGATATATAATATATGATATGTAATAAATAATATGTAATATATAATATAAAATATATAATATATAATATATAATAATATATAATATATAATATTTAATATATAATATAGTATAATAACAGAAGTAATAAGTATTGTCATGGCTACCCCAATTTAAGCTTCGTGCTAACAGAGATCATTGCCTCCTTCAGGATGATTTGTGTACAAAGAGATGAGAAGAGGAGCAAAGGAGGATGAGGGTTAAGAGGAGATGTTTTGGAAGAAAAAAAAAAGAGAGGGAGAGAGGAAGAGAAAGAGAGAGAGAGGGGGTAGCATGGATTCTGGCAGGATGGGGGTAAGAAGTTGAGGAGACAGAATGAAGAGAAGGGATAGAAAGATGAGACAATGGGACAACAAATTCGAGAGAAGAGAATAAGAAGAGGGGCGGATGAAAGTGACGAGTGGATTGAAGAAAATAAGAGAGAGAGAGTACAAATTGGGGAGGAAAAGAAAAGGAAAAGGGACAAGATGAGAAAAGTAGGGTGAACGATATGGGGAGATAGTGTGGAAGGGAGAGGGGACAGAGAAAGAAAGAGGAAAAGAGTGATGGAACAGGCACATTCGAAAGTGGAGATGGGAAAGAGAGGGATTAACATCAGACAATACATGTATATTAAAATATTTCTATAAAACAAGTGTTTATACAAAATGAGCATTTTGAAAAACAATTCAGTAAGCTCCATGTTTGGCAAGTACATGCTTTCTGTAATAAAAATTAATTATTTACCTTTTTATCTTTTTCTTTAGGATCACCTGCAGTAATCATTACTGTATCTCTTGGAATCCGCCTAGATGGTTATGGGACTGATGATTAGTAAGTTCAAAGGCAATTCATCCAAACTGTTATTTATTTTCCTAGAGGTATGAATACATTTAAACTATCATATTCAGGCCCTACTTGGATTGTTTTCTTTCTACGAGGGAATTTTTCCATGAGGTGTATTTCTGCCTAGATGTGGTGGATACACATGAATTTAATGAAGGTGTCAATTTTGAAAGTGTTTCTTTAAAACATTGATACTTTTTCTTGAGCAAAGTTATTTTCTCATTTGGACGGTGCTAATATGAAATAATTTTGTTCATCTTTTATATTTCTAGTTGTTGGCTGTCAGTGGAGAAAGGTTTCATGTGGGCCTTTGCTACTCCAGTGCTAGCTGTGCTGGCGGTAAGTGGTATTATGGTGCTCTTGACATGATAAAATACTTTTTATTACACATTTTGTACTACAATATATTGAAATTGAATCATACATTTCTATCTCTTCTAATAGACTGTACATGCATATCATGTTTAGAGATGAATGGTTATAGAAAATGATATTAGTGAAGTAATGTATATCAATGCTTTAGGATGCCTTTTTTCTTCTTCTATGTTTATCATGGTAGTTTGACAAACCCTTAGATTCTTACATGAAAGATTCATTCTTAGATGCAAAATTAATTCTTTAACCACTGTAATGTTATACAATAAATTTGTTGTGACAATTTAACTTCTCTAATTACACTTGTTTTACTTTTGTTTTTGAAGCTCGTAAAACCTGTCCATCCAACTCTTCCTATTCAGTCTAAATTTAATATTGTGTTTAATTTACAACTTTGACATTCTCTATATTTATAGATGAACACCATTGTACTAATAATGGTGATACGTGTGTTCATGGCACTCAAAGCAAACCTAGACAAGACAGAAGCTGAAAGATTAAGGTAAGAGTTTCAGGAAATTCTAATTAGTCTCTTTGGTAAAGTCTTTGAAATGTGCAATTTTCTATTTTCTATCCAGAATGCTTTAACACTTGAAAGACGCAAAGTGATTAATATTTACGTGTGAAAAAAAGGAAAAACTTATTCATTATTACATCACATTATGATACTCTCTTTCATTGTATAATAATAAATTTTAAAAAAAGTATCATCTATATATTTCTCTGTGAATAAGGGCTGATGTAGAATTAATCAATACATACTAGTATACAATCATATTATATAATACTTTGGTGTAGAATAGTGTAACCTATTATGTTTCTCTCTGCATAGGGCTGGTTTGTGAGATTTTCTTCTGCTCAAATCACTGCTAGGTTTCACATGGATCTTTGGACTACTAGCTGCCTATGATAGCACATTCTTCTTTATTGAATAATACTATATTAGAGTCGTAACACAATACTTTGGCGTAGAATCATGTAAAATATACATTTTCTCTCTATATAATAAACGTATATATGTTTCTCTCTGCATAGGGCTGGTGTACGAGCAGTTCTCTTGCTCCAGCCACTGCTAGGTTTTACATGGATCTTTGGACTACTAGCTGCCTACGATAGCACGCTCTTCTTTGCATACATGTTTGTCATCTTTAACTCGCTCCAGGTAGGCACAAGACCACCCCCCCCCCCACTCCCGGCTTTAAAAATTTCCCAAGATGAAGGGGGAGGCCAAATATCTTATAGCCTGGTGCTTTTTGAAATCCTAGATCCGATACTAAATGAGACCACAGTGGCTCTTGAAAATTGGTATCTCCCCTTCACTAAGTTGAAAAGTTTATTTTGCACCCTCTGCCCCAAATATACCATGCCCCTTAAGATTAAGCCTCATATTATACCCTCTCCCTTCTTGAGAATGAATTTTATATTCATCGTCCCCTCATTAATATAATAGTTTGTTTCCTACGATGTTTGAACTGAATATATTGTTTTCAATATCCTTTTACTTGTAGATTTTCAAAAAGAAAATATAAAATTCATATAAATTATCATTTCAAAGGGCTATGGCATATTAAAGCATGGCGTTATCTTTAATTTATTGCTTCTAAAACATTGGTTTGTTCAAACATTTATCTTTCATAATTAATTTTGAAGGGGTTAGGAGTGTAGCAACTGGATAAGATGATAAATGAATATTAATTGAGTACAATTATGATGCGCAGGGAATTTAGAACTTTCCATTTTGGGCCCCTCACTCTAAAAAGCTACCCCCCCCCAACATTGTTATATTGTCTAGTCCAATATTACTTTGTCTTGCGCTAATCATATTTTTATCAGTTGCAATTAATTTGAGTACTCTTTTGATAATTGATTTCAAATTAAATGTTTGCATATTGTCATGTTATATACTATTTCTTGAATATCATGATTCTTTTTCAATTCTTTTCTCTTTTTTTTTAAACAGGGAGTCTTCATTTTCATCGTCAATTGTTTGATGAATGAAGAGGTCAGTTTGAATGCTTTTCATTTTTAAAGCTGAAATTTGAACATTCTCTTTCCCACTCCTCTGAAATTGCTAGATTGCAGTATTACAGCATCAAAGGGCTTTCAAAATTTTCTCAGAAAGACATATATGAATGCAATATGTGCTTAATCAAAACACACACAACACCCCCAAGCATGTGGTGTGACTAGATGCATAAAAAGTTAGGAATCTATAGTTCCAGAAAACACATGAGACCAGCTATTGAGTTCTGGTGACTCATTCATGGTTTTTAGCCTGAAGAGTCCATGTTTGTTATCATAATTTATATATAAATATTTATATATATTTATGTCTAGAGATATAAATCAAATAAATATCATATCATACATGTTCAGTCAACTCCTGTTGGAACAAGGCGCTCTTGACCAAGCCAGCACCTTCTTATATAGAACATATGGTGCATAGACTTGTTTGAAATTGGTACCAGGAAATTCATCTTCTTATACTGCTTGTGTATACTGTATACTGGATGTAGGTGGTTTAATTTTCGCAAATTTCACAAGTCCATCTTTGCGAAAATTTCCACTTCAACATATGGCTATTTATAGTTATTAAAACATCACAAAAACGCCAAATTATCGACTCACGAATTTTCCAAACTAGTTTCATCTTTTTATACTGCATTTGTATACTGTATACTGGATGTAAGTGGTTTAATTTTCGCTAATTTCACAAGTCCATCTTCGCGAAAATTTCCACTTCAACATATGGCTATTTATAGTTATGAAAACATCACAAAAAACGCCAAATTATTGACTCACGAATTTTCCAAACTAGTGCAAAGTCGTGAAAATATCCGTACGCGAAAATATTAGCTTATATACAGTAATCAGAGCTCATTATATCTATGTTCATTATAATGGGAGTGGACTGTATTTTGTCATGGTTACAGGTCAAGAAGGCTTTTAGAACCAAGTACCATCGCTACGGGGGCAAGCGTAGGTCTACGCAGACCACCCAGATCTCAACCACGGACACATCTGTAGCTTTCAAGACTTCAAGGGCCTTCATGGACCGGTCTCAGGCTAGCACCAAATCCAATAAAAGATCTAGTGTCGTAGATGGGGTAAGCATTGTTAACATTAGTGTACCCATGGTCATTAATAATACTGCAAGTAAATCTTGACTTAACCCTTGAGCATCTTAACCGCCCGAGACCGCCTGTCAGCTTACTCACTAAACCGCCCGAATCCACTCGCTTTATGCACACGATAGTTTTTATAATATAAAAAATATGTGATCAAACATGCCCACACTTGTTGTGCATTACCCATTGGATGTCTGCTGTCCTATTATGCACCAAAACAGTATGTTTTACAAGTATTTCTCATTCAAACACCCTGATGCAAACACAGCCAACCCTTTCCGTTACAGAGTAAGCTGACAATTTTCACGCTTTGGATATTATCTGTTACTTGTTCCACGTAATACATGAAATCATCTATGTGATCGTGCCTTATTCCATGAGGCCAGGTGGAACATTGAACTACGTTTTTTTTTTAATCACTTTTCTTTTTTATATAGATTCATTTTCCTATAACAGAAGGACTAATAAGTTTCTCTCATAATGTGTTTCCTGTGTATTTTCTGTGTTATTGAAAAAGGCCATCTGCATAAAAAGTAGTAAAACCAATTACTTTTTATGCATACGACCTAATGTATCAATCTTTTGTATTAATTAAAAGAGACTTATGTTACATCTTTCTAATTTTGAAGTACTTGTATTTCTTCGGTTTTGTTTCTCAAAACATAGCTGGCTCTCAAACTGAATAAGAGTAGCACTAAAGTACAGCCCATATCAGGTTTGTAAAACATTTACAGATAATTCAAAATTTAATTCTTTATTTTTGCCACTGTCATTATTATCCTATCCCTCATACACTCGCTCTCTCTCTGTATCTCACTATCTCACCATTCTTCTCTTACTTCTTGAAACTGTCTCTACTAGATAGAGACTCTTTTTCTATCTATATCTATCTTTCTTTCTTTCTTTCTTTCTTTCTTTCTTTCTTTCTTTCTTTCTTTCTCTCTCTCTCTCTCTCTCTCTCTCTCTCTCTCTCTTTCTCTCTCTATCATTTTAGCTTATCTTTTAATATATACATGTACAACATATTATTTTTTCCACAAAATTATTTGTAATCAAATCAAACCCTTCTTTAAATATTCAGCAAGATCTGATTGTAAAGCCCACCTTTCTGTACAAAGCAACATTTTTCTATTGAAATCACATGTATAATTAACCAATTACTTAAAGCCTTCTTGTATGTAAAGATAACTATTCTGTCTCCATTGTTAACTATTTTAAAATGTCCAAACACATTTCTAGTCATATTTTTTTTTTCTATCTTTCTTTTTTTGTATGATTCAGATGATAAAGCAAACACAAAATTGTGAAGAAGATGTTGGAGTGGATGCTGACCAGCTAAGGATATATAAAGATTTGAATATGGACAGCTAGTCACATGTCACATTACAGTCCCCTACCATTTTAATGAGGTGCTTATGACAGAGCTATCACCTCGTTATTATAAAATCTTGCTTTACTGAACACTGGGCACGTAGACAATGTCCACATGTTAGAAATCAGACCAGGGGGGTGTTTCACAAAGAGTTAAGTAGATTTAAAAATCGCACTTTAATCCCTAGTTGCGTGTGGTATATTACGCATCACCTCATTGGTCATATCATGCCCAGGTGATACCCGCCATTGAAATCTATCAATTAGATTACGCGTTATGATACAGGATGCGCTTAGAAGTTAAGTGCGACTTTGAGTCTACTTAACTCTTTGTGAAACACCCCCTGGAGAAAATGCAAATTACCTTAACAGGGTAATAATTTTTTTTTTTTTAAGCTTGGATCAGCAAAATCACCTTATTGTCAGCAATCTTGTACAATCAGACATCTTTATAATGAGTTTCCACTGTATCACTATAGGGGTATGTTGGGTCTAGTTAACATAGTAATTGCAATATGTTCATAATTTAAGGTATCTCTTTTCAAAATTTGTATTAGAAAAATAGAAGTGTCTATCTACAAGTGTTTATCATATATCAAGCAGACTATTCTCATCATAATAATATGAAACACACCAGCAGGGCTTGACTTTAACAGGAGCCCGGTGGCCATTGGCTCCCTAAAACCTGGGCGGGCTCCTCAGAATGTAATTAAAAAAGCCCTGCTGGCTCCCTAGGTTTTTCATCAGCCACGAAAAATGCTATTTCTTACCAGCACTTTAATCATTATTTCATTGGATTTTTGTTTACCTGGTAGATCTACGTATATTCTCTAAGTTATAAAAAAAAAAGTATCATGATGGTGTGTCATTTTTTAAAAGTTAATGACCATTATCATGAAAAAAAACAGATGTGATAAACTTGGGCTCCCTGAAACCCCTGCGGGCTCCTTTAGAAAAAGTGATTGAGGAGCCTGGCTGGCTCCCTAAAACAAAAGTAAAGGTCAAGCCCCGAGTCCAGAGCCCTGTTGCATAAAACTTACCATTAACTTTACCATCAATGGTACCAACAAACCATGGGATCATCGCTTGACAGCCAATTAAATTCAAGGTTTTTTGAGAATGCTATCAATATCATTAATAGAAAGATTTATGAAATGGGCCTTGACAAGATTATTTTCATAAAAAATCCTTTAATTTGGAAGTTATATAAGTCAACATTTTTGGAGTCTGGTGCCCAATTGCGTCAACATGTTAAATATATATATTTGTATGTCTATATTTAACAAATTTGTGAAGCTGTATGTATCAAGTGAGTGGGATTAAATGTTTTAAGAGTCAGTATTAATAGTAGGGTATTATGTATATAGATCATGATTTCACTAATATACCATGCAATAACTTACTGTGCAATGATTCACTATGCAGTAAAATGTAAATACTTGAACAATTTCATCTTTCATGGAGATCATATAAAGGACAACAAAATTGGTTGAATGATATTGAGCTTTCATCTTAATTTATTTGTAAAAAGTACTGTTTTGAAGTCACTATTTTTCTACTTTTGTATATATTGAAATTTTAAAGATTCTTAACAACAATTTGTCATTTTGTGTGCATTATTATGAAAAAAAATACTTGTTTTTGTTTGGTATATATTAAGTTTTATATCCCTTATCTAAGATTGTTTGCATTGAGAGTGTACACAAGGAGAAAAAGAATAGTTTAACTAAGAAAAACGTTTCTCAAGAAATAGTTCGTTTTTCTTCATGACGTCACGCATAGTACATTTTTTCCCTAGGGAAAAACTGGACTATACGTTTTTCCGACCCCCCCCCACCCTATTCACGAGTTGCGCAACGCAACGCAAGCGGCTACTCTGCTGCTTTTACCTGAATTCTCCACTGCATGCCACGGGAAACTTTCGGCGAGCTGCACTGACCAGGTGCGCTTACATAACAGACGATCGATTAGGCAAGACAAGTATTTTCTCAACTTCTCTACGATCGAGACTATATAATTTTGTTCATTAAAAAAATTAAAAGGAATGGTATTATAGTGGAAGGGATATAAAACAAATATACAATGACTCATTCTCAGAACAGGTTAAAACTATTCACACTCAGGAACATCACATAGTACTATTCTCTCTCGGGCCGATGGCCCTCGAGAAAATAGTACTATGTGATGTTCCTTCGATGCGAATAGTTTTAACCAGATCCTCGATTGTCATTGTATATTTGTATAATAGATGGCTAAGTAGTAATGTGATATTTATATCAGTGCAATAATACGTAGAAAGGTTTCACTATTTTCATCATTCCTGTTGATACTTTTTACCTCTATTTTAAGTTCTTTAGCAAATGTTTAAAATAGGAATGTTGATTGACGGAAATATTTTACAATTTTTACTCATAGCATTTATTATGTGTTTCAGTTGAGAAAACGTGAGTGATAAATTGATGAGTGTTTTACAGTAAGAATAAACTCTCTTTACCCTTTCCCTCCCTCACTCTCACCCGCTCTCCTGCAAATTGAAACGTAATCCTCTTTTCAAATGAACAACAAATACCAACATTCCCTTAATCTCTCATAATGTTAGAATTCATTTAATTCATATTTCACCTCTGAATAAACAGTTGCATAGCACAGCAATGTGTGCATTTAAAAAAGAGAAAACTTGTACAACATATATCAACAATCCTAGTTCTCTCTACCACCCAATACATAAAACTATATATATGTTTACGGTCATTTGCACTGAAAGTGTCATAGAGAAATTAAGTTAAATAATGAATGGTGGTTCCCCTGACTTTGTATATATACAAGGCTTGTACAATTGACTATAAAGTGATAGAAATCATCAATAAAAGACAGAAAAATTTGAATTTTTAAATGAAGTGGAGTTGCGACCCAATAGCATTGCCTGCCAACAGCCAGAAGGGTTTTAAATCATGTTATACATAGAGGAAATGCCTTCTGGCTCTCAAAAGACAGAACAGTTAAATACCATAAGGCATTGTCATAAGGCCTATGGCACTTCATGCTTGTGATGACACTGGTATTGAAATTGACTTTCATTTATAAGGATATAAGATGGAAAAATATATTGCGTGAAAACATTTTCTCGACTTAGGATATTCATGTATGAAACTACTTTGTATTCTTGTCGAGATGGACTAAATAAAATTTGTTGTTGTGCGTAAAATTTGAAGTTTCTTGTTTTATTCTATTCAAGGTTCTTGGTGTATTCTTTCATAGAGGCTGAATAGCAAAAGGATGTAAAATCCAAACTTGTAAATATCCAGCTCATGCTGTTATACAGAAAACTACAATCACTATTACTCTCATTTACATCTATATAACCTCAAACATACAGATCATTTTCTTAGTGGTAAAAAGACATTACTTCATTCCCCATGTAACTGAGTTAACATCTTTTTATCTCGTAATAGATATACATGTAGATAGGTGTTAAATGCAATTGCACCCCAAAAAATGTGTTTGATACATGTGCCATTGAAAAGCATCCAGTCATCTTTTCTATCTTTGTTTTGAATGATCATTTCTTAACAGAATATAACTAACCAGTAGTCATACATTGTTTTTGTATGGATGGTAATTATTATTATGAATGACTAATAAAAGATGTTAATTCATATTACAGTATACTCCCTATATGAGACGGACTGAGGTACAATTTGTTGATTTCAGTTACAGTATTATTGAAACGTTCAGAGAACATACTGTTTGTGAAACCAGGAGAAATAAACACACACATACATACATTACTAAATAAGGTTAAGAATAACAATATTGATTGTTTTTCTCTAAATAAATTGGGGTTGGACCCCAAGATTTTGTGCATTTTTCTACCTCAAACTCATAGTGGCAGCTGGAAGTTGACATCTACATGAGCATCTTTTGCTAAGCCCACGATGGTGGACAGTCGCACAACCTGTCAAAGAAGTAGAGGAAGAACAAAAGGAAAACAAATAATTAGGAAGTAGTATATACCAGAAGTGCATGTGAATAACATGATAAAAGTAGCATACTATCAATCAATGCGGCGGTCACAACTCGTCGTAGGCTACGGGGCATGTGCAATCAACGTAGCCTGCGTTGCATGCACAATGCACGCACAGCCTGCGTTGCATGCACAATGCACGCACACGTCGCGGGTCAATTTCTGCGTTTCTGTTGTAAGGGTATTGGAGAAACTGCCTGCACGTCGTAAAAGCAACGTGCCTGGATGGTACTTACGCTGCACAAATTTTCTACGAAATCCATCGTAGGGAGTTGCACGTCGAATTTAGGGCGAGTTGATGATCAGGAAGAATCTGACAGTCGAACCAAAGATTGTGGGTTTGAGTCCACCCACGGCAGATGACTGAAGCCTGTGTCATGTGTTAACGTGCCCCCCCCCCCCCCCCCCCCCCCCCCGACGCAGGCTATGTTTAAAGCTAAATCTAGTGTGGTAGTCATGAGATTGAATTGTGGAAGAGACTGTCTCAAAGTGATGGGAAATTGATATGAGGTTTTGGAATCAAGAAAATGATTAAGAAATTTACCAAATTCTTCTGAGAGTAACATGCACTGCACACAAAAATGCATGTATGGGACTACATGTACATGTGCTCACATGTTCGGGATCCGAACATATCAGCTTTTTATGTCATATTATCACTATGAGGGCATTTGAAGAGCAATCCTTTTCAGTGGAGCTTTCTACTACAAAATTTTCCCTAAATAGCTTGAAAGTAATTTGAAAGCTCACAATTACTGTATAAGCCAATATTTTCGCGATTTTTGACTAGTTTGGGAAATTCGCGAGAGCAAAATTTCGCGATTTTGGTGATTTACTTCATTACTATAAATAGCCTTGTACTGAAGTGGAAATTTTCGCGATGACCAACTCGCGAAATTCGCGAAAATAAAGTCACCGCGAAAATAACCACTTATACAGTATTTTGTTGACCCATGGTTCACCTTTCCCACTACACTAGATTCTCTTTAAGTGGGGGAAAAAATCCATTCCTCGAATAGGACTTTATATTGATCCTGTGTAGAGAAGAGTCATCACATTTGCATGTTACAGAACCCACTACACTCTTCGTATTAGAGAAAACCCTCCATCAATTATATCGGCCAGAGAGACCAGTGGGTCAAAGTGATTCAGTTCGCTTTTCACCTCCCAGGCACAGGTGACGACAATCAAATGATAAAAATTATCTTCCCTACTGTAGATTTCTAAAGTTATAAAGGAATACATACCATCTTTGCTGCCTCGTCTAGATCATCACAGGCCAGTATCCTTAGATTGCTTGATGCAATGATAGCTTTAGCTTCGTCTACTTGGGTTCCTGGGAGATGAGAATGAGAAACAGAGAGATATACATTAAATAAATATATATACAGAAAAAAAGAAATTGACAAAAAAGAAAGTAAACATAGAAAGAACAACAAACAAAGAGAAGAGCAAATGGCGGCAGAAAAAAATGGCAAATAGACATTTAACCCGATGAGGACTAAGCCCGAATATATTCGGGCTGAGGTCTTTGAGAAATGTGTGTTATAGCCAAATCAGGTTGTCTCCCACAGGTTAACAGATATAAAGAAAAAGTCATACAGAGATAAAATGGATGAAGACACAAACAGAGAGATAGACAGCGAAATATAGGGAGGGTGAGAGAAATGAGAGCGAGAGAGAAGAAACATAAACACAAGTCTATTCTATACATATTTCTTTTGTAAAAAGATAGTAATGACATTTAGATTTAAGTATTTGAATAAAAGAGCTTCCCATAAGAATGAGAGAGGACATTACCTGCTGATTCACTTTTTTTTTCTTGTAACCGATGGCCAAGGAAGTAATGATAAGCTCATAACTATGTAACCAGGACCAGGGGATATATGGTTTTAAGTCCTAACCTAGGGACTACTCTACCTGTAACCTGACCACTATGGGTACTTTGAGATTGAGTTCACTCAGCAATGATGTCACAGGGGATCTATGGTTTTAAGTCCTATCCTAGGGACTACTCACCCTGTAACCTGACTACTATGGGTACTTTGAGATTGAGTTCACTCAGCAATGATGTCACAGGGGATCTATGGTTTTAAGTCCTATCCTAGGGACTACTCACCCTGTAACCTGACCCCTATGGCTACTTTGAGATTGAGTTCACTCAGTAATGATACCCTTGGCTATGATGTCACAGGGGATCTATGGTTTTGAGTCCTATCCTATGGACTACTCACCCTGTAACCTGACTACAATGGGTACTTTGAGATTGAGTTCGTTGGCAGCAGCAATAATACCCTTGGCTATGATGTCACACTGCATGATACCACCAAAGATGTTGACCATGATGGCTTGAACCTACAAAATGAATAAAGTGAATAAAAGCTTGTTAGATGCTATTCTAATTTCATTTCAATTAACTATTACTTCAAATCCAGTCAAATTCAATTCAAATTTTACATTCTTTTCCAATTTAATTTCAATATAAATGCAATTTCGACTCAGCAACATTAAACAAACAAAAAATGTACTTGGTCTACTAGCAGTTGGTCTAATTCTCTGATTGTATCATACCACATCCTCTAAACCCATTTGGTCTACTATCAATTTGATCTAATTCCTGTTTTGTCGAATTATCACTTGGTCCAATACTCACTTGAGCTAAATGTCATTTCTAATATCTAGATGATCTAATTAGTGCTTGGTCTACATGTACTTTCCTTTTCCCATTTCGTCAGATAAAAATTTGGGTCATTACCAATCCATCTATATATATAATACACTAAGTGGTATTAGACCAAGTGGATATTAGACAAAATGGATGCTACCTCACTGGAAATTAGACAAAATGGTAAGTGGGCTGAGTGGCAACTAGGCCAAATGGTTAGTAGAAAAACTGGCTGTGGACAAAATGGATTGGATCATTTGGGACGGGACCAATCGGACATCAGACAAATTGGTTGAAGACCAAACAGCAATTCACCCAAAATACAGCCTTGTCCTACTTACCTTGCTATCCGATGTGATGAGTTTGAAAGCTTGCTTGACCTGATCAGCCGTAGCTCCTCCTCCGACATCCAGGAAATTAGCAGGAGTACCTCCATGGAGCTTAATGATATCCATGGTAGACATAGCTAATCCAGCTCCATTTACTATACAGATTAAGGATTAAGATTAAGGAATAGGATTAATGGAATTGAGATTTAAATTTCAAGAGCTTCCTACTATTTGCAGGAGTACTTCAAAGGAGATTAACCCTAACTTACCTGAGGGGGGGGGGGCCTTTAAGGCCCCCCCCCTCGAAATTTTTCGCGATAAATCCGCAGTGCGAAATTTTTTGATCGCGCCGCTCGCTGACTTTTTACTTTCAAGTCTTGCGCATCTTTTAAAACTATTTTCGCGAAAATTGGGCGTACCGTTACAATGTTCCACGATTTTCAAAAATTTCCGTCAGACCGAAAATGGCTCAAAAACGTGATTTCATGTACAAAGTCAATACAAAATGTGTTTTCAGCTAGAATTCATAAATGAGTGATTATTTTTTATTTATTGACAAGAGGCATTTAATTTGTTGCTATTTATGGCTGAAATAATGTCACAGACGAATTGTGTCGAAAAAACAATAAAAATAAAAAGGTCAAAAAACAAAGAAATACATAAGAAATTAAAAAAACAATAAAATACATAACAAATCGATTTTGGTATCGGATTTTTTTTCATCTACATTTCTTAGGAATGCTATAAAGAATATTTTCACCAAAAATTAGGTTTCCAGGAGCTTTATTTAGTGAATTAGAGCAAAAAATATGATTTCATGAATAAATTAGCATAATTAATTCATATAAAAAAATTTATACAAATTTAGTGCAATTTACCTATGCAACCGCGTAGATTATGTCATTCTCTACGGTCATGCAAATTTTCGTCGCGATCGCGCGATCCACGGCCGAGATCTTAGGGGGGGCCCTAAAGGCCCCCCCCCCAAAGACTTTAAGCTCACAAAATAGCCCAGGTAAGTTAGGGTTAATGCTATCCATCTTGACTTGAATTTGTTTTAATCATATGGTCATAACGTTAGCATAAATTTGTCTAACATTCATGGAAGATTCAGCTCCATTTACTACAGATATTAGGATTTAGTTGACGTTAAAGATAAAGATGATAATAATATTTAGTTTTCATATAGCACATCACTGTTCACAATACCAATACACTTTACATCAGCTTAAAAGTACATGCAGTTTCTAGATACTTTGCAAGAATGATATTTTAGAACTAGTACTACATTACCTATTCTAGTACTTCCTGGACTAAGACAAAAACGCAGAGATTCTACAGTCATTGCAAGCAACGTCTTCAACAATATCCCCTTGAAATATGTGCTATCATAAACTTAGCATGTATCGGAGGTCAGTAAACTTGTACTTTACTTGTACTCATATTATAATTATTTTTTTTTTCTTTTTGGTGAGACAACAAAGTACCAAAGTGAGATGTCATACCAGCCATGTTGCCATAGTTGCTCTTTCTAAACAATCTAAAGCTGAACAACAGTAACATGATCACATCAAAACTTGAATGTGTATGTGCCAGAGTCCAGCCTGTTGCTGGACTGCATTCAGGCTAAACCTCATGCACAGCCTCTTTTGTTAAGAACCATTAATACTATGTGTTTGACAATATGGTACATTATAAGAATGGTAGCCTAGGAACCAATACTCACCTAAACATCCAATGTCACCATCTAGACCAATGTAATTGAGGTTGTATTCTGCTGCTGATACCTCCCTTTCATCTTCTTGTGACCAGTCTCTCAGATCATGAATCTTCTTCTGTCTGAATGCAGCATTGTCATCAAAGTTGATCTTGGAGTCCATGCAAAGAACTGTAAAACAATACAAAATGTACAATTACAGTTGAACTAGTTATACGGGTACTTTTAGCAGTGCAAGGTTCACGGAGCACTAAGTATTCTATCTTAATAAGGTTATGAGTGGTCCTGAAAAGGACCTACCCACCCGCAACGTTTCGGTGAGCATGTTCTCACCGCATTCAGGAACAATCAAAATTTCAAGAAAGAATACCTGGTGCACTGTGAAAAATTCCACTGCTAATCATTCTACCACCAGAAAAACCTTGAAAGAATATATACCGGTACAGTTTCAAAGAAAGGCTACGATAAGTTGTACTCTCAACAGTTGTATAAACATTACATCATCTTGGAGTCCAGTGAATGACTATTAACTAAATAATGTTTTTTTTTTCTTGTTTAGTAATCATATTTACCTGATGAAGCAGATCAATTTGTTATGAAAAAGTACTTTACAGTTACTTTGCAAAGTGTAAAGTGCTTAAAATAAATCTTAAAACTCAATTTTTACATTGCAATTTGAAATAGTATTTTAAAGGTATACTCTCGTGAATAGTTTAATTTATTTGTATAAATATATTAACATTATTTTGTAGCTCTAAAAGCCAATGTGAACCAGCAGCCTTGTGTAGCACCACAACAAGTTTTAAACTCTTCACCCCATAATGCAACATTCTGAGCAGTGTATTCTTATAATTTAGACCCACTTTCATGATAACACACTTATTTGCTACTGAATTTATTCATACAGCAACAATACCAAGTAGCAGAGCAAGTACTTAAATATTCCCCTCAAAATGTTTTAGTTTCCCTATAAAAATGAAATAATAGCTTGATCTATACTAAAATATACTGTACTTTTAATAACTATTTTAAAACACACACAGTGAGGGTCAGTTCACTCTCACTTTAAGATATTATCTAACTACTGAACCAAGGCCCTATTTCTCCAGCATTCGTATGTTACAAATGACTTTACAAATGACTAGTAATCAGTTCCTGCGCTAAATTATTAAGCATGTGATAAGTAAAGCACCCAAGAGCATGTTCCAGTCATTTTTGAAGTTGTTCGTAACTTTAAGAACAACTTGGTGAAACACCACCCTGTTCTCTTAGATACACCCATATAAAGCCACCTGTAATGAAATTCTTTTTATTATTATTCTTAAACCTTAACCCTTTGAACCCTAAATTATTTGCATATATTTTAAAATCTATAATGTACAAGTTTTATTTACTAGGGTGAAACAGGTATGCGTTATTAAACTGCAAACTAAAGGTACTCTTATATGATGTGATTTCGGTGGAAGACTCCCAAAAGTTTACCGTACATCCTAATAATAAAAAAATTATCAAGGGCACAAAAAGTCATGGAAAGTGGCCTTCAGGGATATTTTACTATCGGGTTCAAAGGGTTAAGATGAAAGAGAGGAGAGAACATACCCTGTCCATCGCTGTCCTCTACAAGTGGGTTGATTTCAAGCATAGTGGCATCATACTTTATGAAGACATTATTATACAAGTTCATGAAGGTCTGTGCTGCCTGTAACAATCAAATAACAAAATAAAAAAGTGCTGTTAATTAAATACAGTCTGCAAAAAAAAATGGTATAACAGGAAAAAATAAATTTAGGTATGAAATTTCGTGAAATGTATTGTGTTTGTGGTATTAAATTAAAGAAGATATTTTTCTTGTCGTTACACTTTATTTTGTATGACTTGCTTTTGGAAAATAAAAGTTAGGATAAATTGTGTGCAACTATGTGAGAATCAAAATTGCCCAAACCTTTTGTTCTATCTTTAGTGCAATCTGAAGTGAGAGAGCAAAATTACCAAATGATCAGGGAGGAAAAATATTAATTTTTTTTTTTTTGTACCCGAAGGTTTAAATTAGGACTTATTCCTATGAATATGCCCTAGATTTAAGGGTCTATTTACAACTACAAATATTACATTTTCTATTAATGCAAAATTTCAAGAATATATGAACCCCAAATACTAAATTATCCCTCATGCCAATCTATTTCACCTCAACCTACAACCTCGTAAAAAAATGTGCATGAGGGGAATATTTAGTAATATTTATATAATGTGAATAAGGCTTTACCTGTGCTACAGCTTTTTCTGGGAAGCCCACAGCTCGCGCCAACTTCTCTGCTTGTTCTACCTTTATACCTGCAAATAAATTCAAATGAAAAGGTGGTCAGTACCACAAAAACAAAATGTTGCACAGAATAAGGACGTAGCTGGCAAAATATTTTCAAACTTGGACCATCAGAACCACTGCAAGAATGAATAGAAGTACGAAGCAAACAATCAAAATAACTAGGGTCATGTACTTTTGGTCGAGCGGATGTTGATAAAGCATAAAGCATTCTTTAATGTTTGTTCCTTGCATTGTTAACCTGTTCATTCTGAACAGTGCAAGTTCGAAAAACTTTAGCCAGATTCTAATTTCAAATTTATTGACTCACATGTGGATAAAAAAACAAAAACAAAAAACAAGAGAAACACATCATATGATACAAATATAAACTAGGGAAAACTATAAGCAAATGCAGAGGGGAATTAAGAATTACAAGTGATTTGCCATGGACTAGACCCAGTAATATATTACTAAAGATACAGGTATGAAGTAGTTTAAAGAAAAATGGTGAAATATTTATCCTTTAAACCTAAAATGCCACTTTCGGTTTCTTCAATTTGATCGATTCAACCAAGCTCAAGAGAAAACAGTCAACTCTTTTTATAACAAGGTGCTTGGGACTAGGCCAACAACCTCATCAGAGTGAAATACTAAATATGTGCACTTGCACATAAAAATTTAAAATGGGGACTAGGAGAATTGCCTTGTCATAAGGGAATCTCATTTTATTTGTGCTTTTGTCCACACAACATACAGAGAAATTGTGATGCATCACATCAAAATGAGGGACAAGTCAAAGATTTTGAGAAATTAATCCCTTTTTATTTACTTTCACTTTATCTTTTTTGCTCAATTTTTTTATGGAGCACACATGAAACACTGAAGATTCAGAAAATCAAAAAAATACTTTCCCCAAAATTAGACATTTATTATTATTTTACCAATTTCTTTGAACCTTTGCTGAATTTGCTCTGTGACTTGTCTCGCATTTTGATGTGATGGATCACATTTGATCTCACACAGTGGCAGATCCAGGAGGGGGTGCAGGGGCACGTGCCCCCTTTATTTTATGATATTCAAAATTACATCTAAGAAAGTTGCTTTCTGCCCCCCTGTATTTTCAAATTTGCCTTTTGCCTCCCCTCTATTTTCAAAGCATGGATCCCCGCTGTCACACAGGCTGTATCAATAACGCATTGGAACAATTTGTGTCTTATACATGATTTCCGACCTTCTACAATGTCAATAGGTTCTTTGATAATTGCATCTGGGTTCTCTGCAGCCACGTCTTCAATATTTACACCTCCCTGCGCACTGGCTATCAACACTGGACCCTGAAAATAAAAAAATAGAAATTCCTTTATTATAAAAAAAATAAACAGCTCAAATTCTAGATATTCAATGAATTCTTGATTTATAAAATGCAATAGACTCTGAAAAGAACCACATGTCACAAACATGAACTGAGATGGTTATGATTAAGTTCACAAAAAAATAATATATCAAAAAATTACCTCAACCCCATTGTGTTTTCATATGAAATTTTTAAAAAATTTAAAAAAAAAAAGATTTTTTTTTTTTTAATATCAAAATGGCCGATATTTTGTTGGTTGATTGTCTGTGTACACTCAGACTAGCTGTGTGACTTTGGTATTAAAAACAAGTGTAACTTACATTGAATGCTCTTTCCATTGTGATAGCAAAGTAGTATTCTCTCCTTACATACATTCTCTCACAGATTAGAACCTGCAAGAACAAAAGAGACAGGAAGAAGAATTATAGCATTCACAACTGTTGGTATTCAATGTCATGCTCAAAGCATCCATGAAGTATTAGATCTACTTAATAAGTATCACCCTAGTTTACCCAAGCTGCAATATAGGATGCTTAAAATAATTTGAGAATTACTTTTGACTTCATATGCTAATAATTATCATACATGTTTCAACAATATTAGGGGTCTACACGGATGCCAGATGGTTTGACCCACTGTGCCTGAGAAAAAGCGTAAACATGTTTAATCCCAATACATGTTGCACCTTGTAATGAAAAACCTGAAATGCCTGAAATGGGAATGTGTCAGAGCCTAAGACCAGGAAAAGACCTGTAAGTTAGCATTTGTACAGCTGATACACGTAAGCTCTGAAAAATCAAAATTTGACAATTTTCCTGCTTTCGTTACAACTCTGAGCCCATGCAAACAAAAAATCAAAATTTTAATACAGACCCTAAGTATAAAACACTATTGTGGTGCCCTTGCTAATACTTTTTTAAAAAGTGTAAAATTACCCAATAGATATAATTTCTACTCCTACATGTATTGCATGCCAAGATCTCCAATAGCCAGGCTAATGATTAAAAGTACAATAGAGTATAAAAGTTTCGATGTCACAATTGGGCATCGTCCTGGTAACTGCTTCTCAAAAATAGTTACTGTGCACAAGGTTTAGCCTGATTGTGGTCCAGCAACACTCTGCACTCGGGCACGTACACAGACAGGTTTCAGTGTGAACATGTTGCTATTATTCAACACTAGATTGTTAAGAACCAGTAAATATGACAATATCACTGGGATGAGTTCACACTTTGGTCCTTTGTAATAAAAGTTATTATAACGATCATTATATCATCACTCACCGAGTTACAGATCCTGCCTGCCGCACCGGTCTGTTTGGTGATTAGCTTGTTACCGATCATCTGAGAGGCGAGGTCTTTGACCTCTTCTGGGGAGAAGGCGAGCTTGACTCCACCCTTTAGACCACTGGTGAAGGATCCCTTCCCCCTACCACCAGCCAAGACCTGGGCCTTGACTACAACATCCCCTGAACCTGTAAACAAATCACAAGTACAAAATAAGTTGAAAGAATGTGCAGGCTCAGATGTCTGAATATAGTGTGAAAGAGCTCCAATATGTTCATGTTTTTCCAATAATAATTTTGAAATAATGGCAAGTTAATAGCTTTCAAGCCAATCTATACTGCTGCAAATTTCGCTCCAACAGCCTGACCTTGTCCGAATTAAGAATGGGCATGTTCTGATTGTAGAACTGAAATTCATGTAGATTTTTTTAAAATGTACTTTAAAGTCTATTACTAGAAGATATTTATGACCAACTTTGCAATTAAACAGAGCAACTAAGCTCCAAATACAACTCCTGAAAATTAATTCACATTGATTTGAGACTTAAGAAAATTAACGGCTACCTTTCCTCATCCATCTGGAAATATATAATCTTTAGGACGTGTATGTGCATGCAATTTTAGAGTAAAATATATGTTCTGCAATGATTATTCACTCTACCAAAAATATTAACCATTTTACTTCTTTGAATTTAGTATAATTACAGATAATGTCCAATCCGGATAAACATGAAGGAAAACACTTCTTTTTTTATGGCCACCTAAAATACCCCAGCAATAACCCTAACAGTAACATTAATCTTTGTCATTTTTTCAAATTTTTTTAATGGCTGTTGTGAAGAAGTGCACCACCACGACTTGTAGGACTACAATTTGTTTAGTTACCTAAGCTCTTAGCGATCTCGTAGGCCCTCTGTGCTGTAGTGGCAACCTCTGCCTTAGGGATAGGGACACCTGCCTCCTCTAGGAGCTGATAGCCCATGTACTCATGGACCGAGAGGTTACGATGCTGATCATGATGATGAGGTAGTACCGAACTTGATTCCACCACCTATAATGAAGAAACATAAGTGATGCTTTCATCCTGTTTGTGCCAGGCTGTTAATGATTTAACAAAAACAATTCGATGTAAAAAGAAAAACACATCAAATTTTGTCTACTTTATGAGTAACATTGAGTGATTTCACGTTCGGTGTTATAATCGGTGTTAGTGTTTATTTTGGAGCAGAAGTCTGATCTAACACCGAACGTGAAATGGAAATAAAATCAGTCGGTGTTAGGTGTTGACCTCTAAATTTTGACGTATTTCCGGTTGCTGGTGTTTCATTTTGTGTCGAATGTCGTCTGCTGAACCGAGCTCTGCAGCCGGTGTTAAATTTCACGTGCAAATTTCCATTGACTAACACTAAACCCCTAGGGATTAAGAAAAAGTTCATTTCACACTCGGTGTTAGTGTTGGTGTTGGCCAACGTTTGGTTTGTCTGGTGAATAATAAGGGCAGTGGAGGCTCGAGGGGCAGAGAATCAATACTTTATTTTATAGAATAATTAATCAATTAATATATTAGACCAAAGACGGTACTTCAAGACCTACAAAATTAGTTACTTTTTGGGTTAAAGAGATGGATTCACAAATTGGCTACTATACTCTTCAAGCCTAACAAGGGTCCAAGAAATTTCATCTAAATTCATTGGGAAAAATGATTAGAAAATATAAAATAAGGTATTCCGTAGTAAATCGTATCTAGGGAATAAATATCATCAACATGGATGTCTTCTCAATCTATATTTGAGGAGCAAAAGACATGATCAATCACTGCTAATCTGAACCGATGTACGAAATTATAGGGTCTGGGGGCTACGCGCTGCGCGGCCTGGCTTTAAAGTGAGCTAGGTAACGCTCCATTTCCTGCTGCTTGCATAAAAAATGCCCGAGATATGAATTGTAAACTTACTGTTTCGTCAAAAAATATCCATCATGAGGTAAATTTGTATCAAAGAGAGGTTTGAAGAAGGATTAATTTTCGATTTACTGGTATGATTCTAACCTTTTAGGGCCTTCTTCAGGTATATTCGAACAGTTTTAAACAACAAAACCGGTACTTCGCTACGAATTGCGTCGACGCCATTTTTCTTCAGACGGTGTTGGGATATCCGTATCGACTCTTATCTTGATCTGAGCTCGGTGTTTGAGCTCGATTTTAGCAGAATTTCACTCTGCTAACACTAACACCAACACCGAGCGTGAAATCACTCATTGTACTTCCTTTAGACAACTTAGATGTCTATATAAATGGTACATCGTAATTTAATCTTAATATTTTTACAATTCAAAAAAAGAATCTGTACAATATTTATTATAAACTTATTTGTGTAAAAACAAATACTGAACAGTCGAAAATTGTGTAGATTTAGATTTAGATCTCTACTTATTGGCCTGTATTCTACATCAAAAACTGAGTTTGTATGATGTTATTGGACAGCTCCTTTGGATAGATACATCCGACAGACAAAAGGATCGCACAATAGCACCGCACAAACTTCAACTCTTACAAACTCAGTCTTCAAAAGAATACAGACCAGTAGAGGTCACAGATGCAACTAATTTTTTTTTTTTATGTCAAATCAAAATGACATGGCCAACAGAAGATCAAGACACCAGACTCCAGAGACATTTTCTTTTCAAAACTCTATCAATTTCAATAATTGTTAGAAATGTCCTCCACTTCTTGCACATTCGGTATTTGCATCAAAATAATTTGCCAATTTCAGGACACAAAAAAAAAAAGAGCTTTGACTTTGTTGCACTGTCACACTCACACACACATTCCCAGGACGACACTCGACAGGTCAGAAAATCATGGAAACAAGTCTTCCTCAAGTTGCTTATAAATTTAAATGATAACCAATAACACACATGACACAGATGCAAAGCTGATTTTAAACTACAATATTTATCAATCTAGTGCATTAGTGGTAACAATTAACTGTTAGACAAAGATAGAGACCCGTCAGTCGGTCTATCTTCCGTCTTCCTTTAAATTTTAATACTGCCCAACCCATCTGAGCTGAGCCCGAGGCAACTGTCGAGTTGTCGGTCCTTCCGTCGCCCCTGCCCTGGCCTTGTCGGCACCGCGGCTGAGCAGTGCAGTGCCTGTGCTATCCGGCTGCCTTTCTTGGAGCAGAAATGGACTCCACTTTTCCATCATTTACATTCGTTTAATATACCCTAACAACAAATAAAATACATAACCACCAAAAATATAATATAACGAATGGTAAGTGAGTACACCTACCTTGAAAAGACGCTGAGATCCCCTCGTTTTAGGCAAAACAAGTTTGCCGAATTTCCAAATGGAGGCTGCCATTTTGAGGCCTAAAATGTTCTTCAGAATTTGCAATAGCGCCACCTCTTGGCAGCGTGTCCGCATATTGTTTTTAAAAAAATTAATCAAAAATTAAACAATAGTAGGCCTACTAGTATACACTCTGGCGATAGAAGACAATATATATATATTCGATCTGCTAGATTTCACTTGAATACCTTCAAGAAAATAATGAATCAAGATATTCTTATAATTCCACCTGAATTAGTTCTGAAATCATTGGGAGAAAAAAAGATGTTGTAATCTATATATTTTGTATAACTTCTAACTCGTTATTTCCATCTGCAATAGGATTTTGTCTTATTAAAAAGTAAAAAAAATATTCATCACAGATTAAAGTATCTTTCTAATGATTTATAAACTTCTAAATACTTTGGATATTCGTAAATAAATTATATTTTAAAAAAAGATTACAATAAAAAATTATTTAAAAAAAAGAAGAAAAAAAGCCCCATGTATATAGGCCTGCATTCCGACAACTTGATCTCTATTTACTTCTTTCTTGAACATTTCAGAGTAAAATCTTGCAGACTGATGATTAGACAACAATAAAACTGTATAATTGTACAGATTATCATTGTTGCAGTATACAAACTGCAGTGGCGTGCATACGGTTGAATAATAATTAATGATATCAAAAATACTTTATTTTACAGGCCTACATTATCTAACCTGGCGGTTTTATACATATATTAATATATATTATATTTACCCATTATACCTCTGTCTCTGGCTTGGGCCAATTAACATGAACTTTTTTTTCACCCTCTCTTTATCTTGTAACATTTTTTCCCTTTCCAAATCCCTCTCTACTGTATCTTCAGATTATATCATTAGTCCTATTCTATAATTCTTTATGCTATTTCATTTTCTAAATTTTTTTCTCTCCACACCTGCTTCTGTCTCGGGTGTTGGTTTCTTTTTCTTTCTTTTTTCACCTCACTGTATCTCCCTTTCTTTTATCTTATCTTTGCTACCATCAAATACTTTGGTATTCTAGATACCAGGTACTTTTCTCTCATCTTGTCTGTTCATTTTTATCTTTCATCTATATCTGTGTATCTCTCTCGTGCCAATTATTCTCCGTCAGTCTCCCTCTCTCTCTCTCTCTCTCTCTCTGTCTCTCTCTCTCTCTCTCTCTGTCTCTCTCTCTCTCTCTCTATCTCTCTGTCTATCTGTCTGTCTGTCTCTCTTTCTCTCTCTCCCAATCATACACCATTTTCCTAACATTATATTTTTCTATCTCTCTCTTTAATAGTCTCCGTATCTTCTTTCTATTTTCTTTCCCTCCCTCTATCTTCCTTACTCACTCTCCCAATTCTTTCTCCCAATTCTCCATCTCTTTCTTTCTCAGTCATTCCCTTTCTCTTTCTTGATCACTCTTATTCATGCTGGTTGTATTCTTGGAAAAGAAAATAAATCATTGTGTATCATAATGATTATATACAATACTTATAATTCCCTTTATTTAAGAATGTATAAAACAGTAATATACAGTAATATATATTTATACATTTCATAAAATAACATATATTCCAAAATAGTACAATTAAATGGCATCACTTTTAAAAAAGTGCATATTTCTATAATATCAAGCATCAATTACAATGCGCATAGTACTTTACAAGTACTGACACAAATCAATAATATTCCTCACAAAAAATAATGAATCGTTACAATGTACAGTGCGATACATAGTTTTTTTTGCATAATATAAAAATAATAATTATACAAGGTTGAAAATTTACAGTCTTTTGAAAGCCATAGTATCAATGTTATAAAATCACAGCATTAACCGATCACAAATTGGCAAATAATAATAAGAAGTAAATAAATACACAAACATATAAACCTTGCATTCAAATTCTCTACTTTATATAACATTTGGTTAGAGTGTTTAATGGGTTAAAGATCTAAACCAAGCAACTGACTTAAAATAAATAATCTTTTATGACAAATTATATCATACTTTTTGATATAATATGTCAATGTGATACACATTACATTTTTAATAACAGAAAAAATGAGTAAATATCGTTTTACAGTCATCCATTGACAATGGGAGCAGAAATTTTAAAAGATTTATAAAAAAAATTCTTACAATTTAAAAATTAAAATTTAGTTCTTACTTAAAAACAAACAAACGTTAAAACAATACCTACATAAATATGTTATGTAAAAGGTAATTGTTCAAAGCACCTCATCTAATATCTTATGCACAGAGTTAATATTCTGAATGCTTACAAAAAGGCTTATGCTAAAGTGTTGCGTTGTGGCGTGGCGCGGCGCGTTAAAAAATGGAAATAATCGACGAAAAAAAAACAAGGTGTCTTCAAAGCGTCCTACGAAAAAAGGAAAAGATTCTGGATCGATTTTTGTGAAATTTTTGGAAATGATTATCATTTTCGGACTCGAGACTTTAGCATAAGCCCTTGTGTGGGGTTAGTGTGCATGTGTGTGTGTGTGTGTGTGGGTGTGTGTGTGTGTGTATGTGTGTGTGTGTGTGTGTCAAAAATTGTGTGACTAATAGTTCCAAAACGATGCAAGCCATATGGATTTTCCCTAACACTTAAGCGTCAAAACCCCGTTCTAACACACTGCGCGCCGTATAACAAAGCAGCAAACGGTACAATTTCCTCGTTTCAACATATCTTTTGACCGCGATGGGCCTAGTTCACCAACAGAAAAAGTATTAGAAAATGTAACTCTTCTTCGTTTATGGTGATATAAATCAGGATTTTTTTGCTCTTTTCAGCGTACCGTCATTTTTTGTTTTAATTTCATCAATTTTGTCAAAGTTTCTATGGTATTGAACTTTTTTGACTGAAGGCTTCCGGCTTTATCAGTAAGTTTTTGCCGGGAGTGGGCTATTTTTCACCACGGAAAAAGATTTAAGTTATTCAGCTCATTCTGAAAATGTTGATTATATAAATTATTCTTATTGGATGAAAAAAGGCACCGTCACTTTTTACTCAAAAGATCAAACCAATTGATGCCTACGTCTGATTTGGGGAACTTGGCTATAGCGAGCCCGGCCGGTTACGGGTCGTACCATTCTTCTGCTCGAGGGAAATCAAGGGTTTTTTTAATTCTGTGGATCACTGCGGTATCGAGATTGAATTATAAAAAGAAGAAAGAGGCGACATTTGTACTGATTTTTCGTAAATAATCACGCAGTCAGGTAGCGATGAGATTTTCCTTGACAAAAAAATGACAAGAAACAATGTCTGCTGAAAATAAATAACGTGCTCTATAAATCGCCGTACGTGTCCCTCCACTAAGCCCACGCGTGTCACCCCGTGTGTCTTCTCTAAATAGAACAGTTCGCCTACCTATCGTGATTCCCGGCCGCCAATCAGATTCACCGCACAGCTGACCGGACATTGTACGCGTGTAGTCGTTCCGTGTATGCGCACAGCTATACCCGGGCTGATTAAAAGCGTCAAATTAGTGTGAAAGAAATCGGGGTTCACAAATTCATATGAAAAGTTTGGTCGATGCTGTTTACGGCTATCGGCAGCAATCAGAAATCGGATGGGCTAGTCCTGGTCCACTCCTGGTCCTGGTCCACGTTCACATGGTTTAAATTGCGAAATTTCAATGAAATTCCTGGTCCTGGTCCTGGTCCACAGAATCAGGGGGCCGGCCTTAGTACTCACATAATGCCAGCAACCAGAAATCGTGATGGGCTTAGTCCTGGTCACACCTGGTCCCGGTCCCGTTCACATTGTTTTATTGCGAATTTCAATGAAATTCCTGGTCTGGTCCTGGTCCTGGTCCACAGAATCGGGGGCCGGCCTTTGTACTCACACAATGCCAGTCCTAAATTCTTTTGTCTTGGAAGAACTTGAATCCGCCCATGACTTTGGGCCTCATTTCCTAAATTTCACAAAAATCGATTCAGAATCTTTTCCTTTTTTGTACGACGCTTTCAAGACACCTTATTTTTTTTTCGTCGATTATTTCCATTTTCCAGCGCGCCGCGCCGCGCCATAACGCTACACTTTAGCATAAGCCTACAAAAATACATTTCTGACCATGATTAAGATCTTCAGCCTTCATTCTTTTCAAGGGTATTCATAAAATTTATGTAAATAGTTTTTTATCACTACAAATGGCACCATGACTGTCTTATAATACTCCTCATATTCATACAAATATTTGAAATTTTTGTAAAGATTATCCAGTACTAGTTATCCAGTACCAATAAAATAACAGCGCATATATATATATATATATATATATACAGTCAAAAGTACTGTAAGTAAAGCTAACTTCTTGCTCTGGAAATGGAATTGCAAATTCAGAAAAATTGAGTAGTATGCAATATAATGCAGAAGTTGGGTTTTATGATCCAACAAAATATTGAAAAGATTTAATGAATGTTTATTGAAAATCAGGATCTTCAAATGTAACTGTATTGAAAAAAAGAAATCCATTTATTCTAGCAGAAAATGGAAAATATATCAAATCCCTCGATACGTAAATATTTCTTAACATTTGGCAAAATAGGAAACACCCCGACCCATATTCATAAAACATTCATAGGCCTAGTTATCAACAAACAGTGTACTGTTCCCTGTGTAATTAGTTGACATTTAGTAAGGTTTCATGAATATGGGTCCAGATAAATATGTTAACTTTAATTGATCTATAATTCCTCATATGTACTTCTCTCAATTTCCAGGGGTGCGATTAAAAAGCAATTACAGTTAAGTGTGAATACAACAGACCCTGCATCTTTCTACAGCACATATATATGTATCAAAAGATAAGAATGCAATCTCCTGTTGTATAGGTTTTCCTGGCCAGGCGGTTTTGAGCTGTTTAGTTGGTAAGCTAACAAGTGGTCTCAGGCGGTTTAGGTGCTAAAGGTTTAAGAAGGAAAGTCGAAGGAAAAAATGACCACTGTAGACAAGTGTCCTTTATAGAGAGATGGTCACCAATCTACAAAAAGATTAATCAAACTGCATGAAATACCTGAAATATGGTAATAAAAGTTCAACAATGGCTAACCTACAATTTTAAGTTTAAAGTTTTGTTAAAATTGAAAAGCAAAGTTAATCCATAAAATAATTCATCACTACATTGAATTAAGTGTAGTTTGTTGAGAGCCAGAAGGGTGTAACTGAATGAGTTAACGCCGTTCTGGTTCTTAGAAAGAGGAGGTGATATTATCTTCTATTGCAAAGATAGCTATTTACTAACAGTTCTTAAAACACCAACGTAGACGGGAGGTCCGAGCTAGATCACTTTGGGGCAGTAATAATATAGTGCTATGGTCCCGTTTGGTTGGATCATGTTAAGATGATGGTGCTTTATGGCCAAGAGGCTTGAGCTTGGCCATTCCTGGCACAGCGATATAATACTATGGTTTAATCCCGTTCACACCAGTCTGAACATGCGAATAGGGTCTTAGTATAAAGACCAAAGTTCATTCACACCTAGATGACACACAGGTCAAAGTTCAAAAACAGAAGGTCACAAGTGCAGGAAGACCGAAAGACAGAGCATCGCTGACGTCAAAAACAGCGAGCCAACGTGTAACGATGCAGCTCTTGAGCCTGGTCTTTTCGTTCTAACGACAGATGGGTCCGTTGCAGGCCTGTAGGGGGCGCGCCTGGTTGGATCACTGGGTTCTCTTGTTCTTGTATCAACGGAGCCTCTTGATGACGTGGGCTCGAAGCTGAAATCTGTCTCTTTAGGAGTAACTGCAAAGAGGAAAGAGAAAAGAGAAGGTTAGAGGACTTTGCATGGTAAATGTATGGTGAATATAGGAGAGCAGCTAGCAATCGACGTCTAAAAACCTTTTACATTCATAACTGCATTTATGTTTCATCGATTCTCCCAAAACGTCATTCATATTTCTGTTTCATTTTTTTTTTCAAATCAAATAAATTACTGGGTGGACTTTCCCTTTCATAGTTACAAAACCCTTCTCCTCTCAACAGATGACATTTGAACTGCTGAAACATTTCATGATATCTACCTGTTGTATATGAAAAGTGAGGAGCCGTTGTGTTCTCCCCGTCGTCGCCCGACCCGCTTCCTGATAAATCTCCGCTCCCTGAGATTCCGTCAGAGCCGCTTCCACTATAGTAGTCTCCGCTACCAGGCATCGGTAGCATGCCTCCATCCTCCATCGTACTCCGCAGGAAACGCTCTATCATCTACAAAAGACAAGTAATAGATAAATATATCTACATAATATAAATATATCCTACTCCTGGCATCAATGTCTTTTCGAGCACAAAATTCATCCACAGCGTGTGGCACTCATCCCAGGAGAGGTAAATGTGGACCAGGTTTTTTTTTTTCTTTCTTTTTGGTGAAAAAAAACTGCATTTATGGACATGGAACTACACCCGAGCTTAAGTTACAAGCCTATATGGAAAACATTATTAATACTCAAACTCAAGTCAATTGTCAACTAATCATAATCAGGTTGTAATTTTGTTTGCAGTCGAAGGTGGCAAAAAAAAAAAAACTCAGAGGGAGAAGTTGACATTTTGCAACAGCGCCATCTTGTGTTGAAAAGGTGTCCAGGAAACTGCACAAAAGTAAGTGTAGATATCAGAAGAATGGTTGAAAAAGATCCCAAAAGCCAGAGGAAAGTTTTCCTACTCCCTTTTCATGCATTCATTCCTTACACTTATGACCTTTCAAAAGTTATTTCAGGATTTGAATTCTGTGTGTAGCTTGTAAATATGACTTTAAGTATTTCCCCAATGGGAACAATAAATGTATGAACCAGTTTATGATATAGGATAATAAGAATGCCTTGTTCAATCTGAATAATTAGCCAAACAATTACATTCCTAGGCTGGATTTGACCATGACATAAAAAGGTTTTATGTTCCAATAATGCCTACAAGAATTGAAAGCAGTATCTGAATCCCTCTTGATTCCCCTTTAAAAATAGGGAACAAAACATATAATTGTTTCCTTTTCTTTTGATGAACTGAAGAAGAGACACTTGCAAATTGGAACTGTCTCCCTTTTTGTGAATTTCAGGCAGAGAAGTCACACTAATTAGCTCTTGCACCCAACCAAACACAAAACATCACATTACTGCAATGACCAAGAGTTTGTCACATTAAACATGTGACTGGGGCTTTACTGGAAGATGCTACAAACAATGTATTGGAGTTCAGTTCATAGGCATGCCATACAATAAGCATTGGGTTTTAATGGGTTTACAAAAGGGGTCTTAGTGAGGCTAAGCACACTGCATGAGTGTGCTTAAATTGATGTCAATGGACCTTTCTTAGCAAGGGGCTTCTATTTGAGCAGTAAATAAAAGGGCTTTTCCTGGAGAAAGTCAGTGGAAACACAACCACGATAAAAAAAGATAGTACTGGGCAGCTGGTTTAATTGAGTATAAAGCATGTACGTATGTTACAGCGTTCATATGTGGGCCTATAGGGGAGCCTCTTGATCTTCATAAAAGTGTATCTCTTTCTAGTTGTAAAATCTTAATAATAGAAATATATATTCATTTAGAATTGATCAACCATGGCCTTTAGCATATTGTGCTTAGAAATAATGTATGAAGTGCTTTATAAATGCTATGAATTAATACATGTACCACTATTAACCTAATCATACCAAATAGTAAAAAGAGGTAGTTGCTTTATCAAACCAGTGGGATTGTGGGAATTCAGTCGTCAAATAGGATAATATTTTGTCTGAATTTACCTGTGTTTTATGTTCCAGTATGTCCATTTAAAGAGCATTTAGGAGTTCTTTAAATTTTATGTATTTTTATCATAGTTATTTAAATGTTTTCTGAATTTACCTGTGTTTTATGTTCAAGTTTGTCCATTGACTACAGAGCATTTATGAGTTATTTCATTTATCTCATCTGTATTATCATAATTATCAAAATGCCTTTTGAGTTTACCTCTGTTTTATGTTCAAGTTTGTCCATTAACTGCAGAGCATTTTTTAGTTAATTCAATTTTCTGCATTTTTATCATAAATATTACAGTGCTGTCTGACTTTACCTGTGTTTTATGTTCAAGTTTGTCCATTAACAGCAGAGCATTATGAGTTATTTCATTTATCTGTATTATCATTATTATCAAAATGCCTTTTGAGTTTACCTGTGTTTTATGTTCAAGTTTGTCCATTAACTGCAAAGCATTAAGGAGTTCTCGTTCTCTTGATGTCAGTTTAACCTCCGGGTTATGAAGCTGTGCTGCTAGTCCATCCTCCACCACGATCTTACGATAACTGTATGATTTAAGAGAAGAAAAAAATCAAAAAGGGATTAGAAAATGGCAAGAAGAATGCAATAGAGAAGTGTACTTAATATGGATGCACCTTTCCTGGGGACCAAGTAACAAGATATTAAATTTAAACGTGTTATTATTATTAACAAATGAACTGTAATATTTGGAATTGAGTTTACATACAATAGTTATTGCTATGTCTGGCAAGCTTCTGGCAAGCTTTCAGGTTGTCAAGAACAACCTTTTTTAAGCATTAAATTGAATAGGCCTATGTAAGTGAACAGGTATATTAGTGATAAATGTAACTGCAGCACTTGCTAATAAAACAGTGGTACGATTTCACTCAATGGATACTTTGTGAATTATCTATATAATTGAAAATGATTCAACAAATGTTAATGTTTAAAGTAGTCAATTGTTTAAAAACCAATCAATTCATGATTTGCCGAACAGGCTAAAAAATACTAAGATTCTAAATATGAATAGTAAAAAGAAATAGAACCATGCAATGACATTATCTTCTTTTTTTTTTAAACCAAAAAAGTCATATCAATTATGTACATAAGCAGTGGTTTTAAACCACTCTTTCTGACAAGTACAAATTTGGGACTGTATTGTTATCGTAAGAATGGGAAAATTAGGCAATATCATATGAATTACAAAGATGTCATAGATAGGGTATACACCATGGCATTAAGCAGTGGACAGTCCATATGTATAAGTGGAAGATAAAGTGGATCACTGCTTGATAAGGCTACTTAACAGGCTAAGCGAGTGTAAGGGTATACATCTCAACTACCATCAAAGACATTTCATCAGGGATGTGTCAAAAACAGTGATGAAAGGATGGCGCAAACACTTGCCAACACTCCGCATGGTTCTCCCTTGTAATTAGTAACAGTTTGGCTTTGCGGTATGTGTGCTGGCGAATTGTTTACAGCCATTCTTTCCTTTTCTTTTCAGCATCTTCTACGGGAGAAGTATGTGTGTTCAAAGGCTTATGGAGTTGACTGGGTGAAACAAAGTAGGAATTAGAGACAAGGAGAAAGTACAATCCTTCAGAGGTATTGTTGGAGAGTATTACCACAAGAGCTAATCGGTTCTAGGACAATTACCCCCAGGAATTTTTAATTGGTGACTAACCAACCGTCAATTTCTTTTCAGTTTGTTGCAATTCCAATGAAGCCTTTGCATCATATTTCTATTTGCCGTTAACATAGAGCAAAGGATACTGATAGCTCTGTGGTTTTAGCATTTCATTTTATTTGTAGCTCACTACAAACTTTAGTTGTGAATAGTAGTGTTTTCATGATTTTAAAGCCTTAAAAAGCTAATATTGAAATATATTTGCAATGAAACATAATTCTTATTATGAATTTTGTTATAAATTATAATAAATATGAATTTCCTTCTTAATGATGGATTAAAGAGGATTACAATTGGAAAAAGTATTCAAATCAACTAACTCTGTATGAATAGAAGGACAGGGAGAATGGGGGGGGAGCGGTTTTAAGTTGCCCCATCCCCAAGTTCATATTTGTAATGCCTAGATTGGGCAAAGTCATGTTATCTTTTAAACTGACTACACCATGAGATTGAAAAAGGTCAATGTAGCTCTTAACTCTTTGCCTCCAAGTTCTGACTATAGTCACAATTGTACTTATTATCTATACAATCGTAAATAATTCATTTCTCTGTAATGGCTGGCATAAAGATCTGAAATCACTGATAATGCTAGGACTGGGTCTGCGCGGCATAATTTCTCGTAGTTCATACTAAGCAAATATTCTTATACTATTTTTAATAATTTAAAGAGAAAAGTCTTCTTTTCTTGCTTAAAAATGAATGTGGCGTGCAAAGAGTTATGAGGGAGGGGTAAAGGAAGATGGGATAGCTGGTACATATTTGTTCCCCTCCCCAGTTCATAGGTAACAGTAAAGTCCATGTTTATCTTGAACGCATATAGATTAGCTCCGTATCAGGACAATTACCCCCCGCAATTACCCCCCCGGACAACTACCCCCCGACAATACCCCCCCGAGGACAATTACCCCCGGACAATTACCCCCGGACAATTACCCCCTGATGGCACATTACCCCCGAGGACAATTACCCCCGGACAATTACCCCAAGGACAATTCCCCCGGACAATACCCCCCGGACAATTACCCCCGGACAATTTACCCCGGACAATTACCCCACAACGACAATTACCCCCCGGACAATTACCCCCGGACAATTACCCCCCAGCACAATACCCCCGACAATTACCCCTGGACAAATTACCCCCAGACAATCTACCCCCCGGACATATTACCCCGGACAATACCCCGGACAATTACCCAGACAATTACCCTGAGAACAATACCACCGAGGACAATTACCCCCCGGACATTTACCCCAGAGGGACAATTACCCCCGGACAATTACCCCTCGAGACAATCACCCGACAATACCCCTCACAGGCATGTATGTTGGAATCAAGTGCGCCCTATTGTGAGTCTCGCTCGCAGGTTTCGAATTAGTTTCTACTCGATCTTATCTTAATGAATTCTCTTTCTTTTCTCTTTATATTCGTATCAGGACAACTACCCCAGGACAATTACTCCCGAAGGACAATTACCCCGGAACAATTATCCCCAGGACAATTACCCCGGAACAATTACCCCGAACAATTACCCCAAGGAAATTACCCCCGAGGAACATTACCCCGGACAATACCCCGAGGACATTTACCCCGGACAGTTACCCCCCCCCCTCCACGGCAATTGATGTTGGAATCAAGCGGGCCCAATGTGAGTCTCGCCTGGTGTCGCAAGTTTTTCGAATTATTTTCTACTTGATCTATTCTTAATGGCTTTCTCTTTCCTTTCTCCTTTATATTTATCTTTTCCTTTCTATATCTCTGCCTCTCTCCTCTCTCACACACACTTTCTTTATTTTCCTTTTTTTTCCCCTTTTTTCTTCCTTTCCTTAAAATAATTTTAATAATAATATTAAATATAAGCATTTATAATGCGCCGACTAATCTAAAACTATTCAGTGGCGCAGCTTAATATTATTACCCGGCTATCGCCATAGCTGCCCTATAAAAGGCGCTTAGCCCATTCGAGGAATTTATCCTACCGGTACCCATTTACCTTACTTGGGTCAAAGTCTGGCAAATTGTAGATTATTATATCTCTGCCAAAGGACATTAGTGATGGAAGGGAATTCGAACCGCGTACCTTGTGATCGTACAGTCCGCCGACTTATCCATTCGACCACACCACCTCCACCCCTCCTTCCCTTTTTTGTTTGTTAGCGGCGCCTTCTGCGCCATGAAAAAATGGGGAGGGGGCGCTTGCACCCCAAGCTCCCTGTTTGGATACACATTATATGCCATCAGAAAATATAATACTGGCCCTCATATTCCAAACGATTCAGCAAAATACGTGGTCCGAAACCATTGTTCTCATTGGCGGTCATCTGGGCCATAACGAATAACTTATGTATGATATTTAATTATGATTAACCTTATTTTTACATAAATGATATTAAGCTTTAGTTAATATTTTCACTTAATTGCTTAATTTATGGAGTTATTAATTATGACCTTTATTGCCGCCCTTACTAAACCTTGGGTACAAGACCAAGGTTTTATCCATATTTTCGTGAAATTAAACAAAAAAATAATTAAAAATCATATCAGTTGGAATCAGAGATGAATCAGAGATATTCAACTGTGTGATTATTATGTGTTATTGTGTCCTTTCATGAATGTTCAATTGTTGTTTCTATTGAAAATAAAAAGGTAATATAGAGGGGCCCGTTACATATTTTCTGATGCATATATGAGTATCCAAACGGGGCGGGGGGGGGGAGGCTTGGGGCTCAAGCCCCCCCCCCCCATTTTTTCATGGCGCAGATGGTGAGAGGGGGGGGGGAGAAAAAAGCAAGGAAAAAAGAAGAAAGTGGAGAGAGAGCAAGGAGAGAAGAGATATAGAAGAAAAAGAGAGATTCATTATGATAAAATCAAGTAGAAAATAAAAGACAACTGCGACACCGGCGAGACCCACAATGGACGCCGCTTGATTCCAACATCAATGCCTTGAGGGGGGGGGGGTAATTGTCGTCGGGAGGTTAGTTGATCGGGTGTAACTCTCCGGGGTAATTGTCCGGGGGTAATGTGTCCGGGGGGTAATTGTCCGGGGGGAATTGTCCTCAGGGGGTAATTGTTGCCGGGGGGTAATTGTCCGGGGGTTAATGGTGTCTCTCGGGGGGTTAATTGTCCTCGGGGGGTAATTGTGCCGGCAGGGGTAAATTGTACCGCGGGGAGGTAACTTGCCTGCTCGGGGTGATAATTGTCCGGGTAGCACAC
>CALNVZ010000674.1:21804714-21848904 GCA_940671915.1 Paracentrotus lividus
TAAAATTAAATATCATACATAAGTTATTCGTTATGGCCCAGATGACCGCCAATAGAAACCATGGTTTCGGACCACGTATTTTGCTGAATCGTTTGGAATATGAGGGCCAGTTTACATATTTTCTGATGCATATAATGTGTATCCAAACAGGGAGCTTGGGGTGCAAGCGCCCCCTCCCCATTTTTTCATGGCGCAGAAGGCGCCGCTAAACAAAACAAAAAAGGGGAAGGAGGGGGTGGAGGTGGTGTGGTCGAATGGATAAGTCGGCGGACTGACGATCACAAGGTACGCGGTTCGAATCCCGTCCATTCCACTAATGTCCTTTGGCAAGATAATAATCTACAATTTGCCAGACTTGACCCAAGTAAGGTAAATGGGTACCGGTAGGAATAAATTCCTCGAATGGGCTAAGCGCCCTTTATAAGGGCAGCTATGGCGATAGCCGGGTAATAATATTAGCTGCGCCACTGAATAGTTTACTAGATTAGTCGGCGCATTATAAATGCTTAATATTTATATTATTATTAAAATTATTATTAAAGGAAAGGAAGAAAAAAAGGGGAAAAAAAAGGAAAAATAAGAAAGTGTGTGTGAGAGAGAGAGAGAGGCAGAGATATAGAAAAGGAGAAAGATAAATATAAAGGAGAAAGGGAAAGAGGAAAGCCATTAAGATAGATCAAGTAGAAAATAATTCGAAAAACTTGCGACACCAGGCGAGACTCACATTGGGCGCGCTTGATTCCAACATCAATTGCCGTGGAGGGGGGGGGGTAACTGTCCGGGTAAATGTCCTCGGCGGGTTATTGTCCGGGGGTAATGTTCCTCGGGGGTAATTTCCTTGGGGTAATTGTTCGGGGTAATTGTTCGGGGTAATTGTCCTGGGGATAATTGTTCGGGGGTAATTGTCCTTCGGGAGTAATTGTCCTGGGGTAGTTGTCCTGATACGAATATAAAGAGAAAGAGAAAGAGAAATTCATTAAGATAAGATCGAGTAGAAACTAATTCGAAACCTGCGGCGAGACTCACAATGGCGCCACTTGATTCCAACATCAATGCCTGTGAGGGGTAATTGTCCGGGGTGTATTGTCTCGAGGGGTAATTGTCCGGGGGGTAATTGTCCCTCTGGGGTAATGTCCGGGGGGTAATTGTCCTCGGTGGTAATTTGTTCTCAGGGTAATTGTCTGTGGAATGTCGGGGTAATTGTCAATTGTCGGGGGAATTCGGGGGTAATTGTCCAGGGGGTAATTGTCCGGGGGTAATTGTCTGGGGGTAATTGTCCAGGGGTAATTGTCCGGGGGGTAATTGTCCTGGGGGTAATTGCCGGGGTTTAGTTCCGGGGGGTAATTGTCCGGGGGGTAATTGTTCCGGGGGGAATTGTCCTTGGGGGTAATTGTCCGGGGGTAATTGTCCTCGGGGGTAATTGTCCTCAGGGGGTAATTTGTCCGGGGTAATTGTCCGGGGGTAATTGTTCCTCGGGGGGGTAATTGTCCGGGGGGTAGTTGTCCGGGGTAATTGTCCGGGGGGTAATTGTCCTGATACGGAAGCTACATCTATATGCCGGTTTCAAGATAAAACATGGACTTTACTGTTACCATGAACTTGGGGAGGGGAACAAATATGTACCCTATCCCATCTTCCCTTTACCCCTCCCTCATTAACTCTTTGCACGCCACATTCATTTTAAGCAGAAAAAAGAAGACTTTTCTCTTTAATTATTAAAAATAGTATAACAATATTTGCTTAGTATGAACTACGAGAAATTATGCCGCAGACCCAGTCCTAGCATTATCAGTGATTTTCAGATCTTTTAGCCCAGCCATTACAGAGAAAATGAATTATTACGATTGTATAGATAATAAGTACAATTGTGACTATAGTCGAACTTGGCAGGCAAAGAGTTAAAGAGCTACATTGACCTTTTTCAATCTCATGGTGTAGTCAGTTTAAAAGATAACATGGACTTTGCCCAATCTAGCATTACAAATATGAACTTGGGGATGGGGGCAACTTAAACCCGCTCCCCCTCCCCATTCTCCCTGTCCTTCTATTCATACAGAGTTTAGTTGAATTTGATACTATTTTCCAATTGTAATCCTCTTTTAAGATCCATTATAAAGAAGGAAATTCAATTTATTATAATTTATAACAAAATTCATAATAAGAATTATGTTTCATTGCAAATATATTTCAATATTAGCTTTTTTAAGGCTTTAAAATCATTGATAAAACACTACATATTCCACAACTAAAGTGTAGTGCTCAAAATAAAATGAAATGCTAAAACCACAGAGCTATTCAAGTATCCATTTGCTCTATGTTAACGGCAAATCGAAAATAATGATGCAAAGGCTTCATTGGAATTGCAACAAAACTGAAAGAAATTGACGGTTGGTTAGTCACCAATTAAAAATCCCAGGAAGAAAAGAATTTTAAGAAAAAGGGGAAACACAGTAACAACAAAACAGAGGAAAAGAGGAAAATCAAGTCTTGGCATTTTTTTATACTTTTGATACAAATTCAACGGTCCGTGCCACGCAATCTTGCACATGTTATCAGAGATAACAACTCCACTGACAGGTCGAGAAGGCAGTGGTTCAACCCATATTATCAGCGCTACAAAACCTATGCCTTGTTCATATTCACGAGTCATATTAGTTTAATAACCTCTCACAAATCTGAAACATTTCAAGATATGTTTTAAGAGCCAGAAAGGCCTAACCCACAAAGATATTTTTATGTATACATTTTACACTGAACTTCTTTCTTCCGCAGATGATATGCATGTACTGATATATTGTTTTGTTGAGAGTCATACATCTTGAATACTGAAAATGGAGTTAACCCCCTCTGCCACTCAGCAAACCATAGAGCGATGCTTGTATGAATTCCAATCGTATCATGCAAATTGAAAATTTTTCATCCCAGTCATGTAGTGATTGAGAAATGTAGCATTCTCCAATTTAGTTGATTGCATGATCAACCAAACTCCTTTAGACGATAGATGACCTCAGCATTGAAAGAATAGGCACAGAGATTTCATTCTAAATTGGACATCGAATGAAGTTTGGCAATATGCTGGACATCAATACTGCCTTACTTTGATAAAAGGAAGCAAGTCACATATTTATAAATTTGAGTTTTGATGTTTTCATATTCCATTTAGTGCCATCTTCATTCTGGCCAAATTTCAGATACAAATGTTTAATCTGTTTGGATTATTGTTTCCTCACCCATCAATTCAAATCTGAATAAAACACTACATACATGGTCCCCTTTAAATCATCACATACATGTAAAGACAGGTAGACGTACTTCAAATCTTTTATTTGGTTTATTCTTCTTGGAGGGCTAATTTTTCTAGTATGATTGGGGTAAAAACTTATTCCCTGCTTTTAAATTCAAATGTAAATGGGGCACTACACCCCTTCAAATCATCACGTACATGTACAGACAGGGAGACGTACTTCCAATCTTTTATTCGGTTTATTCTTCATGCTGGGCTATTTTTTAAAGTATGATTGGGGTAAAAACTTATTTCCCCCGCCCTTAAATTCAAATGTAAACGGGGCACCACACGCTCCCCTCCGAATCATCACATAACATGGAAAGGGGTTGGATGTACTTCAAAAACGTCTCCCCTTCAATAACACCCCCAAGAAAAGAAGTATGTTTTCATATCGAATACAGTTCAGTATGAGGTGAAGCGTATGCCAATAAGAGAGGACTGATTGAAATAACAGTTTTATTGTTTGCAGATTTATAGTGGAGAAAATACTTGTTATAATAAAAATGAATCTTACAGCTAGATTAAAGACTGATTTATCTATATTTCGATTCTTAATGAATACAGGCTAGCATATGACTTGATAATATTAATAAATAGACCTATAACTAAATCTTCAATCATTATATAGAAAAATATATAAAGGAGACATATTTTCAAGGTTGCAGAATGTAACAACTCACACACAAAAAAAGTATTCCTTTATGATCATTTTGAATTCACTAATATGATTGAATCTTTGATTTGAATTAAAGTTGCTATAAGAAGGGCATGAATTTCCATAAATTTGGGTTCTACACCCATTATATAGTTTTTATAAGATGTTCAAACAGATAGCATATCATAAAACTCCCCTGACTTCTCGATATTCTGGTTTGAAAGTCTATGAAATAGGCTGCTCCCAGGCCCCGATTAGACTAGTATACAGAAGTACACGCTGAGGGTGACGTCACGGCCGGGTGTTGGGTATATTCGAGTGCCCGGATGTAAATACAATGATGTGCAGATAGAGAGAGATGATTTTACCAATGTTTTTCGAAGGAGGCTATATAAAAAAATTACGAATCATATGTACAAATCTTTACTTTCCCTACATAGAAAAAAATCTAAACAACAGTTTTCAAGTCTTAAATTGTGAAATTAGATTGCCAACAATGTGTTATTAATCAATATTTTCACTTGTTTTTCTTTTTTTCTACAACAAGAGTACGATCGAGTTCTCTGTTGTAAAGTAGATCCGGCCGACCAAACACACACACAACACTATAGAATCTAGAATCTACTCACATATATTTCTCGGCCTAGCGAGTGATTTCTGTATTCAGGCTAGTTGAAACTTATAAGCTATATACAGACGTCATGTAAGCAAAATGAAGCGAAAGATCGATCGGCTACCCAGGTATGGCTACGCCAGCCGCGCCGGCGGCCAGCGCAGACCAATTCCGCTGGCGACGTGTTTTTTTTTTTCTTCTTCTTCAAGCGCCGCATCACACGCGGGTGAATATTTTACAACGGGACGAATATAGCACGATTAGCATGATTAGCGTCGGCCGCTACGTGTTTGACCGGTGAGAATATCTCGCTCAAATGTCATATTATTTATCTTGAAATTAATCTTTAGATCTATTGCATCATTTTGAGGGCAGTTACATATACTGGAGAATATTACGGCCAGATATCTACTTCTAACTTTTTCGATTTCACAAGATTTTCCCGCACATAAACACCAACTGATGCACTGATATGATACACATTCACTTTTGACGTTGATCCGCGGTGTCACGAACCCCCGAAGACAAGGCAGGAAAATCGACTTAAACGCTACAAATGAGAATATTGTTAACACTATAGAGACATATCATTGACTATATGGCATTTCTTTATTATCATTTCTTTTTAAAAATCATTCACCCAATATCATAACGATGAAATAAAAGTTCTGACACGAAAGTATATTCATTCATAATTGTCGTGTATACACACAATCAACTGCGCTGCCAGCTTTATTTACTTTCTTGATCGCCGTAATACCCGGCCGTGACGTCACCCTACTAGAACACTAACCCTCAGTACGCATCGCCGGAGCGATGACGGAAACCAGGGTTAGGGATAAATCGTTTAAATTTACTATTCTAAACTTATATTTGGGGAATGAAACGTTTCTCAGAGTTAAGTTAGGGTCGTAAGGATGCTATGAGTGTAAATATCTCATTATTTGGGATCGTCTTCTTAATTCTACTTTAAGTAAATTTATGGCTAAAAAATAGCCCACAATTTATTTATTTATTTTTTTTGCTGTCATATGCCAAATGTGGAGACATCATTTACTCACTGTTCTGCAGAGAGAGAATATGATTAGAATTGGAGGAGAGAATTGGACCATCTATAAAACAGCCTGTCAAATGTCCACTTTGCTAATATTAGTTTTATTTTGGCCCGAGCAAGAGAACAAAAAATAAAATGATTTGAACTGGGAAAAAGAATTGGACCATCTCTAAAATACCCCTACAATCTTCTGGGCTGTCATTTGCCAACTTTGCAGTTATTAGTCTTTATTTTGGGCATTGTTCTGCTCTGGAAAGCCATTCAGAGGCCGAATATGGGGTCACGCTCGCAAACAAAAATCCAAACTGAAATTATAACCATTTCGCTCCTTCCCCCAGGGATGTAATATCACTTCATATCCTTCACAAAGGTTTTCTCGACTCCCAAAACCTAATATTGTACCGTTTTTTTATTGGACGGCCCTGGCATCATATATGACATACTCAATCACTGCTATTGTTGTGGCCTGTTACTGACAAACATTAAAGTGCTAGGTCGCTAGTCCAAATACCCTTCTTTCTCTCTCTTTCGTGTCAAGATTTTTGGCATGGCCGGTCTGACACTCGTGCCCGCGAGGCAGTTTTCAACTCCTATTAAAACGCAAACACAGAAAATCATGCTAATTGTTCATAGGTAAACACTTTGAGCTAGTAAATCAATACCATTCAGTTTTCACTCAAATCAAATTAAGATTTTTCTGTTGTTGTCTGCCCTTTGTCCATTTTTTTTTTTTATTTTTTTTTTATGGGGTGCGCGGGTGGTTTATAATAGGGCCCTTCAACAACTTCATAAAGAAGTCGTCACCTTTGGTTAACTTTACTTTAAATATCAACACAATTCATGTCAGGCAAATTGATTGAGCTGCATTAAAGTGATTACCGGGTACTTATTTTAGGCCTACCCCTACCAGCACAGTAGCTTGTGTGCAATTTGGGTTGAGCTGTCGAAGAGTCAAAATATAGGGATCGTTATTTCCACGAGTTGGTGCTGGCCCTCAAAAGTTATTTGCTAAATGTTAAGAGGCCCCAGAATGTCAGTGGCATGCATCTTTTTTATTTTCTTATTTTTTTCAAAGTAGGGGCAGAAGAGTTCATGCATTAGCTTCTAATCATGTCATCCAAACTGATGTCACTGCTCTCTTCAAGGTATCTAAAACCAAAATAATTTTTTAAAGCACCCACATACCTTCCGACACTCAGTTTCTTTTTCCACGTACCCCACTGTGTGTGTTCCGACCAGGGCCCCTAAACAATCTATTCAGATCGCAAGAATGGCAAATGGCATGCCGAACTGCACCTTTTCCAGTAATAAAACAGCAATTTTCCTCAATTAATCTGGATTAGGACCCCTGATATCTTAGCATAATCTCTTGCCTCAGAAAGAGATTTATTCTAACGCCAAGCCTTTGTGGCCTTTGTCATGCTTGGTCATAGCCCTTTGTGACCTTTGTCACTTTGGGCCATCATAGTCTTTTGTGGCTTTTGTCTGCAGCCTGACCTACTCCAAAAGAGAGTTTTCCTTCTTAATTAGACTCATGGAGAGATCACCATTCAATCAGGGTAGAACTGCTTTCGATTAAACAAAACTACTACACCCCCATAAAGGGGCGCAAGCATTACCCCCTCTTTTCTATTTATCATCCTTGCTTTTTTTCTATTACATACCAGGACAACAAAAGATATCAACAGAGTCCTATTGGGGTTACCCGACTGCATATGGAGCAATGGAACGGTCATTAAACAATAAAGGTTGATCTTTCATAAGGGTTGGATTAAGAGTGGGATGTTGGGGGTGATTAGGCAGGGCATGCTAAGAGATTGGTAATGGCTTCTTTTGGATGAAGAGCAACACAGCAACTTTTACCACTCTCTAAAGATCAAAGAACATGGCTGTTGAGAACAACTTGAACTGACGTTTAGACATGGTCTAGGTTGCTGCAGATGTATGAAGTAATGGCTTAAATGGGGGATTCTGGCTGAAGAACTAAATAGAAATAACTTGAACCACTCTATCTCTAAAAGATCAAAGAAATTTACAATGTAGCAGGACCTGCTAGTATGGGATACCTAAATAGGGAATTCTGGTTAAAGAGCAAAATAGCAACTTTGACCACTTTCTAAGGAGCAAAGACAATCACCAAGCAGAACAACTTGAACTGAAGAAGCAGGATCTGTTATGAGATTTGTTATTCTGGTTGAAGAGTAGACTATAAAATTTTACCACTTTTTAAAGATCAAAGAAAATTACCATGCAGAACAATTGAACTTAGACATGGTCTAGATAGCTAATAAATTATATACCATAAGAGGGACAACTTTTAACCCTTTCACTCTGGTTTAGGACTATTTTGAGATTCATTTACCTATTCTCTTGAAATTGATAGTTATTGCATGTCTCTCATTGACTCACCAACGAGTCAGTGGCCATTTAAAAACATCAGCTTTTAAAAGTGTCATGATGGAATTGATTTGTATTTTAATTCATTTATATTTGAATTGATTTGTTCTTATAATCTATCAACCTTGGAACTTAATACTGGGCACACCAAAGAGAAGCCAACCAGTTAAAGAGCATTTATGCCTCAACGACAAAGCCAGAATTTCCTTGTCTAATTTTATTGATTGATATCAATCACGATTTATAAACTATTGCCTTTATCTATGAAAGAAGTACATTGGAATGGGTAATCAGGATTGGGGGGACAGACGCCTTTCCATAGCAGTCTGTTCAAGCCTAATGGGATGGCTGACCTTCAATCTCATCACCAACGATTCTAATCGCTGAAGCAATTCAATTCCAGAAATGATTCAACCTCCGCGTCTACATCAACCCCCTTTGTTTCCAGTATTGGACAGTTTCAAAGGACCCTTGATGAATACCCCTTACAGACCCTGAATAGCAATAAGGGCGTTACTTCATATACTCTACATACTGTAAGCTTCTTTCTGGTGCTCAAAGACTTGAACAGCCTTGTACAGATTCAGCATGCAAGTTGTACATACTGTAGAAAATAAAATTTTGACCTACAGATATTTTCTCAGTTTTGGAGTTGATGGAAAGATTCTTTAGGGCTTATATTCACTGTTATTGTTTTCATTACTATAAATAGCCTTACACTGAAGTGTATATTTAAACAAGGATTGACTCGCAAAATTCTCACAATAAAACCCTCACAAAACTTTCAGCTTATTATACAGTTTTTGCTGCAATATAGCCATGTATACTCAAAGGAAAATTCAGAGAGGGCAGAACATTCATACATCCCACTTTCAGGACTTACAGACAGACTTGAATAACTCTAGAATGTGAAACAATTTTCCGGCAACACCATACAAATTCAAGATTGTTTTTGAAGAACTGTCGTTACAGCTGGCATGCTACAATCCACATTTTTCACTGTTTACAACAATTAGCCATCTGGAAGTTGTGAAACTCATGTTGAACAATCACTGGAATGATTTTTTCAATCTTTTTCATTAAATAACACGAAACACTGAAAAGTTTTCCCCCTTCATGGAAAGACCTCCAATCGTGCTTTATCGATTTCCCGATCAGTCATTCCCTAAACGATCATACAACAGAAAGACCTTAATAGCACCAGGCGTGTCTTTCACTTATTTCCACACCTGTATATCAGCAAATAGAAGAAGTGTATCGGGGAAATCTTAATGTATATTTGAAACTATTTCAAGGTGGATATTTTCAACTATTTTACAGTGGATATTTGTCATTTCCGGAACCATTTGCTCAATCTGTACATCAGATAACCTAATAAAACTTGTATGCCAAAAATTTCAGCTCTCAGAGATACAGTGTATTATATATCACCCATTTTTGTGTCTTTTTGAAGAACTTTTTCAACTTTTTAGTCACCTGCCACATGCACAAACCCATCTGGTAGGGAACAAAAGCACAAAAGAACTTTAAAAAGTTCCAACTCTGACAAACAAGAAACAAGAAAATATTTCCCAACACAGAAACTAATATCATTGAATTAGAAAGGCTGGGAGTTGAAATGAAGTTGAAATTCCACCAAAAACTCATTAACTCACAATACCAGCGTTACAAATTAGCATCGTTGTACGAGGTATTCATTCAACCGCATCTACACTGCATGTCTCCATTGAGATCAAAAGAGGAAACTGTTTTCTTTTGGGGGATATACATTCAATACAAGACCACAACAACCATTAAAATAAGCATTCCATCATGAATGATAATACACCAAGTACCTCCCGAAATCAACTTCACAGCCCCCCTCCTATTCAAATTCAAAAGCATGGGCTTCTGAGGGGGATTAAAAATAAGCACTCTGGCAAGTATCCAGCCTATCCAATAATCCAATATGGGAAAATTAATTTTTCATACATCAGTGGTCGACTGAAAAGACGCATGCCGGAGATCATTACGGGACCTGTTCACCTCACCCAACCCGGGGTGAAATCCAAAGATTTGATCCCCACCAACAACAAAAGCCTAACTTTGCGAACCTTTCATGGGTATCATCACAATAGGCGGGTGTATTGCCAGCCAGTGAAAAGAACCCTGTGGTTTTTCTTTACGATTATTTCCCCCTGTATACATGAAGCATATTTCTGGTGCCTGTGTAACTTGTACTCAAATGAATAGGGACGAGTGGGGAAAAAAAAGAGGATTATGGAAAGATTTTGACTTGTGTTTTCTTCTCATCTGTTGTGGGAGAATAGCCCGAGGCTCATGGTTTTGCTTCCATAGGTTTCTAGTCTGACCCTTGCTTAGTTGCATCATATTCCCCCTCAGGGTCTGAATAGTCCTATACAAGCATTGGCCATGTACAGATCCAAAAACTAAAACCACAAGTTTATAATTTTCTTGCACTACAACCACAAGTTTACCTACAAACTGGTTCTATTTGCCTCCAGTATCATTATTACAATGCCAATAAAATTGTTACTTCTCATACGAAAGTACAAAAAATATCAAAAAGCTCATTGGAAACTGTAGTTTTAGGGTCCTATTGTTGGAACTAGCAATTTTTTAAATTTTTTTTTAATCATGCAGTAGTAGTTTTTGTATGGTTGTGATGGCTGCATTTGATTTCTCTCCAACAGGTTAATAGCACATTGTGTAGCTTCTAATCACTTGAGCATTAAAAGCTAAGGGGTTCTCTGGGACGAGCATTGCCATAACGGCTTTCCATAACTCAGGCAATGGAGCACCTGTCTAGAAATAAGGTCTTGGGTTCAAATCCCAATGGAATCCCATTTTTTTTTGCTCAATTTTTTCATATCATTAATCAACTTACACTCCCTGAGTTTCTCCAGTCCAGCAGCCTTGGTTGCTATCTGAAGCCATGTTACCCTGAGAGCACATCAGGACTGGAAGATCCCGGAAGACACTCTTGGAACTGTCCAGGCTTCCTACAAACTGCAGGAGGAGTTCGTCCAGAGGGATGGCCGGGTTGGGAGCGATAGGGATGTTTCCTGCAGGGTTGTTCATGGCGAAGTCATTGTAAGGGGCCGGTCTGGAGAGGGGCGGAGGGCCGCAGGTTATCATGGCCTGTGAGGAAATGGACAGAATATAAAGTTACAATTTAAGTTTTTCGGTGATTGTATTTTAGGTTGCACTCTATTGTCTTGTAGAAGGATTTCCTGTAGATCATCTGCCCCTAGGTTATTAAGAATCTTAAAGGTCTATAGTCAAACCTGCTATTTATTGTATTATCCCAAATCAAATAAAAATCAGTTGCAAGTGCTGAGATGTCTGTGCTGTTTGATTTACATGTCAATCACTAAATGAAGCAACAATAATTCCCCTTATTCAGCCTCTCTTCATTTCAACTAGTCACCTGTCCAATTTGCCAAAAAAGTATAGAAGAGATCTGCAAAGAAATTAAATAAAGCTAGCCAACTTAAGTATAAAGCATACAGTTCAAAGTAACATAAAGATTTACAGATAGTAACCAATTACGGTCCTTGTTGCATAAACTTATCACATAAAAATCCCACTGTGAACCAATTAGAATGCTTGTTTCGACTTACAGCTTGCATGATAGAATCCTTGTCCTCTATGGCTCTTGTAATAGCAGCCATGACCTGTTGGTCCAAGGTATACATGGCTGAATGGAGATCATACTCAGCGGTCATACTAACACGAACCAGGTCGACTACCATTGCAACGTATTCCCTCCAATAAAGGTCCAGATCCATGAAGTTCGCCAAGCAGCCTTTGACGACATTGAAGCAGAACCCTTGACAAGCTGGGACTCCAACCAGTGACTGACACTGTCCACAGTACCTCATCTGCATCAGGGCGCGGGTGCAGCGTCGCGTCAGGTCCATGTTCTCCGTCGAGTTCAGCACCTCCAGGCCAAGGTTCACCGTCCCAAGGAACATCCTGGCGACCTTCAGAGACTTCTCCAGGATCCGGGAGAGGTCGCGGTGCGCAAACCCAAACGGCATGATCACCGATGCTTGATTCGAGAGGCAGTCTCGGTACCGCGAGTCTAGTCTCGTCACTTTGTTATTGATGTGACTCGTGTATATGTGCGGGAAGAGCGTGTCAAAGAAGCGCCCTACAGTGTGCTCGATGTTGACGTCCATGCCGTGTAGGTAGTCCAGTAGGGAACCAAATAAATCCTCAATAGGACTGTTCATGTGGATAGCAATACTTGTGTATGATGTCCTGAAATGCTGCTGAATTCTTTCTTTTCCATACTCCAAAAGATCTTCAAACTCATCTGAAAAATAAGACAAAGAAAGAAAATCAGAAATACTTTCATACAAAAAGGGATTATCACATTTTGTTTAATCATATGAGACAATGTTATTTTTATCATTATTTTGCATGTATTTTTACTGTGCTTGTGGAAAGCAAATTTGTCTGATTTTTGACTGATTAAAGCATTTCATATCCTGTTTACAGCCATATATTTATGTTTGCTATTAAAGAGGGTTACATTTTCCCAAATATCTCATTCACCAAAGAAAACTGAACTTTCTAATAGAGAGCATACACAACCATTCCCTTCCCTGTCATAAAGTTGTGTTTTCACCAAAACCAATGCCTCCTTTTCTTCCACCAGTGTTTGAGGGGCCATGATTTAAAGGGTTGTTGGGGGAAGAAAGACAGCGTAAGATGGCTGCCTTCATAAAAGGTGTCCAAGGAAACCCCTTGTGGGTGATTGGGACGCTACTGTGGGTATCCTGTGTCAGGAGAACCACTCCAAAATGCATATTTCTGTCCACTCATCATAAATATGTCACCGGATAATCACCGTAACCACCGAAGACACTAAACATTTTTTGTTCTCCAAGGTAGGAGTTTACAAATATTTCCTGTGCTGAACAGCCCTTGTGTATTTTGGGCAGGGGTTTGGTGTGGCAGGACAGGAGCCTATAGTAGGTCATCTAAACTCTAAAGAGGATATTGTGTATTTCATGGGAATGCAGGTAGGCCTATAACTTAGACAATGGACCTACTTTTTGATGGATAGTTAGAGAATTAGTCAGAATTAAACTACTTTATACTTCTATACATCTATAATATTGCTTTCTAAACTGTTCAAACTTTTGAACAGTTTAGAAAACTCTCTTTAAAAATGCCATTTATAAATTATTAGGGCAGACTATTTGCCTCTGAAAACTTAAAGGAATGTCTAGCTTCTACTGTATTCGCTGTTATTTTCGCGCGATTAATTTTTTGCGCTTAGAGGTCTCAAAACACATTTGCAGGTTTATAAATTTGCGCTGCATTTATGTATGAACACAATTGAACATATGCAAAGCATGCATAAGAAAGCATGCTCATATATTCATGTGTTTTTAAATTCACGCCGTACAATCTTTGCGCGAAATCCGCGAAAATTTATGTACCGCAAAAATTTCCACGATTACAATATTGAAAATATGATCATCATAAAGAAGAATCCTGCTTATTCAGTATTTCATAATTACATTTTATATACATTGCAATATTGCAAAGTACGATTTTTTATCAAAGCATATCATGATATCACAGCAAATATTTTTTCAATATCGCTGAAATATTACATGTACAATACCAAAGTGTTCCCAATACTGATTCCTGCTCCTGTCTCTAGACAAAACAAAAAAATCATCAGCCCCAAAACAAATTGACATTTGTAAAGAACACCCACCATTCTATCAAAAAGGAAAAGTATTATTATAACAGCGATGACTTTGACACCTCGAAACAAATGAAATTTGTAATAGAACCATGCTAGTTTCTCTGCGAAAGTATCATAATAAAAACCGAGTCTGACATGCCTCATTTTTGTGAGACAAGAAACCACTTTTCTGCCGTGGGCATGCATGGGGAGCGAAAACAAAGTACATCATCAGAATGCATAGCAGTATGCCATAGCCTACCAGTCTGGCCGACAGAGTGGTAAACGACACCAAAATGTTTCTGAATCAGATGTGAGCTATGCCAGCTCGTTAAAAAAAAAGAGCAAAGGCACTGTTCACATCGTGTATCTTAAGCTGTCGCGGTCTTTACAGTTGGTAAACGTACCAAAGATGATGGAGTAAATGCAAACACAGATACTAGAAACTGTTCATTCTAATTAAAAATCATATCTTGAAATGACCCATGAGTTAGTGTTCTTGTTGAAACATACTGTGGTGTGTTTTTATGCTGACGCTTACTACTGAATATGATCTTTATGTCAAGGTCCTTTCAGAATATATTTTTCATCCATGCCCTTGCATTTTTCCAACTTTTTTCCATCAAAAGAAAGTTTTTGATAAGTAAATGAAATTGGTTTCTGATATCAAAGTTCTTAATTACCTGTACTGATGTAGTTTGCTGCATTACAAAAGTAATCAAGTCCTGTCTATAAATACATAGCACCTTGACCTCAGGATCTGTATTACACTCAAAGTGTCTAAACTACCTCATATATGATTGACTTGTAATTGATGAGAATATAATATGCTCCCATTATATTGACCATAGGTGTCAAACTCTGTAGTCTATTGAAAGCTGATCATTACAGGTAATAGTGTTGGTCATCATGGTCATAGATTTGTTGCAAATGTGTTTTCCTTGATGCATTTACATAATCTAAAGCCAAATTGATCACCAGTTTTCTTCAAATAGCCCTGGAAGCTATGAAACTAAGGACAATTTTAGTAGGGATAATTATACATAACTTTGAAAATTGATTGCCAAGAAATGATTATGATTGATATAGATAAAGAAATGTGTACACAATCTTGATAGTACTTAGATGCAGAGGGAGTCACTCATACGTCCATCTCCAGGTTTGAACACGACCTCATCTCAGGTCAGGTATTTAGTAGTTTGCAGACCCTGCAGACCCTTGTCAGTCATGACTTGGAAAATGAGAGTCTAGAAATTGAGACTATACACTACAGCCTCTAGGTCCTGTGCAGTAGCTGCTCTTGAATTTAAGTTTGAGCACTGCCAGAGATAAACAAACTTAGGCTAGACTCAAGACTTCACAAAAAATTGTTCAACTGTCAAAACAGAGTCTGCGTCCTCAGACTAAGTCAAGCCTTTGGAATCAGTCTAAACCCTCAGGCTATCCAGCCTAAAAACAATCAAACTAGCGCTCAGGGGTCGCGACCCCATACCAAACTTTTCGCCCATGAAAAACACGAGGATGGGGGTTGAGTCACTGACTTTGGCTCATTCATCTTGACTTAGATGGAATTTAAATTGATTCCCGTATTTATCCCGAAAATGACACAAAAAACATCTCCATAAACTGAATTGCTTGCTCTTTTGTCATCGTTTTCGGAGTTATATTGCATTCATTTAATCCACTTTTTGATCTCCCGAGACTGAGGTTTGCAAATTCTTTTTGTCTTACGTAAAGTAATGATTCAGCAACGGGATTCAGAAATGGGTAGTGTAACTGTTTGAAGATTCATGCTTCTAGTAAAGTTATATAGTTTTGATAATTCATGAATCGTTATGGTAAGCTTTTAATACAAGGCAGGGCAGGGCCTATTGTATTTAATCTAACATGCCCCTATCTTTGTTTTTGCGTTTTTGTTCAATTTCAACTTTCCAAATCTTGCTATTGCTAAATTGATGGAGTCATTATTTTTTTTTTCTCTCTCTCTACCACTCATGGAACAAATTTTCTCAACTTTTTACAGATTAAAACAGAGCAAAATAACTTTAGGCCTACATGTAGGGGCCTATATCTATACATTGTCTTTAGTTTAAAGAAATAACTGTTTTGGAATGTATTGATTACTGAAACAAAATTGTCCATGCCCTGCAACCCCCCTTCTCTACTTTTCCTCCCTTTTCTCTCACCTTAACCTATCTTGCCAATTATCTACCCTTCTAATATTCTAAAATTCTATAGATTGCTGATCATTGATACAGAACTAATAAACTTATCGTTCATACACTCTGCTGCTAAAAAAGCCAGAAGGGCCTAAATTATGTTAAAAACTGTTTTAAAAGTTAGCGCTATTTAGAATCCTAGAATCCGATATTCTGAAATTTTTCATATGGAAATATTACTTATTAACTTGTCTTTCTATCTTCACTAATCTGGAGGCAGAAAAACTTCAGAATCTGAAGCAAGGCTTCAGGATCTTGTTAAAATACTCTATAAATTCTTTAGGTGTTCAATCAATGATACGTAACTAATAAACTTGTCTCTCACATCCTCTGCGAACTACATCCTTTTTGCGCTCAATGAACGATATTCTCAATTTCCATAGGTTCGCTGATCATTGATACATAACTAATAAACTTCTGTTCATGAAAATGACCTATCCCGGCCCGACACAACAATGGCCACCCGGTATCCATAACACCCCTGCTGAGAAAAGAAAATAAATCTCAACAACGAGGGCTACAAAAAGAAAACCGTCCCAACCATGAATTTCTTTTCATTCAAGTGTGGTAGAGACATTCCTTTCAGAGCCGAACTTGTGAATTTCAGCATGTTGCCGACCAAGTACTTGTTAGACTACACGCAATGGGCCAAACACACTGTATAATTCAGGTGAAAATGCTTGTACAAATTGAATACCGGTAAAAGGGAGTATAATTTAATTTGAAAACCGGAAAAGGGACAAGACCTCAGAAGATTTTTTAAAAATATATTGCAAGACAATGGGCAAATTTCTGCCTCACCAGTAATAATATTCAGAGTGTACTTATTATTATTTCATATGCGATATAAATGTGTTCATTCTATTCAAATCTCCCATTTATATGTCTATAACAAAGACTTTCTCATAGTAATTTACAGATAAAAAAACATTCTTTCACTTTAAAGATTCCACTAACTGGTAGATTTGAGTAAAATTTATTCCTTTGTGTATTTTTTGTGGTTTCAGTGACAGAAGAAAAGTTTGGATATTAATGTATAGCAAAATCATCACGAGGGGAACAAACGAGGATTAATTTTACAATACGATTGTTCCTTATTTGACTTCTATTCATGCTTCACTGCACCCACCTGTATTGCAAGAAACCATGATCAAGATTCATTTTTATTCATTTTTATTCTGGTTTCAATTCTTTTATTCTTTTGAATACTACATGTACTAGTATTTACTTATGTGTGCTCTATCTTACTTGTTGTGTTATACCTGGGAATTGTGGTTATACATTACACTTGACAGATTCAGCTACCGATTGTTAACCTATTCAAGGTAAATTTTCCTGATTGTGTCTAAATGATATTGTCATAATTTCATCTTCAAATCAGATGTAGCTCTTCAATGATTACCCCTTTTATCATCCCTTCTCTTCTCCTTCATTTCTCTTAGTACACCTATCTGATTCCATCTATCCATATCTTTTCCTCCTTTTTAAGCATAATGTCACTAAATTTTCATTCAATGATTGAATGAATTGCCAAACTCATTTCTTTCCTTTTCAATGTTCGATTGCTCCATATTTTACCTTCCGTAGTATTTCTTCTCTGAACACAATTCATCAAACCTTTGTTTATAGATCACTCAGGCATTTCTAAGTGAATATTGACACGACTATTGTGCCATTTTTTTTACCAATGAAACCCTCTATCACTCAAGTGTCAATGAATAAAGGACCTATTATACCTGTTATACTATTGAACTTTAAAGGTGGTGATTAGATTTTCACTATTACCCTCATATTGAATATTAAATCAATATAATTATTAAAGTAGGCCTAGATATAAGTTAGTTTTCAAAGAGCTTAATATTTCTACATTGAACTTCTGTAAAATTGTTGTCATAAAGGAATATTTAGGCCTAAAGGTGTACCAAAGATGTGTACGAACCGGAAACAATTTTTAGAACCCCCCCCCCCCCCACAAAAAAATTGTGTCAAAAGTTGGTTACGACTTACTTTCATCAATATCTTTCCCCTACCTAAATTATGGAGTTGTCCTATGAGCTCATTATGGGAAACTTTTGTACTGATGTGAGGTAATACTTTAAGAAAGACGATTTTAAGGGATAATCTGGCGGCCATCTTGGGATTAGTGTGAGCTTATTACTCATGCATCATAATGAGATCATTCCTAAGCTTAATACGTCATCACATAATCAAGTTATGCTCCTGATTACTACCTTCAGACATCCAAGGGACAATTCCTAACAATAGGATTTTCTCTTGCCTACTTGACCAATTTCCCATCCTTGTACAAAAAAAACAACAAAAAAACAACAAAAACTGAAAATTTGACATATTATATGTCCTCAACAGCATACATCTATGTGTGTATCCAGTGTTGGTGTGTACAGTATCATACCATTTTTTTAAATTCACTCCAACTATAGTAATAAAGGTGTGTATTTTTTTCCAAATAATATTTAGCAAGCAATTTTGATATTTCTTCCTCAGAATTTATTCAAATTTGTTATTGCAGTTAATTGATTCAAAATGTATGGTCTTGATGATATATAAGTTATTTTAGTGGGGCTTTATTAATTCATTTAATTGTGTAACATGTGATCTAAAAAAAAAAATATTAAAACAATGATACTTGAACACAAAGGTGAAATAGATATAGGCTTAGAAATTTGACTGTTGTTATGTAAAGATTCAAAATACCAATCAATCTAATTGTCTACAATTTGATGTTTCTTTTTTGGTCAATCAATCTAATTAAATCCTCTGTAAACCATGTAAATATTGAAATTCGACCTTGATTTCATAATAAAACACACAATTTTATATTCTTTAAAAAAAATCAAAATGTGGTTTTTCTTGCTCCTGGAGGTGATGATGGAGATTCTTGTCACAAGGTGTCATGATGAGCCCACAAAGAACAATCAAATATGTCAACCATAGAAGCCGGGATAAACCTCCTTCATGTGGGCTGGAGGTAGCCAATATCAATCAAAATACTGCCCCCATGCGCAAATAACTGTCCATATCTTGAACCCTGTGTCACATAAACACATGATTCAGTAACTTCAAGACTTTTTATTCAAAATTTACACAGTGCTTATAACTAAGAGAGTTGGGCACATAAGGCACCATGTAAAATCACTCTGATCCCCTCCCCACCCCCTTAAAAAAAACATATAAACAATAACAACAAAAAGAGCACAAACAGAAAAAAAAATAACATGGTTTCAGCCCTTAATTTTTTTTAAATACAACAAGAGCTGTTTTGGGATTCTTGAATGAAAAAAAGAGCAATAATAAATTTTGGGTTGGTTCGGGCCCTCTACTACAGTGTATGTGAAGCCTTAAATTTGCAATAATTAATGTTTTCTTTTCAATATTGCTGAACACACAATACAACAGCACATTGCCTACTGAGAGCAAAAAGTTTACTTATTGCAGTTTAGCATTTATCATAGACCTAACCCCCTTCTGCCATTCACCTAGCTAGTAGACGACAGGTAATCCATACAGCACTTGTAATACAGTTTATAAATGCCAAATAATGAGTAATTGCATTTTACAATACATTTGCATTTACAATATATCATCTTGTCTCATAAATTACATTATAACAACATGTGATACATGTTATATAGGAACTTACTTTTTTCCAAGTCATTAGGTAGGAAATACCATTTCACCCCTGGCTGGTGATTGAATAGGAATATTAGGCTCTTGTCTAGACTAAAAACTGAGCTTCAAAACTACGATCTAACTCTGCGAAATGAATAGGCCTCTATAGGCTTTGAGAATAAAAACAGCTCGGGACTGAGGGCGATGTGCCCCCCCCCCCCCCCCCCCCTCACCAAAAACTTCTGAAAGTGAAAAAGGAGCCACTGTTAAAATGGTATAAGGTTAATACAGAAGGAGATACTTTGACGCAAAAATAGCTCTCGTAAATAGACTTCACTTTTCAACCATGAGGAGAGGACCATTCTTACTGGGTACATGATCTCTGCTGACAAAATGGTCATAAATGACTCATCGCCCACCAATGACCCACCACAACATCAAAATCCATTTACTGGGCAATAAAATGGACCTATCAGAAAAGCTGTTTGACATGCGTTCACACTTCTCAAGAAGAGACAAGAAGAAGCCCCCTTAATGTAAACAGGGCTCAACAAACAAAAGATCATCACCCATACAAGTATGCAAACAAAGATAATAACACTACTCCTGTGTAAATATGAAGAAGAAAAAGAGCTTGAAAGATTCTAAAATATATTCTTCAAAGAAATATTCCTGAGAATACATGTTCTACTTGACACAATGTGCACAGAAAACCACTGATTGGAACAAATGCAAACTTTAAAATTAATTACAAAGTTAATCAATGAAAACTTATTGAAACATATACATTTTTGATAGTGTGAGATAGCCCATATTTCTTCTCTCTAATCATACAGAAATTTCTTTCAAAGCACACTGAAACAGGGGTGTTTTCTCATAACGTTATACCCTGACCAAAAACTTTAGGACTACATGTAGCCTGTGATGGAAAAACTCCTAAAACATAGAGAACAATTAAAAAATTTAAGTGAGAATTGAGAAAAAAAGAATGAGAGCCAAAAACAGCAACAACAATTCGGCTATATTATGAGAATTACACTATTCGCGGCTTGTTTCTCCTCCCCCCAAAAAAAGAAAATCCTGAATTATTGGAGAATCGCAAATTGCAAGGTTGTGTGTGAACAGCAATTGACAAACTGTTTGAAATACTGCATTGTTGATTCATCATAAATTACCCTTCTTAAAACAATCTCTTGGTTGCAGTAACCAAAGTAGGTATGCTTGACATAGTCCAGACCACTTATAAATTTAGATCTGGAACAACCAAACAGTTCTTAGGTATAAAAGTCTCAAGATATTTCTGCTTATTTCTTCACTCTTCTGTGAAAAATTCTTCATCTTATGCACTACAATCAGGGAAAGGTTCATTGACAACTTAATGATAAAGCTTGGAATATCAAAGCGATCTTCAATGCCTCATAAAGTCCAGACAAAATTTAAATCAGCTATAATAATTCTCAAAATATTTTTGATCAATTCATTACCTCTAATCCCCCTTTAAAAATATATTTACTCATAATTATGCCATAGTAATCAACTCGTCAATTGTAATGCATCAACAGTTAAGAGACTTGGGCCAGTTGATGTTGAATTTGAGTTAAATTACATTTACTCCCCCCCCCCCCAAAAAAAAAAAATAATAATAATTAATTAATAATTTTAAAATTTTTTTTAAAATAAATAAATAAATAAATAAATCCTCAAAAGTTCTCCTATTCAGATTTCATCATTTATTCTAACTATAAAAACAATAACTTACACATATTCCGATCATCAACATGTAAGTCTACATGAACTACAATACAGATATTAATGTTTCCCCACATTTCATAAGCCACCTTCCATTACAAAATTCCCATGGTGCTTTGCGTGCACATACAACGCTGCATTCAAATAACTCACATTCTCCAACCCAGCCCCACAGTGCATTATGGTATTCCCGCCTAATGTACTTTTCTCTAAACAAATCAGCTGGCACTTCTGCAAATATGTGCTGTTTGGGGTTTAAATTTCAGAAGTTCTTTCTTTCTTCCTTTCCTCGCCTAGATCTTAAACAGAGATATCCGATCTCATTCAGCAAATATTCATTTTGGAGCCAAAGTGCTGAAATACTGCACAACATTGTATGTTGGCTATAGTTTTAGGGCAAACATGTTTATCATAAAGATCAGTTTTGTTCCAGATTCTCAGCCAATTATTGAAGTATAGCAGTTCATAATGATGGAGTGGAGTAAAATGGCACTAAACAAAGTTTTCACAGAGTGCATGCCACTTAGTACATTTACTACCTGGCATGTGCATGAATGCAATGTGTAAGTATTGATGTGATCTAGAAAATAACCCCTTGTTCTTGTACAGAATTAAATATTACATTAAATGGAATAATTTCTCTGTTTCAGGTATCTCTACAAGTATTGACTGAAAGATAATTGAACTGTTACTCTCATTCATCGGATTGGATTACATCACAATTTCTAAAAAAATATACTTGGAAACTGCCTTCATTAGTTTATATAGCTTTAAAGTTGAGGCATTAATATTGATAGCACTATTGATATTTTTCCAACCAATAGTTTGGTCATGTGCTCCAAGTAACTGGTTCCTAGAAATCAAAATTGACCACACACACTGAATCAAACGCATGTGCTCAAAAAACTATTTTAATCATTGATACCATAAAAAGAGCAATGTTTTGCAGGTACATGCGAACATAATGAACACAGGATATTAATGTCATATGTGAACAATTAACTCAATGGCCCATGGCACAACCACAAAGTGAAAAACAAAGGAAACTTATTTTGATGAATGCAAGAGTGCATGAACCCAAATCATCCATGTTACACAAATGAAAAGACCAACTTGAAGTAATGTAATTTCATCCAGTCATTGGTGGTTCGCATAGCTAGTGTAACAGGGGGTACCCCATTCTTCACCTTACATCTCAGGGGTGTATAATTGCACATCAATTAATTATTCAATTTGTCATGGTACACCCATCTGTTCTAGAGTGGGAAGGGGAGATTGGTATATTGCCTTTCAACCTGTCTATTCCACCCTCAGATAATCATCTTCTAGTACGCCCATTTCATACCGAAGATAGACGCCAATCTTTTAAACAGTATTGCATTATTTTGAGCACCAAACAACAATATTTTGTGTTACATTTGTAGAAAACAGTAACTTTCTGCATTATTTTGAGTCAAATTGTTTGCTCCATCATTTCTATAACACACATTTTTTTTTTTTTTTTTTTTTTTTGGGGGGGGGCAATTGACATTGTTTATGCGGCAGTCACAACTCGTCATAGGCTACGGGGCACGTGCCACCAACGCAGTCTGCGTTGCATGTGCAATGCACGCACAGGTCCTAATTCAACTTCTGCGATTCCTGCATTTCTATAGCAAGGGTATTGTAAAAACTTCCTGCACGTCGTACATGCATTGTACCTGCAAGGTACCTCCGCTGCACGAATTTTCTACGAAATCCATCGTAGGGAGTTGCACGTCGAAGGTACGGCGAGTTGTGACCGCCGCATTAGAGAAATTTGTTTCTTTCTCAAAATCTTTGTCAAGGATGTAGAAATCATGCATTCCAGCTTCATTAGTATCCAAGACAATAAAATAAAAACAGTAGCAGTCTATACAAATGCAACCTAAAAACAAATTGACAAAAGTATTCATAAAGAACACGGTGCTACCTGCCCCGTAACAGGTCCGGGGCAGGCGCATCAGAGGAGCGGAAAGATTTTTCAAATGTTTATGAAGTCATGATGACAGTTGCCCTTGGAATATAAGGCATCGTATCATGTAACGTTCCTGGAGAAGAAACACACCCTATATCAAGCGACAGAGCCATGCGCAACAAGAAACAGAACTGCATCCTGATGTAGCCATCATATTTCTTTAAAAGTTGTCATAACAACAAACAATTCAGAAAAAGGGTATTTCTTCCATTTTTCTCTATTCATCTCAATACAATCCTCAGATTTATTGTTTATTGATATCAGATGCAGCAAAACACATACTCCAACTTTTTTCAGTAAACTTCAACATGGGTGACCGCAGGTGATGACAGACAAGGCCCATAAGCTCTCTCTAAAAAAAATCAGCAAACTCTCAAATCAGCTAGTCCTCACAGAGCAAAAGTTTTAGATAAAACAATCTCTTGAAAACCCCCAACATCAACAATACTGTGAAAGTTGTACTTTGTCTATTTTCTCTTCTTTTTTTTTTCCAGGAGCCTTGTTCAAGTCGCAAACTCTTAACATTATCTTGATCCTAGTGGAGTGAAGTTCTAGATAAAAAAAATGATACCTTCCATACCCCAAAACATTCGTCAACAAGACTGTCAAAGAATTTGTAATTTGTCTTTTTTTAAAGCAATCTTCAAGTCTACAAACTCAGACATTATCTTGATCCTTGCGGACTAAAGTTTGAGATAAAAATGATCCTTGCCATACCCCAAGACAAGCATCATGAATAGTGTGTTTGAAGCAGGAAGATTCCCTGACACCTTCCCTGTTTGAAGATAGAATTTGTCTATTTTCTTTTTCAAAATTCTTTGATCTCCTTGTCTATTTTTGGTGCCACAAATATATTGACATGGCCCTATTCCATTAAACCATAGAACCTACTTTATCTCTTTCAGATCAGCAGTGACTATACGACTGATATTTCATGGGTACTTCAATTTTGAATAAGAAAGATGTCAAAACATTTTTTTTTTAAAGTCACGATTTAAAAACCATGTAACTGTAATGAAATTGGATGTACGTGATTAAAAAGTGGCAAATTGCTGTAAATACATTTGTTTTTCTATCCCTAAAATATTATTGGCTACATGTAGGCTATGTTTGAAGGGACATGAATCCGCAATAGTGCTTCTCAAATTAAAGGGTGCAAGATACTTGCCATACATGAGAATGTGAAAAAGAAAAATATGTGAAGTCTGAAGAAAGAAAGAAGACAGACAAACTGACAGACAGTGTTTCCACTCTTCCAGAAATTCAGGAAATTTCAGGAAATTTTCAGGGAGTGAAATAATTCCAGGAAATTTCGGGAAATCTGAAAATCAAGAAGTACACAATATCTCAATGTAACAAATTTGAATAGACGATATTATTTGCCTCTTTTAATAGCTCAAAAAATTTTGGCTCGCGCTTCGCACTCGCATGAATGCTTTTGTTCCTATTTCAGGGGGTGCGCAGACAAAAAAGAGGTCTTAAAATTTCTTGATTTCTAGTAACTAGGGGCTACTAGGCATACTTCAAGCTTGCTCTACGATTGTCCAAAGTTTGTTTTAAAACAAATTTGAAGATTTCAGGAAATGCCACTGAATTCCACAAAATTTTGGTTCCAATTTCGGGATTTTTTCCCTTTGGAGTGGAAACACTGCTGACAGAACGAGACAAAGGGAGACAAACAAGACAGGACCGTGTTGTTTCATTTCAATTTCTGAACGACCATGAGCCTTCAAATGCCATCTTCAAAAGTTTGAAAAATAAATCGCCTGTTCCCCCGCCCCTTGTCACGCTTGCCATAATAACAAAGAGTTATCACAGAGCTTGTCATAGTTTCTTTTATATATTTTCATGCGTATTTGCAATTATGTCCAAAGTTTTGACTGTTTGAATGAAATTAGGGATTAACACGAAGGATAAACAACAACCAGTTAATTTAGATTTGTGACCATGAGAAAACAAAGCATATCAAAGACGCTTCATAGGGGCTTAGCATCGCTTTTAATATCGAAGGTGGGGAAATAATGGAAAGTTAGCGGGTAGGCGGTTTCAATGGAGAAAGGTAAAGAAGAACTCGTACACAAGACATGTCGCTGAATCAAAACGAGAATAAAAAATGACCACCTCCAAAAGGAAAAGCCGGGGCCAGACACATTTATGACCGGAGGCTGGGTACTGGAAGTATGTGGATTGAAAACTGGTCTGAAAGAGGGAGATAATAGGAAACTATATAACAAGGGATGCTTCTGGGTGCAAAGAATAGAGGCAAACTAAATGAGAGTAATTGTAATCCCTTACTTGAGGCTAAAATGTTGATTATCGTGCAAAGCCTTGAGAGTTAGTCCATTGTTCTCAGGCGGTTGCCTTTCTTGTATTTTTCGGCCACGGTAAATCGCACTTTATATTGTTTGGAAATTGAGAGAGGAAACTTTGAATAAAAATAAGCCCCTCGAAGAAGCAATTGGAATTTATAACTCCATTTAGAATCAACTTTTTTTCTTCAAACAGTTTCAGAGCTTCTCATAAAATTCAACGATGAAGCCATACTTTATTTTTGCCTGTAAGGTAAATGATCCATTAAAACTTTGATTCAGTTTTATCTCAACAGGGTAACCCCATTAGTAATTTAAACATTCTCTCTCTAGGGCCCTTTAAGATTTCAACTATACTGAGACATTTATGTAATACACAACTAAGAGTGTGTTCAATGTCCAATTTCAAATTTATACGCCAACATGAATCATGATACAAAACACAATTACAAAACGCTGATATAAAGAAAAACAAAGAGGGTGTTCATTGTCCCCCATCCCTGGTCGTAAAAATAAACGTGTTTCAAATCTCAATTTAAATTTATACGCCGAAAATTTAAACGCCGTAAAAGATGCGTTTACAAACACAATCAGCTTCAATTTTATGACCTTGAGCATCGCGATTGCAACGAAATGCGACATTGAACAGGATTGAGTTTTCAAACGTGTTTAAATGTGCTCTCGCAATAGAAGCTTCCGGTGCAATTGAAAAAAGGAGAAGATATTTGTTTTTTGAGAGTGGGGAATTTAAAGACGATCGACATATAAACACGTTTAAATTTTGGACACTGAACGGTGCACCGTTGATCGCGTTTGTGTTTGAGTTTTGTGATTGCGTTTTGTATCATGATTCATGTTGGCGTATAAATTTGAAACTGGACATTGAACACACTCTAAGTATTTCATTTATCTGCTCACAATATGATAGCATTTACTTTCTACTCTCCAACAATTTATCATTGAAAGAACGCATATTGAATCATTATTTCAATTTTGATAGCTTGATACATGTATGTGTATGGTTATCACATAATGTGGGGAGAGAGGGTAGAGAGAGAGGGAAGAGAAATGGAGATAGAAAGAGAGGGGGAGAGAGAGAGAGAGAGAGGGGGGGAGGGGGATATTCATGGTAGAATGGAGGGAGAGAGTTTGAGAGGGATTTAATCAGTATGGTCTACATTGCCAGACAGATCAACCAGCTAATCCAATCATGCAAAGGGTTAATCCAATCAACAAACCATCATCCCCTTTTCATACCCCTGGGCAATGAACAAAACACAAGTTAGAAATTAAATCAACATTAAACCACAGAGTTGAAGTTTAGGCCTGAATTTTCAACCCTCAGGCAAACATGGCTGTATCCAAGATCAAATCTTTGTAGATCCATAATCAAACAGCTCCGAACCACAAACATATATATTCAGACGGCTCTGTTTATAAACTCTCCCATTCAAGTCTACATTATATGAGGCAAGTGAAAATATGTTTCCTTTCAAATGCTACTTTTGTTTTGCCCATCAAACAGCCCGAACCCAAATCATATGTAGTGCACAAGCCTTTTATAAACTCTTCTTATCAAAGCATACAATTATTGAGCAAGTGAAAATATGTTTCCTTTATATCGCTTCTTTTGTTTTGTCTATATCATGAATTGGATAGATGCAGGCCTAATCTCAATTAAGCCCACAATACTTTCAAACCGTGAAAATATGTTTACTTTAAATTTTTCTTTTCTCTTCATTGTGCATAACATCAAACAGCCCGAAAACTCCCAAACAGGTCAACATTGACATGATAATGAACTCTCTTCTATTCAGGTGACAATAACTTTGAAATGAAAAGATGTTTACTTTGAAATCCTATTTTTGCTGTTTAATGTATGTATCTGTTCTCTAATAAACTCTCCTCGTTCTATACATGAAAGTTGAAATATAATAACAAATAATAATAAAGCATTTATGTAGTCCTACCTGTCTTGTTAAACTATTCCGAGGCACATTGTGAAATAAGATTAATGTGCTGATCTACAAATACGATTGCAACATATGCTTACTTACATTGTAAACACTTCTTTGTGGGTTTTATTTTTTTTTTTTTTTGGGGGGGGGGGGCTTATGTCACATCAAACAGCTCAAAAGAAACAGAAATGCAAAATTTTGGGGTTGGTGCACGTTTCAAGATGCAGAATATCTAGCTGCACTTCAAAAAACTGAAATCTGACCAAATATATTCATGGTTTGAGACTATTGAATTTGAACCATAACAAAAAACATTTCTACCAGCACTAAGGGGATCCAATTCTCTTGAACAGTAAACCATGTAACGTCATAACTCTATAATCTTTACAGAAAAATAAGTAAGCATAGCAATTTTTCTGGAGATGTGGGGCTGCAAATTCTTGGAACCCTGTAAAAGTTGTACCACAGGGTTTTTTTTTTCTTTTTTTAAAAGTCCCATAAGCAGCATTATTTTCACTTCATGATAACCCCTAGTAAGTAGTATCACGTTACATGGATTATACTTTTCTCAGGGTTCACAGAAAAGGTATTCTTTTTGGAGAGTTCAAGACTTGACCGAAAAGAAGTACAGCATATATAAGATAACGGTGCACAATTTATGAATTCAAGGAACATGGTTGCTAATTAAAGACTAGTAGCGGTGCTCGTTTTTACACCAGAATAACTACTGATGGTAAAAACACACATCTTGTCTTAAAGCTGGATATAAATATAAAAAATATTTCTTACTTCTGAAATCGACTGAGCTTGATGATAGGGTGTATTTGAGAAACATTGTTGATGTCTGGAGACTGGTGCGGAAGTCTAACTTGGCTTGACTGATAAGTTCTTTCTCTAGAGTTGCTGTACAGCATGACATACCCGTCCTACATACTTTTAAATCTTGAGCTGTAGAAGAATAAAAGAGATATGGTTAAATTCATTTATTAATCAACGAAAAAGTGAGAAAGTCCTTGGTATAGCTGCTAATTGGTTAAGCAATTTTTTTTTACAGTTATGCATATAGTGTACAAGAAGGACATCCTCATTACTTTGATATTTAATTTTATCAATTACAAACAATAAAAGCAAAAGCAACATTATAAATACAGTGGAAATGTGAAACCCATGAATACCATAAAGTAAAAATGTAGGCCTACATGATTGTAGAGGCAAAGTACACTGGTATGATAGATGTTTAAAATAGAGAATTAATTTCCAATTTCAACACAAACAGCATGAAATTTATTCAAAGGTTTTTTGTTCAAAAATATAAATGTTTAGTATATAGTTTCACAATTTATCTTTATAGATATACATATTAATCAAGGACATCGTAAAATAAAGGGAGCGGAAGGAGAGAGGGAGGCACAGACAGAAGATAGAAAGTACGAAAGAGAAAGTGCGAGAGAGAGAAAAGAGAGGGTGAGAGTATTATGAATTAACACATTCATCATTCTGCACAAACCACTCTCCTTTTGTGTGCACTATTATCCAAGAGATTCCAATTTAGACGGACACAATAGAGATCTAATAACATTCCGCTACGAAGCTCTAAAGTGTCAATTTTTAATGAAACGGATATATATTCTTTGATATCGTGCTGTGTGTAATAACATGTAACCTGCCTTTAGAAACCACCAGGGGATGCGGTAAAAAGGGGGATTTAGAGAACCAGCTCAGGACACAAAAGGAGGAAAATGTCCCAAAAATGTAACACCCCAGATAATTTCCCACTGGGATGGTTTCCTGTTGTCTGTAAATGTTTCCTTTCCATCTTATTTCGATTTCTTTCCAACATATTTCATTAAAACTAAACTGCTATTGTTTGGCCTACATCTATAGCATTAATTATGAAGAAGAGACATTTTTGCACTATCTAATGATATTGAATAAAACATGACACATTGAATAGAAAGACACACGAGTATTTTATTTCCAGTAGAAACAAGAACAAAAATCATAATCATTACATTCTCTCAATTAGCAACAAACGAGGCATTTGTAATCACTTTGATTTGTTCATGTAAAATTTGCATTCGTTACAAATGACTCAGGCTCATTCCATTACCACACTCAATTACAGCTATATAGGCCTACATGTTTCTATGTGAATACATCCAGTGTTTATCAAGAAAGAAGACATAACATCTCCCTTTATTGAAAAATTTACTAAATCCAGCTTTAAGCTCATTTCCCAATGACAATGCAGCACATTATTTGCCAACTATCTGTGGGACTTGCTCTATTGTCAAAGAAGACAAGACAATTTATATAGAGGATAAAGACAGGGGCAGGAATGCCCACCTGACTTGTCCCTATAAAAGGGAATTAGTCCAATGTAAAATGGGAAATAATCGTTGCTAGGGGCACCATTGTGGTGGAGATCCCCTTATTCAATTGATTCAATTGAAAAATAATGTTTTGTTTGTATAATACCCAAAGGAAGAAGATTTGTAGTTTGTAAAAGTAAAATTTGAAAAGAAAAGATAGAAGCCAGAGTTGATAATGATAGAGAAAAGACACCACAAAAGAGGAAATTCCTCTTCCCTATATTTAGCTACTTGTTCTTGTCTGCCTTTCTTCGTTTAGAGAGACTTTCTCCTCAGTAACAAAAGACAGTAAATAATCGCAAAACCTCACAGCGGATTTTGTTACTCTTCCTTCTATTCACTAAATGTATTTAAAATTTCAATTTGTATTCCTTTCTATAATAAAATGAATGAGGGTATACACATCTCTTGATGTAATATGAGTTGTGTTAAAGAATTATTTGTACTATAAAAGGGGGCTCAGGAACAGGTGAAAAAACAACAACAACAAAGAAACCTGTAGCTAGTATGATGAGGCCCTCAAAATTTTATTGTTATATTTCCACTTTTCCATAAAATATTAAAAATAGCTCCCATATATAAGAACATAAAGTGTTAAGATGAAGGTGGGCCCTAGTAATTTCATTGTTATATTTCCACTTTCATAATATTAAAAATAGCTCCCATATATAAGAACATAAAGTTTTAGATGAAGGTGGGCCCTAGTATTTCATTGTTATATTTCACTTTTCCATAAAATATTAAAATAGCTCCCATATATAAGAACATAAAGTGTTAGGATGAAGGTGGGCCCTAGTAATTTCATTGTTATATTTCCACTTTTCCATAAAAATATTAAAAATAGCTCCCATATATAAGAACATAAAGTGTTAGGATGAAGGTGGGCCTAGTAATTTCATTGTTATATTTCCACTTTTCCATAAAAATTAAAATAGCTCCATATATAACATAAAGTGTTAGGATGAAGGTGGGCCTAGTAATTTTATGTTATATTTCCACTTTTCCAATAAATATTAAAAATAGCTCCCTATATAAGAACATAAAGTTTAGGATGAAGGTGGGCCCTATAATTTCATTGTTATATTTCCACTTTTCCATAAAATATTAAAATAGCTCCCATTTATAAGAACATAAAGTGTTAGGATGAAGTGGGCCCTAGTAATTTCATTGTTATATTTCCACTTTTCCATAAAATATTAAAAATAGCTCCCATATATAAGAACATAAAGTGTTAGGATGAAGGTGGGCCCTACTAATTTCATTGTTATATTTCCACTTTTCCATAAAATATTAAAAATAGCTCCCATTTATAAGAACATAAAGTGTTAGGATGAGGGTGGGGTGAATTGAAGGATACAAAAAATTGAATAAATAATATCCCCTATCATGCATCTTGGTTTCCTCAGCACAGTTGTCTTTTCACCTTTTTATATTTATTTCATAAACATTCAAAGCCATCTACACCACCTTTTCCTATCAAGGTACAAATGGCACCATGCGGGTTGTAGTCAAAATCGGCAACCGAGAATGTGTCTCCGAAATACTGTAAAGACCAGAACACAAAAACCAGCCATGCAGGGGGGTAACGAAAAGGTGAAATAAGGAACAACGTTGGGATCAACAAAGGGGCAAAGAATACACCATTCCTGGTCCTGGTGGATTAATGGAAATACAAGCCGCAAAAGAAAACAAAAAATCATGCAACGCAGTGAAAAAAGGCTGGCTCTGAATAGAGCAGGTCGTTGGATTTTTAATGGAAGCGGGAAGGTATAAATTTGAGAGCTCGAGAGAGCGAGAGAAAGGGACGATAAAAAAAAATTAAAAAGAGTAGGGGAATGGCTGGACAAGGAACGTATGAATATGAGAGAGAGAGAGCTAGGGTGATGAAAAGAGGAGAAGGGGGCTCAAGTTTTTAAAGAGAAGTAAGCCATGCAGACTAGGGGTTTACAACAAACTTTCTATAGAACTCCCTAAGCAAAAAGTTCCTACCATTATACCCTCTCGATTGGGATTGCTGCCTAGTCATATGACGCCCACACTGCTCCCCACAATGGGATCCCACAAATTCCCTTAATATAATTGTCGCTTAAGAAGTCAATCCAGAGCAGCGATCGTCTCGTCACAATACCAGATAATTTTCTTCACCAGTGACGGTGACGGGCGCAGGTATTTATTGATTTCTCTCTGCCGACTTACCGAAGGGGATGAAATCGAAACTTGGGCCCTGCTTGGCAAGTTTTTTTTTTGTCTTGCCCATGACACTTGCCGACTTATTAACCTGTTTTAAGCGCCGTTCTCCCTCTATGTAGGGTAACAACATACAGCAAATCAATACTTGGAGAAAAAAGTCATGAATTTCACAATGCAAAGGGCAGTGAGTCACGGGGTATTGGTAATTATTGGATTTTGTGTAGGGGTTGGTATAATAGGCAATAATGAAGCATTCTTATTATCAATGGGAAGCTGTGAAGAATAGTAAAAAATGTGATGAATGACTCTGAAAGGAGACTGGAAATGGAAAGTATCTTTTGAGAAGAGAACGGAGGTCACATTGCGGAGTCATTAAGTCACGTCTTAAGTTTGACGACACCATTCCTTTATCATACAGAGTGATATAATGATGATTGCTATATTCTCTTTTATTGGATTATGGAATGAATTAGACATGTACGAACATGTGCCTTGCTATATCTATAAGATCATGTAGGCCTATAGTACAAACTTAAAACAACTTGCTTTACCCATGCTGACCAAAGTGTTTAATATTTCTGTTGTTGCTTACAATATCTTATCCCTTCTTTTTCTCTTCTTTCAGTTTTGATGTTTTTTTAAAAACAGTTTGCAAGTGCTTTGAGAAAGAAAAAGTGAGCACTTGTAAATTGAATTTCATCTGAAAATTTTGTTCATGGTACAAAGGAAATTTAAGGGTAAGCTATTTCTCACCCTTCTCCTAAAACCATCAAATGAGATTTATTTTGAACTGGACAGTGCAACTGTTCACACATAAACCGTGGACCAAGTACACAGTGCGGCGGTGTCTCTATACTGAGCACTGTTATCAGGCAATGTTTGCCAGCCAAATACAATCCTCATTAACTGTAAACCACTGTCAAATATGGGACATTTCAACCATCATAAAATAGTCATTACTTTATTTAAGTTTCAAAGTACAATGGGTTTCCGATGCCAAGGATGTTTTCATTAGGAAAACAGTGAGATGGACAAAGTGGATTGGATTTACAATCAGGGCGCTACAAACCCACTTGCCCGCTTGCCCGGGGCAAGTGAAAACCACTGGTGGGCAAGTAAAGATCAAATTGACTTGCCCGATCGGGCAAGCCATGATTTGAGAGGAATGTATACATGTGCAACATTTCACCTAAAACCACAATAAAATATGAATCAGACAAAATATCACACACAAAAAATGCCTAAATATTCTTGTGTGCAATCTTCCTATATGCTCGTCGTTTATGGACTCTTATTAGGTCTCAGATGGTAGTTGCTATTCAAAATAAAATCATGATTAGGGTCTAAACAAAGAAAATGAAAAGAAAATCCGGGCAAGTGTCTTTTTCTTGTGGGCAAGCAAAACCAAATTTCACTTGCCCGACAGGGCAAGCGAAAAATAAAATTTTTGTAGAGGCCTGTACAATGATACAGTATAGACACAATTCATGAAAAGCTAAAAATACTTTAAATGCTTTTTGAGAAGTAAATTTCAAAGAAAAAAATATCCAAGCATGACAATATCTGTTAAGTATGGAGTAGATGAAGTTCATTACAGATACTGTTTATACTTATTGTAATGTCATACACTCATCCGGATGAAAATGAAAATGAATCTCATACATGTATATTCAGGCTCTAGATATTCTGAATGTCACATTGTTGATCAGACTTGAGAGCAAAATGGACATAAACTCTAGGTTATAAACACGACGTCCATCTGCATCTTAAAGGACATCCTTTTAGAGATTTACTTGTATGTGTCACATCTCGTACATGTACTTTCAGCCAGTGAAGAAATCCTTTTGGAATACATGCCCAGAGAGTCTGTCGAGAGCCAAAGAGGCACTACCTCACATTCTCTCATAGAAAAATATGTGAACTAATGCCCTTTCAACTCTCATTCAGCGATAACTACCAATTGAATGACTTCATTGCACTTTATGGATGCATCCTTCACTGGCTCAAGAAAATTGAAAATTATGCCATGCAACCGGCCCTCCCGCATCAATTTTTGTGCCTCTTCGCATCGAATCAACTTCATCCTTTCCTATTCACCAACAGGATATATTGAGAGGGGATAGAGATTGAGTTTAATGTAGTTTTGTCGTTTAAGTGGGCATGCGAATGACATTCCTATGACAAATGAGAAAGGGTATAATATCTGGGCATTTGTCTTCATGAGAGTGAGTCCAATCGACTCGGCTAACAGACGCTCCCTCCGGGCTTCTTTCGCAAGGACTTATGTTTTCAAAGCCTATTGTGCATACAAGGCTATGATATAGAGAAGTGCCCTTTATGTGGGACTGAAATGTGGGGTAAATACATATAGAAGACATGGGTGCAATCAACTGCAATGGGATGGGATGACAAAAAAAGTTTGGTGAAAATGACATGAATTCAAACACCATGACGTGTTGACAGTCATGTGATAATGTGTTTGCCTGGGATGTATTTAGATACCTGGCGATCAAACAAAACATGATGTACATGTATTTCTGTGAGTAAGAAAAGGAAAGTGAGCAAAGAGAGATAGAGAAAGATAGAATATGTTGAAGAAATTGAAACTAATGGAGTAGAAAATTAAAGGGGAATCCAACCCAAGGAGAGAATCAACCTTACATGAAAGAGGAAAATGAGAGGAGCGATCAAAAAAAAAGTTTCATCAAAATCGGTTATAAAATAAGAGAGTTATGGAAGTTTGAAAAGTCTAGTTGTTCCTTCTATGGGGATCCTCAAATTGGCATCATCGGCTTCAAAATGGCCGATCTCATGGACAACTCTCCATTCATTTTGTACACAAATTTTCAGATTTTCCCCATTTTCTTTCAAAATTTGTCTTCTTTACTTCTGAGCTCAAAATATGTCATGGGAAAATATATTTCACACAACATATGTTGAGCTCAGAAGGAGGTAAGATATATTTCGAAAGAAAATGGGGAAAATCTGAAAATTTGTGTACAAAATGAATGGAGAGTTGTCCATGAGATCAGCCATTTTGAAGCCGATGATGCCAATTTGAGGATCCCCATAAAAGGAACAACTAGACTTTTCAAACTTCCATAACTCTCTTATTTCATAACCGATTTTGATGAAACTTTTTTTGAATGCTCCTCTCATTTTCGTCTTTCCTGTAAGGTTGATTCTCTCTTTGGGTTTGATTCCCCTTTAAAGAAATTCCCCCCCCCCCCAACGAAAAAAAAAAAAAAAAAAAAAACAGAAAGAAATTGGGGAAGGGGGAGGAATTGAGATCAAGAATTAAAGCAGGGGGAAAAATACAGAGACAAAGGCAAAACATTAGGGAAGTGTGTACATGCAGGAAATGGTGTCAGAAAGAGAAAGAAGGATAGAGATAGTAGAAAGAGAGAAAAAGAAAAGGATTGAGATAGAATTAGAGAAAAAGATGGAAGTCAAGTGGGTAAAATGAGATCAAGAAAAGATAGAAGAACTTTATTCAAGAAACAGTGGAGGGATGTGAATAGAATGAGGAAAAGTTAAATATTCACAAAGTAAAATTTTGAAAGAGTTGAAACGTATTGTATAAAAAGGGAGTAGAAAAATCAAAAGGAAGACAGAAAACAGAATTTGGATGAAGAAAAAGGCTACAGGGAATAAGTTCAAATCCCTCCTCATTAATCTTACGACTTTTATCTTTGCCAAATTCCTGTGCATTATGAAGGGCAAAATCCACTTTATCAAAGAGAATTGAATACAGCTGGCAAATATTATGAATTATATGTTTGAATTCGCGGAGGTTAAATAAATTTGTCTGCATTCAACTTAAAAATGGATCATTCACCATTATCCTACAGAAATGGGAATTGTAGTAATTTCAATGATGTTATAAAAGAAGCTGACCAGAAATGACAAATTTGACTTGAATACAAAATAAATGTAAATAGATGATGTATCTGCCATCAGAAACTTCAGAAATTATTTCTCTGCTCTAAATCCTGTCTTTGAATGATTTTTTCTTCATTTAAAGGGTACAGTACCACTACCAGATATTTCTTTCTTCCAACCCATCGGCTTTACAAGAGCATCTGAACGCTATATTTCAATGCGAAGTTGAACCTCGAGGCATGTTTCAGCGTATTCAAACAAACTTATTTTTCATTTTTGGGTGTCTTTTGTGGAAGTTTTTCTCACCTGCTTTACCATCTAGATTTGTGATGGCGGGCATCAATCAATGCATTGTTAAGTGCAAAGTGTGTTGAGTAAAGATTCCACCTATTCACAATTTCTCACAACAGTCCCACTAACTTGAATTGACGTTGACAAGAATGCATTTGTCAATTTGTTCACAAATTAATGTATTTAAGCTATTTTTGTCACCTGAATCGCTGACAGATCGCACAAAAATAAAGTCGGTCACAAAAATCTCCAGCATGTCTACATAAATGAATGCTGGGAAAATGCCGAGTTTGAATCGAAGGAAATGGCAGTATAAGAATGTTGGGATTTTCTTATTCAATTTGATTGTTAGATCATTGAATATACTTGAATGCTTTTTGTGTTCACTATAGTAAATGATCCCTCATAAAAGGTTTGACAAGATCTTATCCAAAGTCATGTTGCACTTTTTACAAGTAGGCCTCCTACATTTTATGTAGCTCATAGAATTCAACCTTAATTTTTGAAGCAGGTGCTTTAGATGGGAAAAGTAGATCAAACACAATGACAGGATTGCTCATCATCATTAAGATATGACTATTAGAAATAATAATGAATACAATCTATTTAGATCAGCCAGCTTAAAAAAGGTGTGGGTATTATCAGCATGTGGGTTTCACAGGCATCATTTTCCTAGAAATTCAACTTACCAACAATGCCATCACCCACATTATCATCGTGCTTCATAATTAAATATTTTTCAAATGTAAAATCATGGATATGAAACTTTTTAACTCCATAGTAAAACCCAGTCTGTGGGCGGAAAGGAAACTAGATTAAATGAAGTGAAAATACAAACTTCCAGATGAAGGTAGAACAAAGAAGTGAGAGGAAGAACTGTCTGGTGACAAATTTGAGCGAAACCTTTAGAACATTCCCAATTGATTTCTAACAGATGTGCCCTTCCATGAAAGTCAGGTAAACCTTTCTTTGCCTTCTGCGACTATTTATGATACATATCCTGTCCTGCACCAACAGAGTGGAAGAACATCTCTATTTCATCAATTTTATGCAATTTTGTGACTCTTGATCCCCCCCCCAAAAAAAAAAATAATAAAATAAAAGGGCAACAAAGTTTGTCTTCAAGAAATAGTACTAATTAAACATTTTATACTTTTAAGTAGTTCATTTTATAATTTGGCAATTAAAAAAACACATGTCCTCAAGCAAACTTTGACTTGGATATTTTAGCCTTAGGCTATAGTAAAACTCAGAAAATTGGTTAAACTGATAAGCAAGTTAAAAATAAAAAGCGCAGACACAAAGCACTGGGTGATTACATGTAGTCTAGATTTTGACCTCACCATTTTATTATTTTCATAAAAACATACATGAATAATATGGCAAAATGTTCCTTTTAACTTTCAAACTAACATATCGTCGGCTTGGAGCCAGAAGGGCGCTATTGCAGATCAAGGATGTTCCGTTTGGAGCCAGAAGGGCGCTATTACCATTGACTTTGTACAGTAATAGCGCCCTTATGGCTCCCAACGGAACATCTATAAGATGCCATAACGCCCTTATGGCTCCCAACAGACGATATGTCGTTTGGATAGCAAGAAGTTCAGCACACTCTCCTGAGATTACCGGAGAGTATTGTGCGGATCCTTAACAAATGTTTCAGGAAAATTTCCCCCAAACAAGATTAGAGGTTATTTTCAATTTTACTTCATCTTTTCTCTCCACACTCTCTGCCTCTCTGCTTAGTGTATGGCACAAAGAAAGACCACATATGGAAACCTTATAATTGAAAACAGACTGTCTTGAGATGTGTGACTTTTCTCAATTACAAATTGTTTTCTTGTTCTGTTCACAGAGATATGTATGAGTCAGGGAGACTTGGCTTAACACTGCAGAGATAGGCTACATCTGATGACCAAATGTCTGCCTTACTGAACTGAAGGCAGAAAGATATTAAAAGAATGTGTCTTTCCGCATTGCACATACTAATTTTTTATTTCTTTTCTACCATTACAGTTTAAAAAAAAAAAAAAAAAAAAAACTTCTCAAACTATTAATAATACTCCTTAATTTCTTAAATAAAAAACGCAACCTAAACTGAACTACATCTGCTCTTCTACATCCAATTAAATTTGTTTCAGTTTAGAAAAAAAAGCTTCTCAAACTCCTAATAATAATATTCTTCAATTTCTTATTTTAAAAAATGCAACCTAAACTGAACTTCATCTGCTCTTCTACTGCTAGTTAAATTTGTTTCAGTTAATCATTATGACCCGATGAACCATCTTTATATAGACCTACTTTTTAATTTTCATTTCTCTCATTGTTTGAACTTAAATGATAAAAAAAATACCAAAACTACCTCTCCCAAAACTTAACCAACCCATAGGTATCAATTCTGCTGTTACTTGTTAGATAAAATGAAACAGATGTCTTTAATTGTAAGATGTCTAAACTTATTCACTACAAAAAGAGAGAAAAATATCAAGAGAGAGAAAAAGAGAGTAAAACTTCTAAAACTGGGTGGCAGACGTTTTGTGCACTTGATCATGGAAGAAAATGGTTTGGATAATGTGAAAATACCAGTACAAATGCATATCCATCTACACCTTTACAACAACCCTCAAAGAGCTATCATCAGTTGTAATCTAACGTCAGGGGTTGGCTCGAAATAATGGCAAAATCAGACCAAAAAGGGCCGGGCGGCGGCGATTGACAAGGCGGGCGGAGAGAATCGAAACCCCCACGGCTGCCCGATCGCTTTCAGGCTTGTTCTTGTGTCAACTTTCATTCAGGGGGTTCTTAGCCGGGCGCCTTGGTGTTTTGAAAGCCCAAATCTACGGGGTCGAGGCCAGGCCGCCCCGATCCGTCACCGCAAGCTGAGAAGAGGGTTTGGGATGGAGGGGATGAAATGAAAGAAGATATTGTCGTTATACTTACCATTTACTGGGTTTTGAGGTATTTCCGTGTAATATCTAAACTGCAAACGACTGAGTTCTGAATAAACATTAGTGCAAGTTGTCAAAGTATTTGCTCTGCAAAACGTGAGTCTTGTAGAAATAAGAGTTAAAATTGTTGCAATTATGAGTCCCAAGCGATCCATTTTCAGGCAGTCCACTTGAACACTTCAAAAACTGATGACAGAATTACGACGGGAAAACTTGTTGTGGCCGTCGGAAACTGTTGTCAGACTTCACGATGAATTATTGCTAACAAGACGAGTTGACATCCTATCATGAATGTGATAAAAGATACCCTCTGGTTCAACAATGTTGGTAACAACTCCAATTTGTCGATTAGCTCAACTAACTTTCGTGAATGAATCGGGTTTGTTTTACATCTTCTTAGGCGGTGCGCAAACGCTGGTCCCGGTTCTACATGCGGCTAGCTCAGGCGCTTTTGTTGTTACAAGAATCCATGGTCCATTGACTCGCGATCCACGAAAGAAACCACTCAATAAAGATTATACCACTTCAGAAATAGGGGGATCTTTTTTCAACGACTGGACAAGTGTATCAATCGTAAATGGATTATATGATTAAAACACCATTAATATTTTAATTTTCATGATAAAATCTTGAAATAGTAGGCCCCCTATCGTCTGTCTAAATATACGCATTGCTTTTATGATTTCAAACGTAACATGAAACATTTAATCCACATTTCGATACTTCGAAAAGTTTTAAAAGACCCCCTGATATAATGAACTCGTCTCAATCCATTAATTGATTGGATTGGCAAATCAACCTGTTAACAAGGCATTAGTATAAAAACTTCGTGGAAGCCATGCTTCTTTTCCGAAATCGATTTTCTTTTTAATAATAATAGGTTGGACTTTACACCAATATGTAATATCTTGGTCACTCTGACCGAGTTATTCCTTTGTTTTGATTAATTTGATTATTACTATTATTTTTTTTTTTTTGCTGGTTGTAATTTTGAATAAATATTTTAGTATCGTTGTATAGTTCGTGAAACGATGAAAAGAAGTTAAAAGAGAAAAAGTATTTCCCACTTGAAATAGTAGGCCTTTTATCGAAAAGGTTGATTAGACATTAAAAACACTTGCTAACCAACATCATTAATTTCATTGCAACTTTTGAAATTAAAATATTCATTACGGACAAAACCAGGGGTGATTCACTAAAAGTTAGAATTATTCCCAACAATGGACATGATTTATTATGGAGCTATAACACGGCCATTGATCACAAAAATCGATTTTTATCCCAGTTGGGAATCTAGCTGTAAGTGAATAACCCGGTCCTGCTTACCTGTACTATTAGTATTACAAATGAGCAAAGAATGATTTGCTGAAAACAAATAAATAAAATCTCTGGCCATACCTACTATTAGGATTATTTAAATAACAACAACAGCAAATAATTTGAGCCAATGAAGAAATAGCCTTTTACGACATTAATGGCATTAATAACATTAATAAAGAAGTTAATAAAATTGTAGCAGTTACTTTAGGCAAATTTCACAAAATCAATTGACAAAACGATTATATCAAATACGAATCAAATTGATTTTTAATTTCATGTGAGACATCAAAATACACAAATAGTCTTGGTGTTTATATTTCACTAATATTAAGAAAGGCCATAAGTATAGAGTAACGCCCTTTTAGTTATGTTGTGTAAAAAATTCTCGGTCATGAAACTTGGGGAAACTATACTATCCATGAACTGGCTTAACCTTTTGGATCCTTTTCTAATAAGAATACTTTTGGAATTTAAATTGGACGTTGAACGACAATAGTTTTGTCCAAACTTAATTTTCCTCTCGGCTATAATGAAGTCGACACTTCATTTTCGTTCAAACTAAACCCATTTTCCACTCGACTTAGATAGTCAAATAGTTGATAGCACTGAAATCAGGTAATTCCATCACCAAAAGTGTAATTTATTGTATTTCATCTCATCTTCCGCTTTCGTGTTGAAGCATGTTGGCAAAATCTAAATTGACTAAATTGACTAAATTGACTCTTGAAACTTTGTTATGATTTAATACAATTATGACGTCACTACAGTGATTTTTTTTTAATCCGTAATTATCCCCTGCCCCCAGACATAGAATTGAATAACTATAGGGGACAATGAATATCCAGCGACATGACCAATTAAATGCAATCGTGCCCCTTTTTTGTTCTTTTTATTACAACTTTCATCCCACTATCTCACCGGATTAATGATTAAATGGTTTAATTGGGGCATTTGGAATGCTAATTATACACTGTTTGAGTTTGAGTAGAACCGAAAACTTTCATTATTCTTTGGGATGGGGATTGAATGCGTAATAGGTCCAGGTTACAAAGGCCTGGTCTAATGTTCATGTATCCTGAAACCATTATGACATAGGGATGGGTGGGCTGACAATGGTCCATTTCCTAAAGGGGGCGTCGCTTGTAGTTAATCGTTGAGCGGGCAACAATTAAAAAACCTCAGCTGCCAGTAGACCTATTCGCTTTCTCTTCGCATCAGCTTAACTAGCCCTCCGGGTATTGCGGAAGGGTTTAACTGAGGATTAACCAAAGGGTGAACAGAACTTTAAGGGTGGCCTCTTTTCTTCCTACATTCCATACTTTCAATGTTCTTTTGATGAGGCATTGGTGGTCTAATTAGAGGATTAGTGAGTGACGTATTAGGATTAAGTTAATCGGCCAGGCAAGCTGCTGCCCTACTCCTTTGAAGATGGAGAATATCTTCTTATTGAATTGTAATGGGTGTTTATATTCATGTTCTATTGAGCGGGAAACAAGGCAAAGATCTATATTATATGAGTTAACTTTCGACACTTACTTCCGTATTGTGCGTCATGGTTTGTTGCAACAAAAACGTATACTGGAGACGCCAATCTTATTGCAATACATTGTATTTTGAGCTCCACAAACCAATTATGAATATGCCCATTTTTGGAGAGAAAACTGCATGTTTACCTTTCAGAGTTATTATATTGATTTACGGAAAAGTAAGTTTTGGGGAGAGCAGTACCTATGAAGCCTGCCGTACCGCGACCCAAAATACAGTGCTAAATTATGGAGTTATATCCATGGTTAAATACTACAAAAAAAGGGGAAACAATTTGGGCACCTTTGTTAGCCCAATAAAAGTGAGATTTTCAAAAGGAGATTCATAACCCGCTATCTTTCCTAAAGATCTGTTTGTTTTTTTCTGTTGATATACATATGGATATTTATACCTAATTTATAAAGGCGTTGATTTTCTACAAAAACTAATAACATTTTTGTGCATTTTGCTTGTCCCTTTTTGGTCATTTAAGATTTCAATTACAATCTCTGCTATCCTTCCCCACTTCCTTCTCTATTCCTATTTCAATTTCAGTTTCCCCCTCCCCCTCTCTCTCTTGTTATCCACACAATCATCATGTACTCAACGCCAAAAGTGCTTTTCTCCCCTTATTTTTTTCTCTATACATCTCCAGCATATACAAAGAAAAAACACACCTGAGATGGCGCTATTGCTTTTGCGTAATGTTTTTTTTCTTTTTTTCTTTCCCAGTCAAATAAAATCATCATCCCTTTTAATTTGGGTATACCTTGTCAGGCGCGTATCCAGGATTTCGCACAACCCGGGGGGCCCGACGTGAATTTGGCGCCCTGTGAACTTTTCAAATATGCGCCCCCCCCCCCCCCCGGCAGGCAAACATAGGCCTACGGCTTAAATGTAGTGAAGGATTTTGAATAATATTTTTTTTTTTTTTTTTTTTTTTTTTTTTATTATTATTTTTTTTTTTTTAATACTTGCCAATGGTGAATTCATGGAAAGAATTTTCTAGGTATATGAGGTATTACCGTATAGATGAAAATACGAATATTTCTAAATACGAGCGCGAAGCGCGCATCAGATTTCTTTCCCCTCTACTTTAGGATCAGAAAGCAAAAGAATTCTAAGCATTAAGGGGTAATCAATTTTGTTTAGCTCTTCATCAGAATATCATATGAACGGGAGCTGTAATTTGTTATCAAAACGATTTGAAAGCAAGCCATATAAAATCATGTGAAATTTGTCCATCAAGTAATGTGAAATCAAACAAAATGTATATTGATGTTTTGTTGTTTAGAAGCCTCATAATCTGGTTACAAGAAAGAAAAAATAGGCGAGAGTGAATCGCGAGCAGAAATTTGATGTATCGGAATGATCTCTGAAAACGTGACATTTTATGCATTCGTCAGGAACACAATGTAATAACTCTTTGGAAAATGAAGCGAGCGCGAAGGGCGATCGAAAATTTTGCTCTATGTAATAGAGACCTGAAGTTTAGGATCAATTTGGCCTCCATAATTAAAAGACCGTATGTTGCCCAGTAATTTTACATGATTATGAAAGAGAGATGAATATCTATCTGTCTAGCTGCTTATCTATCCTTCTGCTTCCCTCCCTAAGTTTAAGATAAATTTGGCGCCCCTAAGTTTAAGCTCAATTTGGCGCCAACTAATCATTTGGCGCCCCCTAATGTTAGTTTGAATTGGCGCCATACATGTACGATTTAGGTGATTTGATGCCCCTAGGAAAATGCAAAAATAAATGTAACGTGTATTCAAATAAATTGAAATGTCTTGATGATTAGTATCCTATAATGCAAATTATGGTCAGAGGAAAAACACAGGCGAGAGCGGAATTTTGATGTCTTTGAATGATGAAAAAACATGGAATTGCATGCGTTCCTCAGGAACACAATGTAATAACTCATTGGGAAAAGAAATGATGTGAGCGCGTAGCGCGAACCAAAATTTTGCTATATTTATATACAGACCAGGAGGAATGAGACCATATTTCTAATACCAAGTTGTTGCCCCTTAGTTTCAGGTAAATTCGGCACACCTCCCTAAGTTCAAAATAAAGTTGGAGCCCCT
>CALNVZ010000674.1:21850573-21885033 GCA_940671915.1 Paracentrotus lividus
ACCATTTTAAAGACCCCTTCTGTTTTTTTTTGGTGTGTGTTTTGGGGCCCTTAATTTCAGGTAAATAGATGTAGTGGAGCCACTAAGTTAGAAAATTTTGCACCCTAAGTCTCAGGTCAATTCGCACCCCTACATTTGAGCTCAATCTGGCGTCCTTTAATTTAAGATCGATTTGACACCCCCTTAACTTCAGGAGTTAATCACGCCTTAAGTCTCAGGTCAATTCAGCGCCCCTTAATTTCAGATCATTTTGCGCCCCTACATTTATCATAATTTGGCTCCCTTACTGTTTAAGATCATTTTGGCGCCCCTCTAGGTTTAAGTTCGATTTGGCGCCCCTAATCTAAGGTCGATTTTGCGCCCTCCTAAATCTAAGGTCGATTTAGCGCCCTTAAGTTAAGGTCGATTTGGAACCCCATCTAAGTTTCGGGTCAATTTGGCGCCCCCACGTTAAGCTCTTTTTGGCGCCCCTCTAATTTTAAGTTGATTTGGCGCCCCTAAATTTAGGTCGATTGGCACCCCCGATTTAAGTTCGGGTCAATTTGGCGCCCCACGTTAAGCTCATTTTGGGCCCTCTAATTTTAAGTTTGATTTGGCGCCCCCTAAATTTAAGGTCGATTTTAGAGTTTAAGGTCGATGTGCGTCCACCTATGTTGAAGGTCAATTTGGCGCCCCTATGTTTAATCTCAATTTGGCGCCGCCTTAGTTTAGGTCCATTCGCACCCTAAGTTTATGGCTTATTGCTTAGTTTACTGTCGATTTGACGCCCTGAATTTTTTAAGGGCGCCCCCTTCCCTCCCCCTTTTCAATTTGCGCCCTTACTTAGTTTAAGGTCGATTCGGCGCCCCTAAGTTTAATATCAATTAGATGCCCCTCAGTTTCGGGTCAATTTGGCCCCTACGTTTAAGCCTCATTCTCCCCCTAGTTTAATGTCGATTGGCGCCCCTAAATTTACTGTCGATTTGGCGGCCCCCTAATTTAAGGTCGATTTGGCCGCCCCTATAAGTTTAAGGTCAATTTGGCGCCCCTTAGTTTACTGTCGATTTGGCGCCCCTAAATTTAAGGTCGATTGCGCCCCTAAGTAAGGTCAATTTGGCACCCCTTAGTTTACTGTCGATTGGCGCCCCCCCCCTAAATTAAAGGTCGATTTGGCGCCCCTATCATGTAAGGTTAATTGGCGGCCCCTTGTTACTGCGGTTTGGCGCCCCAAATTAAGTCGATTGGTGCCCTTAGTTTACTGTAGATTTGGTGCCCCTAAATTAAGGTCGATTGGCGCCCCGAAGTTTAAGGTCAATTTGGCACCTATTTACTGTCGATTTGCGCCCCTAAATTTAAGGTCGATTTGGCCCCTAAGTTAAGGTCAATTTGCACCCCTTAGTTTACTGTCGATTTGGTGCCCTAAATTTAAGGTCGATTTGGCGCCCCGAAGTTTAAGTCAATTTGGCACCCTTAGTTTACTGTCGATTTTGGCGCCCCCCTAAATTAAGGCGATTTGGCGCCCTATAGTTTAAGGTTAATTTGGCGCCCCTTAGTTTACTGTCGAATTGGCGCCCCTAAATTTTAAGGTTCGATTGATGCCTCATAAGTTTAAGGTCAATTTGGGCGCCCTTGTATAGTTACTGTCGATTTGGCGCCCCTAAATTTAAGGTCGATTTGCGCGCGCCCCCTAATTTAAGGTGATTTGCGCCCTAATTTAAGGTCAATTTGGCGCCCCATAGTTTACTGTCGATTTGGCGCCCCAACCCCATTTTTTCAAGGGCGCCCCCTTCCCTCTCCTTTTTTCCCTCTCTCTCTTCTCTCTCTTCTCTCTTCCTTTTTTTTTTTTTTTTCCCTCCTCTTTTCCTCTTTTCCCTTCCTCTTTCCCCCTTTTTCCCTTCTCTTTTTTTTCTCCTTTTTTTCTTTCTTTTTTTCTTTCCTTTTTCTCCTTTTCCTCTTTTCCGGGCCCCCTGCGCGCCCCCGGGGGGCCCGGCCCGTAAAGCCCCCCCCAGAATACGCGCATGCCTTGTGGAGATATCAATCAAACTTGTTTACTGTTCCTCCATCATATTCCATAAAGTCGAAAATCTGTTCTTTAGTCAAAAACAAACTAATGAAAACACTGTAAATATATAATTTAAGAAATGTCCAAGTCAAGATGAGACCGACCAGCCCCATACGCTTTTATGGATATTTATATCTAATTTAAATTTTTTTTTAAAACTCTGAAATTTTAAATGAAACGCTTTAGAAAGGCGACAACCCTACCTTTCAAAATTCATATTTTTCTATGAAAGATACTGAAACGGCCAATACAAGACACATTGAAAACAAAGGTCCACAATTTCAGAATAAAAAAAAATACATGTACTTCCCAAATATATTACAGTTTAAGACTTTTTTTTAATTATCATCTGATCATACCATTTTGAAGTTAAAAAAAGAATAATAATAAAAAAAAAAAATTAGATATCGTCCGTCATATGCCAAAAGGGCCTTGACATTTTCAAAGGCCATTCATGTTATATAGACAAACAATACTGAAAACTGTAAGGCCGTTTTGGCAAAAGGCTGACAATATGTGAACCAATACTTTTAATGAAGGGAAACGATAAAATAGAGAAATTAAGAGTTGACAAGGCATTTATTTAGTAAGCATTTCACAAAATACTTTGAGTATATACATAATAAAAAAGATGTTTAAAATGGACGGATTCTAGCATTGCTTCATGAACACTTTAGCTTCGTCAGCATTGTCATTAAGTACAAACATCTTTATGAAGAAGACAAAACAAAACTGATACATACATCATGCAATAAATATTTATCATGGACAGATTCTAGTGTTAATTCAAACACAGAACATTTTAAGGATAATAACATCAGTAACTGGTAACATTACGGCCCATATTCTGCTATGAAGACTAAGTTTATATGCGTCGTAAATTCGTACAAAGCTATTGTGCCCGGTTGTGCGATCCTTTTGTCTGATGCGGAACGCACAATACCTCTGTACGAACTTGCGATGCATACAAAAGAGTTTACAATGAAAATTTGAAACAACCATTCTTATTGGTTCAAAGTGAGTATTTTAATGCAATTGCACATGCTTCAAGGATCCTGATTGGTCACTATCAATATGCAAATGATAGTTACTCTGTATGTAACAGGGCCCTAGAGTTTGAGACATGTATAGAGATTTCATGCAATGCTGGTTTTATTCTCTCTGTGGGGGTGCAGTGGCGGATCCAGGCGGGGGCGCAGGGGACGCGCGCCCCCTCTAAAATTTGAAAACGACTCATGGAATGTACACGGTAAAATCAGAAAATTTCTGCGTCACACGCCCTCATCGGGACTGGCGCCCCATCTATTTTCAAATCCTGGATCCGCCTCTGGGGTGCATGTACAAATGTGGCTTCTCGGCTAGAATAATTTGCCAACTCCACTGCCTTTCCACCATATTACAGAAATGCATGGGAAAGAGAAGGATGATCAAACAGAAAATGAATAACATTCTAGTTGCAAAGTTTATGATTTTGAAAAATGAAGGAAACTGACCAGAAAAATATATGAAAAAAATGAGCAAAGAAAATGGTGTACCATAAGGATTTCGAACCGGAGACCTCTTGGTTACTTGTCAGGTGCTCCACCAGCTGAGCTATAGTAAACACACACTAGGTCCATCCCTGAAACCAGTTAATTCTTCAATGCTTTAGTCGTCAAAGGCTATTGAAACCTGGCATAAACCCGATGGTACCCCATTTTCTTTGCTCATTTTTTTATATCAAAGTTTATGATTGCAACCCTGTAAAATATACATCTTCATTACAAAAACATCATTCAAAACTGTTATATACAAGATATTAAAGTAAACATCATGGATGGAATACCTTGAAAAATTTAACAAAAATTACAATACTTATAAGCTAATTAACATTGCACATAAATTGAACTTGATTTGAGATAATAACATTGTACTATGTCCAGGACCAGAAGTTAATGTCCATGTAACACGGCATAAACATTTAATTGACATAGCCAATTACATGATAATATTTTAATAAATTGTACATGATTTTGTAACATGTATGGAACACTGAAAAACAAAAATACTTAACATTTTCATAGGAAATTCTTAAGTTTTCTCTCATTTTCAAAATTCAATGTTTATGGATGCTTGTTATTGACAAACATCACTTTGAGTGAACTTTACAATTACATCTATGTCAATCTCCTCTACATATAAACAAAAAGAAGAACAAAATATTCAAGATTATCATAAGGGAAATCAAGTAAACTTAATAGATTGAATGATTCTAAAGCAACAAACGAAAAAGCAATACATAGATTGTACCCAACATGACAAGCATTGCACATATTGATTTCACAAACAATAACTGTATCAAACCACCATTCAATTATGTTCAGGGCCAGATAGAAGAAGTTATCCATGTTACAATTTATATCTACATATTTGATGGAAATTTCAGACTAGAACTACTGAGCATGCTCAGTCCACATCTACTGCAGATATGTAGCATTACTATGCATTAACCTTACTATTGTACTGTGCATGTGTATTGTGTGTGTGTGTGTGTGTGTGGGTGTGTGTTGTGATGTGTGTGTGGGCTTGTATGACCTACCAATCGGGGACATTTTTTAGTTTTTAAACTTCAATAAAGGGGCTCGACAAGTGGGGACGTCCCGGTCCATATTCTCCTGATAAAATATTCCTAAAACTATTATGTGGACTTTCATTCACATATCAGCGAAAGTCCCCACTTGTGGATAAAGATAAGGAGCATGTGTTTTCAATGTGGTATAGCGCAGCTTGTGATCGTGACAGTCTGTAAATCCCCATTGTCCAGTTAAAAATAAACTTCTTCAGCACCGCGGTACGCCCTCAGCTTAAGGGACGTCATCGCGCTAGTTCGCCATTGAACGGTTAAAAATAAAATTTCCTTCAATGCGGTACGCCGCTTAAGCTATGGTGCCGTCATCGCGCTGAGTTCCCATTTGAACGGTTAAAATAAAATTTCACATGCGGTACGCTCGCTAAGCCTAGGTGTACGTCATCGCGCTGAGTCATCTTGAACGTGTAAAAATAAATCATTTTATGCTGTTCACTTGTTAATGGTGTTTTTGTATACTTTAGTTTTTCGCGGACCGATCAAAATAGGTCAGCCGACTATTGTCCCTCTCCTTTTTCCTCCGTGCGCTCCCCTCCCCCCCCCCTCCCCATCCCCTCCACACCTATTCATTTTGTGCAAGTGATGTGAGTTGCTGATAAGAGGCTGAGAACCATTCAAAGCGTTTCAAGTTTCCAGATATTAAGTAGGTAATTGAATCTTTCTATGATGTTATGTTGCCACTGAGCATGAGGTGACAAATTAGAATGACCTCCGTATATATGTAGCTAAAAATTAACTGTTAAGTTCTAAAAGTAGAGGTTAACTTGTTTGATTTAGACCATAGACTAGTCTAAAACTAAAGCAAGACTAATCGCTAAGCTAGATCTTATTCTCTTTAAAATCTATGGTCTTGCATTCGCATAGGGGTCTTAAAACTAGTCCTTTTCTGAAGTTGTAACGGGAGTTCATGTTAAAATGGACCAGAACTAGAGCTTTATTCCTTCATAATACACCTGTAGAAATTTCTCCCTGAGTCTTCATTTTTATTGCATGAGTACAATGGACTGTCTTTGACATTTTGTGATGGAACTCTATTGCTATATATTTGCATATAGAGAAATAGAACTTGGCACTGTTGCCATTGTCATTCTGGAACACTATGATACCCTACCATTTCACAGTTACCTGCGGGGGACAGGTTTAGTCACTTTAACATTGATAGTTGAGTTGGGGTGGGTTGCTCATCTGGTCCTTAATTTAGAGGGCTTAATTTACCAGTGAGGTAAGTAGAGGTCTAACCTAGTGCAACCAATTATTAGTTTATGATAAATTATGTGCGTACACAGTAATCAATTTACTTAACAACTATGTCAGAACCCCATACCTTAACTTAAGCTAACGAGAAAGAAATAAGCCAATGACTCCTTCGTCCTTTGTTAAATTCTTTTAAATTTACGTGACAGCCGGCTAATGGGTTAGCATTATAAAATATCTGTTGATTTTGTTTACTTTTATTCAGCATTGCTGGCTTTTTTTGTGGCTGTTTCTAGGGCATGGTGGGCCTCATGTGGAGAAATCATGGCTGTGTAATTAGTTATAGGCCTATTAATGAATTAGACATTCACTAAACAATTATGAAGAATAAAATATATTAGAAGGAACATGAGAATGAGTAAAGATCTATATCTAAGCTCTATCATCACGAAAGGTGTCTTCATGAGTCCTCGGTCCCACGAGCCTACGTCCACGGACCTCGGTCCACGAGTCTACGTCCCACAGGTAATTATTTTCCCACGAGTCCAGTCCCACGAGACCTACGTCCCCGAGTCCTACGTTCCCGAGGCCTATCTATCTAGTCTATCCCACTGATTCTACTCTCCACGACAGCCCACGGAGACCTACGTCCCACGGACTACGTCCCACGAGTCTAGTCCACGAGTCTATGCATCATCACGATCCCTACATCTAACACCTCACCCCTATCCTCGGTCCCACGAGGCCTGATCACAATATATGATGTTTGGCTGCGTCCAAATTGACTAAATTTATGATGGATGTCTCAAATGACTAGATTCATGATCTTGTAAGTTTGATTAGTACCACGGGCATTGGGTTGCTGCAGGGTTTTTTAAATCGGAAATATTATGATTTATACTTGAGTAGCATCATTATGCTATTCTGAGGGGGTCCACGGGCACTGGCCAGGATAGGGCAAAAGGGGCGCACAAAGGATGAAAGGAAATAGAGAGGAAGGAAAAAGGAAAAAGGAGAGAAAGGAAGAAAGGGAGAAAGGGGGGGGGAGTAAGAGACAAGAGGAAAAAGGAAAAAGACAAAGAACCAAAAAAAAAGGGGGGGAAGGAAAAGAAGAGCCGCGAGAGAGAGAGAGAGAGAATATAATGATTTAAAATAAATAAAACAATTATACGTGGCGCAAAATTGACGTATATTTTAGGGGTCAAATTAAACGCTGGTTAGGGGCGCCATTAATCCAAAATCCTGGGGCATCAAATATAACCTTAAAGAGGTACCAGAAACTGAGGGTGCCAAATTGATTTTAAATTAGGGGTACCACATCGACTGTATGTAGGGCGCTAAATCGATCTTTAACATAGGGCTCTAAACTGATCGTAAAACTAGGGCAACAAATTGATCTTACTGTGAGGGGGAGGGGTATTGGATTTGACAGACGTGTATCATAAGATAGACTATTTACGTCTGGACCGACTTTTAACCGTCACTATCCGAGAGACGTGGACTGGTTTCAAGCAGGGTCCACTCCCATGTCTATTTTAGGCTGATCATAGAGCATGAGGGGGTACTTGATAGGAGGCGGCGGTAATTTAATTTGATTTTTGAATGGCGCAGGGGAGGCGGGGGGGGGGGTTAAGAGAAACCCCATGAGCAGTGTGTCTTCTGATAGGGTTGGATATATGGTTTTATTGAACCAAAAATTGGGCGTTTAAAATCTGAAACAAGGTGAGTTGATTTTTCTGATTTTTATTGATAAGTTTTCAAACAACCCTCCCGACGCCCCAAGATTATAACAAAATTGGGATGTGTTACGGTTCACATACGCAAGGCGTCACTGAACAATGTTGCAGTTTAAAGCAAATGATGAATACATACATAGATACGGAGGGGCTTGAAGGTGCGCGCCCTCGTAAAAAATAGAAGCCCCCCCCCCCCCCCCCCCCCCCCCCCGACGACAAAAAAAATAAATAAATAAATAAATATGGTTGGGTAGGCATTTTTCCATCCCGCCATGAAAATGTTTTAATTTGAAATTTCCTTCTTGAACTTTATTAGGGTTTGCTGGTTGTGTCAGACAGTCATAGATCCAGGGGAAGGGGCCGCCCGCTGATAACAAAAAAAAAACAAGAAAAAGGCCCTAGAATGGGGTATACACCGCCACCCCCACATGTAACCACATGTAACCAAAATGTTTTAGTAGGGTTACACGCAGTTGATGAAAAGGCCATACATTAAAAAGTAGCCATACATATTTTGTGCTTCACTTTATATTTCTGTTTAACATGTTTTCAGGAGCAATGCCATTATCTCTTATTGGCAACGAGCTAGACTAGTTCGCGATTTTAGTTCTCGAGAGTCGTGGAGATGCTCTCCTGATCTTCGGAGAGAGGTGCTGGGATATTGATTTTAAAAAGTTCTTTCAGTTGCTAGCGCAAGCAACCTGACATCGCCGATACTCGTTTGTCTATACTATACACAAAATTCGGTCGCAACTAGTTCGCGACCCCAGTCTCTGTAGGCTGCAGATGTCGCCGACATCTTTCTTGGGTCTCCAGGGAATCGCCCCCCAAAATCAAACATCTCTGGCATTTTTCAAAGTCTTTTAATTTTGATTTTGGGAGATTTGAGGGGTTGTGCAGAAATTTACTCAGCAATATACAAACGAGCGCGTTTTGAGGTTTAAATGAACGAAATCTGCCATAATAAAAAATAAAATACTGCATTGATTACCAATGAATTTAACAAACATCCGTCCTAGTAAGTCCTAGGTATGTGCCAAATTATTTATTTTCATTTAACCTATAGGCCTATTTAAATCTAAGCAGAGCAGACGCGCAAGCTAAAAAACAAAATCAAACAAACAAAACACAAAACAAAACAAAACAAACAAAAACAAAACAAAAACAAAAAACAACCATTTGGGGCCTGAGCCCGATTTCGTCTCACAAATTCTAAATACCATGCGAGCAGGAAAGTTTAGGCTAACATGAACAGAAATCTTGCAATATAAGAATCATGATAAATGCTCAATTATTAACGAGGTTAACAAAACAACACTGGGACCCGAAGGGAATGGGATGGGGAGGGAGGGTAATTCTGCAGAATATAGTCAGGCGCAGATCCAAGAAATCGAATGAACTCATTTCGGTGGCCCAATTGTCCTGGGAAAAAGGGCCTATTATGTTACTCATGGGTTTACGCCCTGTAAGTTCATTGTGTGACTCTGTCTGCGTCCGCTACTTCTATAGCGAGAAACTGCATGGACACTCTAGGTAGATAAAGTTTAAGCTAATTTATTTTATGTCAAAGATTGTTGTTATCTGCAATTTTTTGCAATTATAAGTATATTACAATTAAAATAGGCTTAACATACATTAAAATATCAATAAAAAGGCCAAATAATGGAGACTTGCATTACGCAAGTTTTTATATCATTTCTTCTCCATTTTTTTAAGGACCTCCGTCTTCGCAGGAGTATAATTTTACAAAAAATTATATTCCTGATGAAGACGCATGTCTCCCTTCGAAAATGAATGAAATGAATAAAGAACTTGGTGTAATATGCCATATCCTGACTATTTGCTTTTGTTTGATGACTGCCAAAATGTGAAACTCTTGTTGCTTAAATATAATAGATAATATAAATAATTAATCTGCGATTTAATAATGAAAATATAATGATAAATAATAAATAATAACAATAATAAGCCCCCGAGCGAAAAATTGTTAGAGTTCGTGGACATGATGGAAGAAACACGAGTGTGGAAAGCCCATTTCAGCTTTAAAAAAAATACATCACCCGCGTAAATTCGGGAGGGTAATTGTTACATTCCATCCCCCATCTTTTATAATGAGGATGCACCCCCCCCCCGGTGTCTACGCCCCTGTTCGGGATTCATGATTATGACTCTCAAATTCGAGAAATTAGATTTAAATGTAATCATTTGATAAATATGTAATTAGATTCTCAAGGTGTAAATCTTAATTTTTCATGTAAACCAAAGAACTACATTCATTAAAAATATATCGCAACTAATGGGTGGAAGCTAATTTCGCGGAGATGGATTTTGAGACGAATTGGACTACTTTTAGACTCCCTACCCTCCCCAACCTTTAGACGAGTTGTGAGACGGTTTTGAACTTGTCGCGGAGACGTCTCCGAATACTCTTTTTCCGTCGCGGAGAAGCCTCCTATATTTTTTTTTTATGTATTGTTCGGGCGACGTCTCTGCGACGCGAGCGGATCTGGGGGTGGGGTGGGGGGGGGGTGGGGGGGTAATCTGGACCGTCACTACTTGAGAAGGATTAGGGACGGTCTTTAGAGATAGGTCCCAATTCGTCTCAAACCGCCTCCGCGAAATGAGATGCCACCTTATTCGCCTGTAGTGCCTATGTAATTACCCCACAACTAAATTAATTCATGTTGCTATAATTCGCTTACAAAATGTTCATGATGTTGAAAAACATTCTGATAAAAAAAATACGATAATGAGAAAAGATCCCAGGCCCCGTGGGACGCCTAGGCTCGGGGGAAAATACTCGGCCTTGTTGGACGTAGGACTCGTGGACGATTAGGTCTCATGGGACGTAGGACTCGCTGGACGTAGGTCATCGTGGGACGTAGGACTCTGAATACGCAATAAAAAAAAAAAAAAAAAACCTCGTGGGAGTAGGACGTTGGGAGCTAAGCTCGTGGACGTAGGACTCGTGGGACGTAGGCTCTCGTGGGGACGTAGACTTCGTGGGACGTAGGACTCGTGGGAAAATCTCGGGCCTCGTGGGAACGTAGGACTCGTTGGCGACGTAGGTCTCGTGTGACGTAGGACTCATCGGGAAAGGGGAAAAAAAAAAATATTCCACCACCAGGGCCTAATCGTGGCAAACGACGTAAGGACTCGTGGACTGATGGCTCGTGGGACGCTCAGGAAACTCGTGAGAACGGGACTCGTGGACCCTCCCAGAACAGGGTTCTAAAGATGTGTCTCAAGAATGGTTTAAACAAGAGAATAAACCCGTTTTTTTTTATTTGGTAAGTCCTGAAGGAAATCTGTTTATTTTTAGCTAGATCTATCATAGATTATTTAAGAAGTAGGCTATGAATAACCTTAATTTGCGTTTTTCCTACATACCTTGAAAATGAATCTTTTTGACATCGGGTTAAAAGGTTCGGATTATTTTGTTCCTCACAATTTGCAAGATAGAAATTTGAAAATGTACTGAAACAAATGTTTCTCAACCTTAATGTCTACACATGTTTATAAGACTGTGGATTATTGTTCAATGTTAATGTTTCACTAGATTTTAGATAATTTCATCTATATAAATATTACCATTTTACCAGATTGAGTGTACACTCTGTGAATTTATATTATCATTTCAGGACAATGCCATCATAATGTTCTTTTTTGTGTGGAATTATTTTCAAAAGAAGATTTCAAACTTAGCCAAATTTTGCACAAAGGCCACTCTGAAAGAAAAATAAATCAACCAAGCTATTTAAAAACTCACTTTCAAAGCACAAAAAAAAAAAAATGGTAGAGTTTCTGCATTAACACCATCCCTAGGTCTAACAAAGCTATTCTTTCTAATCAATTCGGTTAGTTAATTGTAGGCCTACATTTCCAACGTTATAATCAATAACTTAATACTTTTACGTTCAGAGCCAACTGTAGACATTCATGTATATAATCGATGCTTGTTTTATGATTTCGACAAAACTAGTTTTGTTTTTGCAATACTTGCATGGTACATATATATGTATAACTTAAAAGAAATAATTTCAAAATAGAAATTGGGATTTGCACTCTAAATATTGTACTGTAAATAAATCAATTGGTTGGACTATCATTCTATTTTTAAATGTTTTCTTTCTATAGTTTGCCAAAGGAGACAGAGTGCAGGCGCTGGCCCCAGATGGCAGTTTATGCAGCAGTCGTTTAGAAGTGAATAAGGTAATGCTCTCACGTTGTTAGGTTTGAAAAAATTTATTGAATTTGTGCAATGACACCGATACTGAGGAAAAGTACTCCTCTGGACATATAAAACTTCAACTATAATACCATGCAGCCACAACCTCCCCAGGCAAAGTGTTGTCTCTTTCCAATTACATGAAGTTCAGACCATATAAAAGGAATCAAAAGCAAAATAAGTTTTTGTTACAAATTAAATGGAAAGATATTTAGAACTTTCATGTGAATCAGAGCGAGTAATTTTTTTACAGCCTCTAGTATTATATAGACTTCAAGAACGTGTAGGAGGCAGTAACATTCTTGCCTAATTTTGTTTGAAGGTGTCCAATATGACACACCATATATACGCAATTATTGAGAAACAAAGTGGTTAGTTTAATTATGTGAGATGATACATGAATCTTTAAATAGAAACGTGAAGTGCGTTTTGTGGCATGTGGCATTCATTATATACCCCTCCCCTCCCGCCTTTGAAAAACAATTAAGCCATGGATCAATGAGTTTAAAGGGCATTCATTGAAAATAGGCTCTATATACACGATTAAGAGCTTAAAATTGTTCATTATTGAGGAGGGGTTCCTCTCTTCAGCTAAAAGAAAACACCCAAAAAACAAACTCATACTGTAAGTCATGATGAATAAATAAACCAAATTTCATTTAAACAATAATTGCTTCTGTGATATTAGGCCAACATACATCTGAGACTTTTTTCTTTATTATAAAGTATATAGTTAATCAAAACAATTATTGTAGAAAAGTTAAGTGAATGAATTTATCAAATTCATATTTTCAGGTAAAGTTCATCTTCACTTCAGCGAGGATGACACAAGGAAATGGCTTCTTCCCCACCAAGTTAAAGGTAGGAATATTTCACCCCGTTTACTTCGGACATAGGTCGACAGCCCCCCCCCCCCCATGTTAAAATTACAATATTTTCGCAAACAGCATTACTTGATTATCATGATATTTTGATTTCCCTTTGTGTAACGTGTCTCTTTTGCAGTAATTGCCAAATGCAAATTTGAACATAATGTTATCCACATGCTTGTTATGGAGGCAGTGTCTGTGAAATTTGCAAGTAAATTGTCATCTAGATTTCAAATTAAGCTCAGTTATCCAATTGAATTGCACTCTCTCTAGCTTATTTATTTATATAATTGTGGGAAATGCATGTCAAATGACAGGTGTTGATGTGTACTGTAAGACACAGTCTAAATTGGGACAGTAGGTATTTTACCATGGTTATGATAAAGTGTGGCATAAGTTTGGGGAAGCAAGAAATATGCCTTTCCACAAAACCTGACTCTTCTGAGAGGAAAAATATTACCCACTGTTCATCTAATCAAGTTATTGAAAGGAAAATGATATTGTGATGCTCTGAAAATGAAACTCTGAGGTGAAAGTAAAACTTTCTCACTTCAACCCTTATTTGATTTTTTTTTGTATGTTATATTTTATCTGTCACCAGCTTCGAAAGATGGAGTGGAAGCCATCCGAGATGATGATCAGAGACAGTGTAAGAAAAGTAAAAGGAGACAAAATGTAGAAGATGATAAAATTCAATGCAGAGAAACTGGTAAGAATAAGCAGGGAAAAGGAAAGGGTGGAAAAGTAAAAACGAAAGTTATTGCTGAGTACATAGTGGGGCTAGAGGGAGAACGAGAAGGGACACAACATTGCAATGATGAAAAGGAACAAGTGGAAGAAGATAGAGGACACATTAGAGAAGGTGGAAGACAAGCTAGAAATGATGGAAAGGGGCAAGCTAATGAAGATGGAATGAGACAAGAAAAAGAAAGTGACTGGAAGCTTGATGAAGAAGATACAAGGACGAAAGAGATAGTTAGCGAAATGAACGAATGCACCGAAACTGGAAAGGAGAGACATGAGCCATATCAAAACTATCTTCCTGCTGTTACGAAACTACCAAACATTGAACAAAAATGTTCAGATGAAAACATGAACGAGAAAGATGGAACTGTTTATGATGCAGATATAAATGATTGTGATATAAGTGATGTTAACAGTACAGATGATAACAGTGGTACTAATAGTGACAGTTCCTATGTCCCAGAGACTGATGTTGAGGAGGAACTTGAATCGGAAGACTTCATCCCACGCAAGTATTTCTTTTTTTCAGATGAAAACATGAACGAGAAAGATGGAACTGTTTATGATGCAGATATAAATGATTGTGATATAAGTGATGTTAACAGTACAGATGATAACAGTGGTACTAATAGTGACACTTCCTATGTCCCAGAGACTGATGTTGAGGAGGAACTTGAATCGGAAGACTTCATCCCACGCACGTATTTCTTTTTTTAGAAATATCCTGCCTATCTGAATGTAATATCAGATAACTATTATCAGCTTTCATTGAATCAATCAAAACCTGTTTAATGCAAATTTCTCAAAAGATTCTATTGCTGATGGAAAATTCCCTTGATTTATTAAAACCTTGACAATCGTCTTTGCTCGAAAGTTTAACTAAAACTAAAACTGGAGCATGACAAAATGTTTTCTGATTAATATTTAGTTGAAACTAATGCAGTTGTAAGTAGATTGCTGTGTTGTTGTACAGGTGCATACTTTGCTACATCTTGCTGAGAACTGGTTTCTTTTACAAGTTAAAAAACATTATTTGGTTTACAGTAATGTTGTATAGTAGCTTACATGTTTATATCTTTAATACAAAGAATTGGTTTCTTTACGAGTTGAAAGACCATTACATGTATCTGGTTTTACTGTGATGTACAGACATACATTGTTATATGTTACAAAAAACCTGGTTTCTTTTACAAATTTAAAGACCATTATTTGGTTATAATTGATGTTATACAGTAAAGTAACAGGCGTTGTTATATCTTACAAAGAACTGGTTTTATTTAATGAGAACGAAACCCCAAACTTCTATACCTTTTCTCAGAAGCAGAAAAAACATCTTAAAAGCATTTTAGGGAAAGTTTGAAGAAAAACGGACAAGGAATAATACCGTTCCCAAATCGCAAAATGTATGGAATCTGAAATTAACAATGTCCTCATTATGCTAATGAGATACTGTGATGTAAATTGGCTCTACTTTCCAATGAGATGCTAATGAGATTATGTATGTAAATGGGCTCTACTTTCCATATCTTATACGCACAATACAAACTCCACTTTTCTTAACCGTTCTCTACATAATTTTATTTCTGTATTGCAGGTCATGTTCATGCATTATTCCTCACAATAGCGTATATTTAGAGCACAATGATGTTCATTCAATTTTCTTTGTTTAAAAGATGAGCTTGAAGACTTTCTTTTATTATAATCTATAAAAGTATAGCTCAAAAACATTATAACACCTCATAAGCATATGAGTATGTTGCTGATTTCTGATCAGCGATTTAAGGTATTTAAATGTTCATAATTATTGTATTTATGACCGCTTTCGTCAAACTTTCACTAAAATACTGCTACAATTTTTCTGCATCTGATAAAGGGTATAGTTTTGGGTTTATTCTCTCATTTAATTCATTTACAGTTCAGAAACCATCATGTGGTTTTACTGAGGTCTTGATATTTTATATTACTTATTAGCATACATTGTTTTTATTAAATACATGTACAAAGAACATGTTTCAATTAGAAGTTCTAAGATCATTATTGATTTTACTGTGGTGTCGTACAGTGGAATATATTGTTAAATCTTAAAGATTTTAATGTTTTACGAGTTCAAAGGCAAGTTGTTTAGTTAAAGACCGAACGTAATATTTTGTTCTGATTTTACTGTGGTGTTTTACAGTAGCATACATTGTTATATCTTACAAAGAACATGTTTCAATTTTAAGTTCTACGATCACTATTTGATTTATGTGGTGTCGACAGTGGAACATAATGTTAAATCTTAAAGATTTTAGATGTTTACGAGTTAAAGGAAAGTTGTTTAGTTAAAGACCGAACGTAATATTTGTTCTTTGTTACTGTGTGTTTTACAGTAGCCTACATTTTACATTTATCTATTAATACATATTTTGTTCTACGAATTCAAAAACTTGTATTCAGTTAAAGATTAAACATGACAGCTTTTCTAGTTTTCTTATATTTGTATTAGTTCTGTCGATACCTAAATGACGTTAACTGAGATGTACCTTGCCTGGAAGTGGGCAATTCTAAGCAAACGCCAAAGTCTCTGGTGTTATTTTATTCACCCAATCACCTTGACATTTAATGAATCTTGAATTTCTTTTCTCTTATGTCACCAGATGATCTTGTGATTATGGCTGCATTTCTTCCAGTTCTGTTCAAAATGATCTGCCATTGACAGAGCAACTGCAAAATATGCTCAAAAGTTGGTACATTGCTTAGAATTGTTAAAGTATCAGAATGCGTAACAACATGTTTGGTTGCTTGATTATGTCAATTGTGTTGCATGAGTGTGAATACATCTACACCATAATGAAAAGGTAACAAGTTGTGATATATAATATTCATAACATTCATAACCAGGTTGTAATCCGATAGATTCATGTACGTTAATGAAGTTTTTGTGATCTCATAAGTCATGAAATATTATATCATATTCTTTCACATAAAATCATAATTATACTTATTTTCAAAAGGACACACATGACATGATTTCATTGCTAAAATTGTATGAATTTCAGTTCTCAGAAGACTGTTACTATGTGTGGGATCTGAGAATATTGTTTATTGGGCATATGCAAATGGCTTTATATTCACAGTCAGGTGTTTAATAACAAGCGAATAACAACATTGACACTTTAAAGGGAGTTACTGAAATAAGCTTGTTGCAATAGAAGCAGAGAATGATGAGATCAAGTCCGTAAACGGTTGAGCAAATTCTAATTAAAACCAAAAAAGGTTATGACTTATTTTATCAGTTTGACACCAATAGGCAATTGTGTGATGTATCTTGCAAGCTCCCCCTCCGCTTGCCTCTGTATTACTATAAAATATAATTTTCTTGTTAGTAACGACAATATATATAATATATATATATATTATTATGTCAATTATATTGGTACATGAAACTTTGCTTGGGGGACAATTAAAATCTCCTGTTTTTCTTCTCCAAATGGAGGGAAGCTGGCATGACATGATACTTCACAGAGTTGGCAAATTGTGTTTGATTACCAGCAACCTTTAAATCATGGCTTCATAATTTTTTCATTGGAATTTGCCTAAACTTTCACTGTTGACTATTCCTCTCCTTCTCTACTCCTGTGTGGACTTCCCTATTTACACATGAGTATATTATACATGTTGATTTTGCATATTGTCCCCATTTGTCAACGAAGTCCCATTCGACACACCTTACGGAAAAAAGCTTATCCCATTTCGTCAATACACACGGACTGTGGATACGGATGAATTGTGTACCTAGTCCCCAGTTACTCACTTAATTATATATCGCCCCACTTATCAAACAAATAAATACACACAAAGTCCCTTATCATTAAATAAGGATATACACATAAGTCCCCACTTTTGTATATCACATTTCTCCAAGATGCATTGTACCCACTCGTCGTTATATACAGTCCCCGTTTAATACACATTGCAGAGGATGCACTGTCCCCACTCTTCAATATATATAATATAACATATGTCGCAATGAAACACAATATGTGTGAATATTGTCCCCATTCACAAAACAAGTAAACACAAATGTCCCCGTTTGATACACATTTTTGAAGATGCGTTGTCCCCACTTGTCCTTATATATTTTAGAAAAGTCCCTAGTTAACACATTTTAATGTATACATATTGTCCCCGCTCATAACACAAGATTTCACACAAGTCCCCAATTTAAACACTCTTTTGAAGATGCATTGTCCCCACTTGTCCTTATATATTTTAGAAAAGTCCCTAGTTGACACATTTTAATGTATGCATATTGTCCCCGCTCATAAAACGAGATTTCACACGAGTCCCCAATTGATACACTCTTTTGAGGATGCATTGTCCCCGCTCGTCAACAAGTAAAACACAGAAGTCCCCGCTCGTCAATAAGTGAAACACATAAGTCCCCAGTTGATACATATCGATAAAGAGTGTGTGATGTCCCCGGTCCTTTGATAAAATGCTGGTGTGTTTTGTGTGCAATTTTGTCCCCAGTCATACCTTAACGCCATAAAATGTCCCCAGTTATCCACACAACAGGTAAGGGTGTGTGTGTGTGTGTGTGTGTGTGTGAGTGTGCGTGTGCGTGTGTGTGTGTGTGTTGGTGTCACTGCATGTACTATACTGCACAAGTACACATTGTGAGTATTTACACTTTGGACTTGTCTACTTTTGAGTTTGTTTACAATAATAATGGCATCAGGAAATAAAAAATAAATAAATAAAAAATCGGGCTAAAACTTGGGAGGGGGCAAAACATGTTTGGGTAAAATTAATAGTAGAAAACCAAAGCTATATAGAGAGCAAACTCACAGACATTCAGGCCAACATGAAGAGAAGGGGAGGCTGGCAGCGCATATTCACGAAATTTTGTGTGAAATTTGGAGAATGCAGAGATTTGGCTGAGCTCCATCAACAATGGAGGCGGTTGAGGGGAGAAGCGAAGAGGGATGTAAAAAGATTTAATGACGAGTCTGTGGTGATTGGTGATATCTCATGTATGATTATAATATGTAATAGTCTTTGCGATGAGAAGACTTCGAGCAAAGACTAGCAGGTCATGTTAATGTAATGTTTACAAACAGTCTAGTCCCATGAACTGTAGTGACCTGTTGATGATAGATTTGAAACAGGCCACTCATGGGAATAAGAATGTACTGTGTGAGGATACAGTAATACCTCACTTGTTATAACATCTCAAGTCACAGCAAGACGCATTATTAAATGTGCTCTAGACATAAACCTTAAATGTCCATCCAGCCTCTATTTGTGATCTGTACTGATATCCATTTACCAACCCACATCACATTTTTATATGGTGTCAGAAGTGGGATTTATTTTAATGGAATATCAGCGAAAATGGAGGATATAATTGACTTGGAGAGGATCAGAAGTCACAGTCTTGGATTGAAACCGAGCTGGAAGAGTCTGATGTACTACCAGGATGGACAAGCCGAAAAACTCAGGCCAGATTCATTTCGTAATTTCATGATTATGATTTCATTTGAATGCTGTAAGAGTAAAGAGCTATATTATAGCCAGTATGTCTAGAATTTGTATGACTGTGTGTAGGAGCTCTGTGCCCAAGATTTCAAGAAAAATAAGGGGTAGAGTAGGCAGAACAGTGCATACAAAGTATTACTCAGTGAAGTGTTTAAATAATTAAGCTAAATGTATAAGGTCTGCATTTAAGAAAAAGCTAATTATTAACATTGTTCATGTGAGTAAGAGTCGTGTTTAAACAATTGAGCAAAATGTTGTTTGGAAACATTTATTAGAAGCCTTTTGTTAACACAGTGTGCTCAGCTTCGTCAGCTACGTCAAGCTGAGGAGTTATTGCTACATAATATTGTTGAAAAGAAACAGAAGTAGCAGGGTTGAAAAGAAACCCAACTTGAAAACTTAGCTAGGTTGAAAAGAAACCAAGGAAGAGCTAAAGTAATGGTTGAAAAGAAACCAAAATTTAAAACGTAGCAGAAGGGTTGAAAAGACACCAAGGGTTGAAAAGAAACCCAGAATTTGACAAGAGGTTGAAAAGAAACCCAAAGTCGTAATAAGGTTGAAAAGACACCAAAAACGTGACTAAAAGTTTGAAAAGACATCAAAAAGTCAGAGATCTCAAAAGGTTGAAAAGATACCATAATATTGCTATTGTTGAAAGCTGAAAAAAAATAGCGTATCGTTGAAAAGAAACGAAAATAATTATAGCTCATCGATTAAAGGCACGTTAGAAGGAGCTATAAGGTTGAAAAGATACCAATATGATAGCTAAAATAGAAGCTATGTTAAAAATTGTTAGTCGTTGAATTAAAACGATAGAATCAGTTCATCGTTGAAAAGACACGAAATAAAGAGCTAATGGTTGAAAAGATACCAAAATAATAGAGTGAAACGGCAAAGTAGCCAAGTTAGTGAAATCTAACAGATTTGTAGTTAGAAATCCACAAAGTTATAATAAGTGGAAATTTGAGTATATTTAAGTAAATTTGGAAAAGTTTACCAATTTGAGAGTTATTGAACTCCAGTCTTCACTAGAAAAGTAATGTGAAGGAAAAGTAGATCACTAAGGAAGTGACATTGTGTAGTAGAGATAAATCCAAGAAAGGATAGATACAAGCTTTGAAAAGAAAGGCAACAATTCCGAGAGGGTTAAAGTCTACCCCAGAGGAAAGGAAAAATAGTAATAAAAATAGAACTTGCAACTGGAAATGTTGAGTTTATTTTGGATGATTGAAAAGAAATTCGGTCATCGCCCCCTTAACATGCGTTAACTGGTAACCTTTAACCTATGCCGGAGTGACCTAGGTTAATAACCGAAAGTCTGAGAGATGTACTTCGAGGACTGGTAAGATGGCATGTTACAGTGGTTCAGGCAATGCCAGTGCCCGTGATGTCGGAAGAGGCGATTCTTTTGGATAGAAAAGAAACCTCGAAAAATTGATTAGTTTGAACAAAATCAGTTGCTAAGGTAGTAAACGAATTGCAACTTGGAATTTTGTATTTAAAAAGAAAGACCTTTCTTGTTAAGGCTGTTAAGTCACAATGTGATAAATTAATGCTGATGTTGTGGTAAAAGAAACAAATCAGAGTAGAATTTAATAATAGTTAAGAAATATTATCTGGAAAAGTGAGTTTGTTGAAAAGGTAAACAAAGTAAAAACGAATCACAATTAGTTGTTTGGTACCGCATGAAAATGGGTAGCCAGAAATTAGTCAAAACAAAGGAGTTTTAGACAAAATAATATTGCCCAGTATCAGTTTGAAAGCACTGGAGCATGATAGAAATTAAATGTCTGAAAAAGAAGGCATTATGATTAGTTATCTTCAAAGGAGAAAGAAGACCTGGATGACCTCGACGACTCAGCAGATGAGGTGACCAACATCGCAGAAGGAGCCCAATGATCACGAACGATCTAATCAACGTGAACGTCGATATCCACTTCTAACGCGAAGACGTCATGATAGGCCAGATTTATAGCAACTGTACAAGTAAAGGGGCAGAATAATCCTCTTTGTACAGTTAAAAGTGTTGGGTAGTCCACCCCTTCACTAATGTAAATATCAGATAGTATGTTCTTGTTGTTGTTTAGAATAGTAACTTGCTTTTCTTAGAGTTATGGAGAAAAGTAATAAGCGAATCAAAGTGATACAAGACAGACAGCGATCAAAGAATCTTCAAATAACAACCGTGGACTGGAATAAATATCATGATACAAGAATGTTGAAACAGACTGATAGCAGGACCTTCGAATCAGATGAACATGTAAACAAAGAATGACTTTCGCGATTTGTAAATAGAAACCAGAGCGGAATAAACAAGGGACCTTTCGCTCTGAGCTTTTGTAGGATAGAGTTAGTTAAACATAATTGGACTTTTAAAGTAGCCTATAGTGCATGTGAAACGTCAATAACTGGAAGAAATTGGAATACCTACAAATTACAAAGTCAGCGAAACACCGGATTTATTAGATGCAGATATCATCAAGAACAAGGACTCATGCAGTTAAAATGAAACACTGGACTCAGTTGAAAAAGAATACAAGATGTGACTGCATGCATAAAAGTGAAAATTATATATATTAGAATATGCATGCTCATGAACAGTTAAAGATAAAAATGATTTCATCTTTCTTTAAAGAAAGGGAGGTGTGGTGATTGGTGATATCTCATGTATGATTATAATATGTAATAGTCTTTGCGATGAGAAGACTTCGAGCAAAGACTAGCAGGTCATGTTAATGTAATGTTTACAAACAGTCTAGTCCCATGAACTGTAGTGACCTGTTGATGATAGATTTGAAACAGGCCACTCATGGGAATAAGAATGTACTGTGTGAGGATACAGTAATACCTCACTTGTTATAACATCTCAAGTCACAGCAAGACGCATTATTAAATGTGCTCTAGACATAAACCTTAAATGTCCATCCAGCCTCTGTTTTGTGATCTGTACTGATGTCATATCCATTACACCCACATACAACTCGTTTATAGAGTCGAACGCCACTGGTGGAGGACCTTCTCCGACCAATACAACCTTTGTCATTGGTAATTAAAGAAAAAGGCTGAAGTGATTTCATCAGCCTTTACAACATATACAATGACAATGGGGTGAATGCAGCTCTTTAAAGTATATTGTTATACATTACATTTTTTAAGAGTTAAAGTCAAATGATAAATGATAAGGAAGATAAAGCAAATAATCACAATTTGGTGTCAGGTGACTGTAAAGATATCGCAATTATCGATATCAAGTATTACGATTATTATAGTAATCGTCACATGACGTCACAATTTTCACTTGCCGAACTATCATCATGGCGGTCCCGGCCAGCCAACTTTGTTGCCGGTGATTTAGAATAATAAACTAGATACTGATGTTGAACTTAAACCAATGTGTACACAATGTTGTTATTTGACACTAGTACAACATGGTGGCAGCTAGATACGGACTCTTGCCTTTGTATTTTGGCAAATTTGGAACAAGTTTTGTTGGATAAAACAACCACGTTTTGTTCGGACTGATTTTAGAGCAGTGAGTAGACCAACGCGGGCTCTACATGCAGTGTGCAGTGACTGGACTTGTCGTCTGCCGGTTCTTGTATGGACTTTATACCGATCGAGTGCCTGCCGTGGACTGTGTCTGTGATTCCTAAAATGTCAAACGCTCGGATTAATGAGAACTATGATATGAGATGTGCACGTTGGTAACCTACGTACCTTGTAGAACAGAAATCTAGTGTCAGAAATACTACTTGGACACACTGGATAACTAAAGTTAGCACTGAATGAACAACAACTTCAACGTCTGTGTCGGTGACCAGGATTGGATTTCGTGCAGGCTAGAGCCTGGGCCTAGAGGCCCCCGCCTAGAGGCGGATCGACGGGAGGGTCTAGAAACCCCAGCCTAGAGGCTGATCGACTAGGACAGATGTGGACAAGACTGGCCCTGGGTCCGGATCGAGTTCTGATGGACGTTTCAGCTGGGACGATCTGAGACGGAGGGAAACTTCATTGAGATTAGAGTCCACATTTGGAGATTGGACTTGGACTGATCAGACGGTGAATTTGTTGTAACATTCTAGGCTAACTGTTGAATTCTAAATAGACTAGGGTCTAATGCTGAATGCCTGAACTGGACTGGATAAGAGACTCGAGTTGATTTAATATGATATTGCATGCAAGATTGTGTGATATTTAGTCTGGATTCTACATATCTAAGTTAGAAGTCTATAGTGTATCGAGTCTGAATATAAAAGTTCCGTTCACATATGGTATATTCATAATGTGTTATATTTGTTGAATGGAGGTTCCGTTCACATATGGTATGGTCAGAATGTGTTGTATACATAATATGATGGTTCTGTTCACATATGGTTAATGAAAATATTCTGTATTTATCATAAATGTATATTTGAAAGTTCCTTTCACATATTGGAATTTATATAACCATCAAGTTTCATAGTGAATGTCAGTAACAGGTATCACCATGGCTAGTGGATCCATTCCAAGTCCTAGAATGGACTGGTCCAACCCAGACCGCTCGCAAGCACTGCGAGAGTTTAAACAAATTGCCAACTTGTGGTTCAGGATTAAGAAGATTCCTGATGAGGAACAACACACATACGTTGTACTGTGGTCGGGGGTTGAAGGATTGAGGATGTTCAATACATGGAGATTGACGGAGGAGGAACTAGCAGATCCAAAGAACATTTGGGACGCCTTTTCAACACAGCTTGAACCACAAGAGAACTTTTGAATCCATAGGCTGGAATTTCAGCGATACAGACAGGGGGCGTCAGAGACAATCGACGACTTTATATTGAGATGTCGCACTAAAGCTGCTAAGTGCAATTTCAAAACCAATCAGACTGTCGAGGAAAGAATTATAGAAGTTCTGATTGCGGGTATCAGATACCCAGAGGTTCAAAAGACACTGCTGAGCAAGGACGAGCACCTGAAGCTGGATGAAGCTGCGTCGCTTGCAAGGACACACGAGGCCAGTGATTTGCATATGAGCCAGCTGAATAGTCTGGATAGAGCTCAAGTACACGATGTGCACCAGTCTAATGCTTGCAGGAACTGCGGTCTGCGACACCCTCCGAAGAATTGTGCTGCATTCAAGTCACAATGTCACAAATGTGGCGGAAAGGGTCTCTGGAAGAAACAGTGCAGATCATCAAGTGGCAAGAAACAAAGACCCCAGTCGCCACCAAGAGACAGAGATCATAGAAAGGGGAACCAGAAATACCATCGATCACGCACCCCAACAAGGAATGTCCATCAAGTCACTAACAAGGAAGAGGATGGCGACCTCCAAAGAGAGTTTGATGACTTATCGATAGAATCAATCTATGTTGGACATGTTCGCATTGATGGTACGAGTACGCCAGATGATGACAAGGATGAACTCTTCGCAACATTGAATTTCAGCATAAGAGACAAGCCAGGAAACCACACATTGAAGGTCAAAGTGGACACAGGAGCCCAAGGAAACGTTCTGCCTCTTAGATGTTTTAGAAAGGCATTCCCGCACCTGCTGGATGATAAGGGGTATCCTGTTGAATCGGCTGTCAGACTGAAACATGTGAGATTATTTGCATATAATGAGACCCAGATACAGCAGCATGGCTGTTTCGATCTTCCCTGCCAGTACAAAGATGGGAAGTGGTTCCGCAACAGCTTCTTCATCGTAGACACTCGAGGACCTGCCATCCTGGGCTTGCAGAGTTCAGTCAAGATGTGTCTAGTCATAGTGAACTGTGAGCTGCATCAGAGAAGTGGACCACGGATGATTGAGAGTAAACAGAGTCTGGTAGATGAATACCCAGATCGATTCAAGGGCATTGGAAGATTTCCAGGTGAATACCAAATCACTCCCGTGGAAAAAGCAGAACCTGTTGTCCAACATGGCGGTCCCGGCCAGCCAAATTTGTTGCCGGTGATTTGGAATAATAAACTACATGCTGATGTTGAACTTAAACCAATGTGTACACAATGTTGTTATTTGACACTAGTACAACAGTGACAAGGACGAACTGTCAGAGTATTACATTCAGAATCAGATAGGAACTTACACTACATTACAGTTCTGTAAAAACAGAAAATTTTTGCAAGTGTTTCACATTTACGAAACCTCTACAGACACCCTCATTATAGGAACCCTCATCCGGAAGCAGAAGAAGGCACGGATAATAATAATAATAATGTATTTGTATAGCGCCATCTGTCTAGTTAAACTATTCCGAGGCGCATTGTAAAACAAGATGAAAGTGTTGAACTACAAACAAACATCATGTCCATGTTGTTACAAACACTTTCTCTTAATAAAAACAGAAAAGAGGGACAGCCTGTGAGGCGCACACTCCGAATCTGCCATGTCAAAGTCAAAGAGGAAAGGAAATGTCAATGCCAAACACACAGACAGTAAAAAACAATACATATTTTGATAATTATATAAAGAACTACAAAAATTCTATTTACAATATAATACAACATTAATATTCAAGTTAGTATGCCTTCACAAAAAGAAATGTTTTGAGATTAGATTTGAACGTTTCTAATGTCTCCAAAGAACGAGTCTGTGAGTACTTCCAACCCTTATCCTCCAGCCCTCTGGCTGAGGTAAAGACCTGCTGAACAGCTCTTGGGATCATCCCAACATTCTCCTCATTGATCTCTTCAGGACCTTCCATGGTGTAGGTCTTACCGCTTCCAGTCTGTCCGTATGCGAAGATACACACGTTGTATCCGTCAAGGGTGCTCTGTACGAGTTGTGATATTTCCTCAAACACATCTGACTGTTTCGAGTCCGGCTCGAAGACCCTGTCGAAGTCGAATTCATAATGTGACGTTTCATTTTGTCCATTCCTGGTGCTCATCGTGCTCTCATTCAGACTGACATCACTCAACTTATCCAGTACCAGTGATTTCCCATCAACATCTGGGAAGTTTATGTGAGGGATTTCGTCACCGGCAATCAGCTCGGCTCCGAGAAGTGGGCACACTCTGCAGAACACACGGATGTTACCCTTGAGCTCCTGAATGGTATTATGTATTATGTAGCTTTCTGCAACAGAACACAATGGAAAAGAGCAAGGAGAAGCAGATATCATAATGCGTGCAGCGAAAACAACAGATCTAGAAATCCAAACTATTAAAAGATATGAATAAAAAGACACTACCCACGTCTTACAAGGCTACCTGTGCTGTTGCAATGGTGGGATTACTGGACTGTGTCCAGTGAGGAATATATAAAGGGCTGCTGAAATGGTTGCCAGCTATTGACAAGTCCGGCCACTTTCCTGGACAATCTAGGCAAAAAGGACATAGAAAAAGAGTGAAGAAGGCTGACTAGCACCTGTAAGAAGGAACAGACCATTCGCATCATAGAGGCAGAAGAAGACAACTTGTTGGATCATGTGGTTGTGGCAGGCATTGGTTGATGGACAAGAAACTTTTCAATGAACACCATCTAGAGAACATGTATGACTGCAGTGAGTTAGTTGATAAATTAGACGCAAGCTCATTTTGTGTGCATTTTATCTTGAAACTCGCACAACCAAGGGATCCAAGATGTCAAATGACCATGAGTTCAAAATAAAATTGATGTTATCACACCTGTCCATCTGAAAACAATGAAATCATGAGGTGTTTGATTTTCAAGGATCATTCATTGATAATTTTTTATATACATTAACAAGATATTAATGTTGTGACCGTTCCTGACTTCAGCGAGTCTGGTGGTCATCCATTTTGTAGGATTTGCGGAGGGAGGTACAAAGAGTTTCAAGAAATGTTAAGTATCAATGTAGATAGTGATCCCACTTATCTTCATCCATCATTAATGTGCCATGCATGCTATTGCAATCTCATGAACAAAAGAAAACACCAAACAATAAAAACATGAAAAAGTGGGCTGCCCACCCTAGGATTGGCTCTGGCATTTTATGAATATTCATTACTCCAGGAGGGGTTTGTACGCGTAGTCACATGTATGCACCCTCATAACATACATCTAGACTACGTGTACCGATCCTTCTACTGGGAATATATCCTTTGCCATCTCTCATGCAGAGGATCACGATTGCCCATCATGTGCATGTGAAGACTGCTTGGCATCCAGCACACAATAAAAGAAATTAAAGCTGGAGCAAAATCATGTTACTGGAGAAAAAACAATAAGAAAAAAAAAACCCTATATGAGCAACAGTGTATACATATATCCGTCACCCCCTCTCTCTCTCTAACTCTTCCTTCACTTTTAATCTCGCCTTTATTCAACCACTGCGTTGAACTCGAAAATAATCTAATGCAAACTTTGATTTTCATTTCAGAAATGAATCCTATGATGAAATCCCGGAGTACTTGGACCATTGACAAGGTAGAGGAGGTGATAGACCTCTATTTGGCTCGGTACGAGAAAAACAGGAAGATGAAGAAGGCAGACATGGCTAAACATTTTCATGGGATCTTGGCCAAAGAATTGGGGCTGCATGCCCACTACACTTTACAATAATTTAATGCAAAACTTGAATTCCATTTCAAAAATGAATTCTTTGAAAACCAGAAGTACTTATACCATGGATAAGGTGGAGGAGATTATTAATCTGTACATAGCTAAGTACAAAAAAATACCGTAAAATGAAGGCAGGCACAGCTAAAACAAAATTATGAGATCTTGGCCAAAGAATGCATGTGCAAGGTGGAGGAGGTTATTAAACAATACTTGGAAAAAATAAAAAATGTACAAGACGATGAAGAAGGCGGACACCGCTAAGGATTTTCATGCTATCTTGGCAAACGAATTGGGGCTGCCTGCCATCAATGCAACAGAAAATCTGATGCCACTCCCTTCAAGGACAACCTCTAAGGATAAGATAGAATGCACACTTTCTGCAGGCCTCCACATCCAAAGGGTTTAAGGGGGCATCAAGTATTTTGAACAAACCTAAGCGCATATTCAATGGTGACGAGTCGGGATATGCTCTCAGCGGAGGGAGGATTTGAATAAAAAAAGAATATTACAATCATGTCCTGGCTACAGTGACTCCAATGGTCATACCTTCTTCATCGAGTTGAACCTCTCTCTCCAACTCTACAGAGGATGGCTAAAAAACTGCAAATTTGCAATGGAAAATTTAAAATAAGTTATCCTTTGGTCACAGGAAGCTAAAGAATTGAAATCAAAATGTGGAGGGAGCGGGATGCTCTATTCGATTTGACATCACCTGAATTACCATAACACGGGGTGAAAGGACAATGATAGGGAAGATATACCATGAAAATAGATGTAACTGGAAAAAAGGTAAACGAAGACAATCCCTGCGTTTCACAGGTTATACAAACAATTTATGAGGGTCACCTTCATGAGACGTTCACCTTCGAAGAACACTTGTTTCTAAATGGTCTTCCAACTGAACCAAATAGAAGCTTTCATCAGTATCCAAAAGAACCAAGTGAGGAAGTCAAAAGAATAGAATTTATTAGAAGTTTTGTTTAAGGCTTTAGACAATAAAGGATTTGGTGGTGGCATCTTTTTTCAAATCTTGAACATCTCATTCTGTTCTGTTCAAACTAAAGTTAGATCTTTATAGTTGGAAAAAGCGGGGAAAGGTACTCCAAATAAAAAGAAAAAAACAAACGAAATGAATGGCTTAAGAATGGAACAAATCTCTATCCATTTACATACCCTTTCAGATTGCAAAGTGCCGACGATCACAACTGTTGCAATGGAGGCCTGCACTGGAGAAGGCAATATCATCAGTGGCTACCTGACCCAGTCCTGGATGCATCAGAGGACATTACCTAATCACTAGATGAAACCATTGATCAACATTTACATACCCTTTTAGATTGCAAAGTGCGATGATCACAACTGTTGCAAGGCGAGCCTGCACTGGAGAACCAATATATCAGTGGCTACCTGACCCATTCCTGGAGTGCATCAGAGGACCATTACCCATCACTAGATGAAACCATTGGATCAACATTTACATACCTTTTAGATTGCAAAGTGCGATGATCACAACTGTTGCAAGGAGCCTGCACTGGAGAAGAATATCATCAGTGGCTACCTGACCCAGTCCTGGATGCATCAGAGGACCATCACCTATCACTAGATGAAACCATTGGATCAACATTTACATACCCTTTTAGATTGCAAAGTGCGATGATCACAACTGTTGCAAGGAGCCTGCACTGGAGAAGTAATATCATCAGTGGCTACCTGACCCAGTCTTGGACACCTCAGGGGAGCACTACCTCTCAGTAGATGAAACAAGATTTGATTAAGCTACTCTTGAAGGAGCTACCCAGAAGGGTGGTACAGACTAAGAGGACAATAAAAGAAATTCATTAAAGCAAGGACATCGAAATGAAAACAAATCATAGGTAGTAGTTTACAGCTGTGGACATTGAAGGATTGACCAATGGAATCTTTTTAAACTTTGAAACACTGTTTAAACTCTAGATTGATGGAAGTACATCATCAATCATGGCTGCAACTGCAGCAGGTAGAGCACTGAGAAGTGATAGGATTTTCAGAGGTGCCGTCAGTCATCGGACATATACAATGACCAGGAGCTAATAAAGAGATACTGTTTCTCAAGGAGAGGCTGCAATTCCTCATCAATTTCCTGCAGCCTCTCCTTGAACATCCATCAAAAAGGTACAGGGCTATACCAGCAACCTTGCAGGTCTTTGAGAAAGAGGAACAAAAAAAGAAGGAGGAATATAGTCGGGAAAAGCATATAGAAAAACAGATTGAAAATCATTCACTTGCTATCTACATAATATTCTTTGTCAGCTTATTTGAACTCTGTCATGTCTGTACAGAAGAACAATCTGCCCGTATACATGTATAATATGTGGAGTCACCAATCAAGGCAACTTCATTCTCCAAACCGACATGAACAAAAAACAAAAAACAAAAACAAAACAGACAAACAAGCAAACCTGTGCTTGAAAGACCTGTTTTCAAACTGGTCATCTTCATCAGGTTGCTTTAACATTGGTTGATAATTGATTTTTTTTTTAAACAAATGATAATTTTAGATGAATTGGATCAAGTAAACTCACAGATGATTTTGGGTAGGAGTGTGGCATACTATCATACACATAATACATTAAATGCTTAAGTGCAAAACCAACGACTATCGAGCAGTCTAACATTAATAACATAGGCCTACCATTTTCCTTGGCTGACATGATGTTAACAAAATTAAACAAATGGTATCGAATCTACTTCTTCTTCTTGAGTCCTTTCTCTCAATTGTTGTTTATCTGAGCCTGTATCATGAGGGGGACTCGGACTATATTTTGCAGCTTGGTCCTTTGGGTTTTCTCAAAGGTTATACTTTTTACAATAGGCCTATCTTCTAGTACTATAGATCTAATAAGATCCGGACTCAAACGTTAGTCTGGCCTAGATCACACATATCTAGGTAGGCCTTAGACCGAGAATCTCTGTATTCTCCTCTTTCGCTACGTCTGTCAGCTACTCCTTCGAAGAGGTAACGAGTGGGGAGAAGACAGAAATTCTTAGTCTAAAGCCTACCTGAATATGTGTGATCTAGGCCAGACTAAGATTTGGGTCAGGATCTCATAGATCTACATTTTAAAGATCAAAAATCGTAGGGGAGGGGCCAAAATGGGAGTTTCATATTTTTAGGCCTAGGTCTACTACCCCCCAAAATTAGCTCATCTACATCAAAAGTTGTGTACGTTGGATTGCCTAATTCTCTTCTGGGGGGGGGGGGGGTAATGAATTTTCATATCCCCCCCCCCCTCCATCTCCAGATCCACACCTGCAAGACTAAGTTCTGTTCACGTAATTAATAACTTAGATATATAAAATAACAATGTTTATACATTTGTCATTTGTTTTATATATTTCCAGAATTTACATGACATAAATGGAGTGAAGAACATTTTCTAGACGGACAACCACGGAAGGAATCATCGAAATCCAAGGCATATTGATATCAAGTGAGATGTGCTTACCCTTTGTTTGGTCAGTTTTTGGGGAGGGCTATTCAGACGATAATGTAGGGTTTTCTAGCAAGGTTGGCAAAATTGGAATTTGTTTCGGTCAAGCATTAAGGTATGCTACTTCCTAACTATTTACATTTCAGCCATGGTGGGGGCGGGTAATGGTAGGAGTAAGTCAATTCAGGCCAATCATCCATTCCCTTCCCACATGGGTCAAAGACCCCAATTTTTCACTCTTTTTTCCCCTTCTTTTAACCGAATTAAAAAAATTAAAAACATTTAGGGGAAAGGGGGTCTATTTTTGCTGTTTTACCAAGCCATCCTTTCGCATTAGAGCACCCTTTTCATGACAAAATATAGAAGCCAAGGAAACGGATATGTAAGTTTACTGATGAAAAGTATTTTCATAAATTGTGGTACAGATTTAAAAACTATCAAAGAGGTTGAGAGAGAAAGAGATAAAGGAAGAAAAATTATTCCATGTGTTAGATAAAAATAACCATAGAAATGAGGGATCTTTATTTTGTGTGCCAAATTTAATTAATTTATTATCATGCAATTTTGAGCCTCTGCCTGAATCCTATGTAAAATCAAGAACTTGAACAAGTTAAGAATTCTATGGCAGTTGATTCCATTATGGCGTTAAAAAGTCTCCTCATTTCAAAGATAAAATGGGTAGGCCTACAGATTCATGAGGTAAAATAACTCATAGCCAGATAAGATTTAACAAAAGATAATTGAAAGCAGAAAAAAAAAGGCATTGTTACGTCACAATGCTTCTGAAGTTAGCAATATGACGTAGTACGCCTGTGGCATGTAACAAGCGCGAAGATCATGCCCAGACCCCGGGTTTTTTTGAGAGCGCACCCCCAGAAGTTTAATCCACGAATTAAACTATGGACTAGCTAGTCCACTGTTGGGGAATACCGCCATTAGACCATGGACTTAAAAGTTAGCCTGGGCTAGTTAAACCATTTTTGTGAATACGGGCCAGAATGTCCAGCCAATGAGTGTCATGGTACTGTTGGCAAATAAAATATGCTTTGTTAGTTTTCATCAACATCTGTCTTTACATTGGCATCTTCTGTTGAGTGGTCAAGGACAACTACCCCCCCCCCCCAGGGGTGATTGTCTTAGGGGTAGATGTCCAGGGGGTGGTTTTCCAGGGGAGGGGGTTGGGTGGGTAATTGTCCGGATATGGAGTGGAAGTTATATCTATAAAATTGTGCACGTTTTATCATTAAAATGAAATGAAGGCAAAACATATATATCTTTAAGGTTAGCAAAAGCAGGGAAAGGTACTTGAAAAGAAAAGAAAGAAAAAATGTAATTGGAAAATATCTTTATCCACATACAGGAAGTGATACCATGGGATGAATATTGGGAGCTTTAGCTTGAGAATGGAAGTAAGATAGTGATGTCAAAGACATTCGTTATTGTTTCCCTTCAATATTGTTTTTTTTTTATTGAAACATGTATCAATGCTATATTTACAGAAATAAAACCTGCCTATTCTACATGTACGGTCCATGACCAATGCACAGAAAAATGCTGGATTCATGAGATGGATGGAACAGCACTGTAGGGAGAGGTGCTATAGCTTTCAGGTCCATATACTAAACACAACACCAAAAGTAAGTTTCCCCTATTTCAGATATCAATAACTTTTGAACCAGCAGAAGTAAAAATCTAATTATATGTCCGTGCAGGTAATTTTATTAGCTACTATGTGAGCGATTTTTAAGAAAAATCATCATGTCATACTTCAGTAACTAATGGTTAAAGGAAAAATTTAATTTTTGATGTTCAACAAGGCGATTATCAAAACTATTCAACAACACACTTGTCAAAAGGGATGCCACATGTGTGCCCTAACATACCAAATGAGTTCATGGTCAAATTTAACGGTTGAGTGAGCGCTGGATTAAAATTGCAAACGCTGATGTTTGTGCATATTTTACATGGTATATTCGATCAAATATGGAATTCCCGTGTTGGAAGTGAAAAGAAAAGACAAAAACAAACGAAATGCAATCGCAAAGAATGGAACATATCTTATCCATATACAGGAATTGATACCATGAGATGAATATTGGGAGCTTTAGCTTGAGAGTGGAAGAAAGATAGTCACGTCAAAGACATTCTTTATTGTTTCACTTGAATATTGTTTTCCATTAAAACTTGTATAAATGATAAATGCTATTTTTACAGAAATAAAACCTGCATCTTTGGAATGTATTTCTTACCACCATTGAAGTATTCTCTATGTACGTATTTCATTGTATAAAGGAATAAAGAATAAAGAACAAAGAATAGCTATCGGCACATATATTGTGCAAGATATGCTACAGAATTAACTCATCTGCTAGAAATAGAACGATACCCAATGATCATTCTCCTGTTCAATGTCGTCTTCACCCTCCCTCTGGTCTGTAGCCTGGCAGAATACCCCTACACGGTTGGGCGTTCCTGTACCTCATTGTCTCTGAGATCGTCTCCTTGAACTGGAGGCTGAACCCAATGATCATTCTCCTGTTCAATGTTGCCTTTACCCTACCTCTGGTCTTAAGCCTGTTAGAATACCCTTAGACAGTTGGGCGTTCCTCTGCCTCATCGTCCCTGAGGTCGTCTCCTTGAACTGGGGGCTGAACCCAATGATCATTCTTCTGTTCAATGTCATCTTCACTCTCATCGGCTGGCTTATAGACGGCTGGGTGTTCCTCTGACTCACCGTTCCCTTGAACTGGAGGCTGTAGTCGGTGGTCATTCTCCTGTTCAATGTCATCTTCACTCTCATCAGCTGGCTGAAAGACCATACCTAGACGGTTGGGTGTTCCTCAGCCTCATCCTCCCTGAGATCATCTCCTTGAACTGGAGGCTGAACCCGGTGGTCATTCTCGTGCTCAATGTCATCTTCACCCTCCCTCTGGTTTGTAGGCTGTTCTTCTGCAGCTCCTTGTCCCTGAGTTAAGAAAATGATAATGATACTAAATAATGGCTTATAATGTAGCACTCAGGTCCATCAAGCATGATGCTCATGGCACTTTCACATCATTACACAGATCTTAGCTTAGCAGTCAAATATGTAGCACTTTAGCATATCGGGTACACATTTACACCTGGATGGAGAGAAGCAAATGCAGATAGAATGCCTTTCTCAAGGCTTTAAGTACTATTTTTTGTCTAATCATTAGGAATTCATTTATTCTTTTAAGTGGGATGGTGAGCTTTATCGCAATAGAAGTGCCTCTGTATATTTTTTCACCCTTTAGCACCTAAACCGCCCGAGGCCGCCCGTCAGCTTACTCACTAAACCGCCCCAATCCGCCCATTTTATACGCACTATAGTATCAAAAATATGTGATCAAAATGGCCATACTTCATGTGCATTACTTATGTGATGAGTGCTGTCCGATTCTAAACAAAAATAGTAAAATTAGCACTAATTTTATTATTTACGAGATAATCACATGACCCTCTCTTACCTTGCTTTTGTTCCCGAGAACAATGCTAT
>CALNVZ010000674.1:21889120-21950250 GCA_940671915.1 Paracentrotus lividus
TATGACACGAACCAACAATAGACTACCAAACATTTTTCCTACTTCCCTACCTCCATAATACCCTGCCTCACGCCTGCCTGACACGAGGTGGCGCTAGACCACTAAGGCATATATCTTCATTCTGAACCAACCAATTCGGCACTCGTCATAGAGACAAGGTTGGGGCCGGAGGGAGGGGCGTAAGAGAGGGTCATGTGATTATCTCGTAAATAATAAAATTAGTGTAATTTTACTAATTTACTTCAATAATCACATGACCCTCTCTTACCTTGCTTAGTCCAAACAGACCAGCACCGACACTTAGGGTGGACAAACGAGAGGCAGGGGGGCTAAGAGGACTTAGATAGTCTCCGGGTTGGCCGCCGACAACGCCGAGACACCAAAACACTCCCACCCGTGCAAACGTCACGTAGGAAAATGAAATGAAGGAAAACAGAGCGTCAGAACGCTGCCTTCAAAACATCCTCAGTGGGAACGCCTGCAAAGAGCGCCCAAGAAGCGCTGATACCTCTGGTATCGAGAGCTTGGGGCCCTTCCTGACATCAAGGCGTCAGGACCCGCCGCTTTAAGTCCTCCACGAACCATCTGGAGATGGAGTCGGGAAAGCGCAGAAAAGGAATCTCGAGTGATGAAGAGTATAACTCTACGACGAGATTCGGATCTGGAGAGGATTCCTTTAAGGGCCCTAACCGGACACCACACCTTATCCTCCGCGGACAAGAAGAGAGGAGGAGAGCTTGATGAGAAGCTCTCCACCGGACCCGAAGAGGCAGTCTGGTTCTTCGCAATGAAACGAAGTTCAGGGCGAAGACGCACTCCCCGAGGTTCGAACCTGATGTGGCCTCAGTAACACTAAGGGCAAGAAGCGAACTTCGTCTGTGGCCTAAGGCCACCGCCACCAAGAAGACAGTCTTAACTGTCAAGAGGTGAAACGATGCTTCCGACAACGGCTCGAAAGGAGGGTTAGCAAAACGCCTCCAAAACCTTAGGCAAACTCCAGAAGGAGCTAAAGGAGTAGACTGAGGTCTTCGCAAAAGGAAGACCTAAGCAAGCGGCTTAACTCGGAGAGTTAGAACGTAAGAGCCGTCATGAAAACCATCGTGAATGCCGCAATGGCAGAACGATAGCCTCGTAAGGTCGAAGAGAACGGCCTTGTCAAAAGGTGGATTAAAAATCCGCTAAGACCAGGCAGGGGTCCCTCTGGGGAGCAACCCTTCTCTCGGAACACTCAGAAAAGGCAAGCTAGACGGGAGTTATACACCGTTAGCGTCGACTCCTCCGGCTCCCGGCTATGAGAGCCGAGGCCCTCTCCGAGAAGCCAGACGGAGATTGCTGCGACCTGACAACTGCCACGCCAGTCAAGCGAAGCCGAGTCGGGTGCTCTGAAAGAGCGCCGGAGAAACGGGCTGGCTCACAACGTCCTGCCATCGAGGGAGGGGTCACGGACGGGACCACACAAGCTCGCGAAGGCGAGGAACCATGGTCTGCCCGCCAGTGCGGGGCTATAGAATCACCAAGCCCCGTCCTCCACTAGCTTGGCTAGCACTAAGGGATCAGCGGAAAAAGGGGGGGGATGCAAAATTCTCAACCCGCTCGAGTGAACGAGAACGTGTCTTGAACGTACGCTCTCGGGTCCCACTCGTCATCAGCCGCTCGAAGAGGTCTGACGGAGAGACCATTTCCGAGGGAAGATTTGCCGTGGGACAGGAGCCCGCTATAACATTCTCCCGACCCGGTAGGTACGAGGCAGACGGGAGGATACTTCTCTCCCTGCATCATCCCACAGTTGAGCCGTCAAGCGGTTCAAGCTCCGGGAGTGTGTGCCTCCTTGACGATTGACGTAAGCCGCCACGCTCACATTGTCCGTCAAAAGAGAACCGAGCGGCCTAATAGTCGATCCGAAAAAATCCAGGGATGACTGAACCGCCAACATCTCTAACACATAGATGTGGGGAGGGGAGGTCAGTTGAGACCAGTCCCCGCCGTCCCACTGACCCTCACATAGGCCGCCCCAGCCCTGGAGTGACGCGTCCGTGAAAATCGACACGGATGGTAGAGTCACACGAAAGGGCATGCCCCTGGGAAGAAACACAAGGCTCCTCCACAGGGCTAGCAGCCGGGCCACCTCCAGCGGAGGGGGACCCAGGTCCTCGGAGACGAAACTCCCAGCGCGCTCCCGATCAAAATCCAACTCGGCTCCCAGGTAAACTGGTGTGCGAGTAGGAGAAGGAGCCGCTCCTGGAGTGGCTACTAAGAGCCAATCGTCAGTAGACGACAAAGTCTGAGGTACATGGAAGTACGCATCTCTACGATTCGAGAGATATCGCCCAATCCTCCGAGCTGAGGGAAGGAAGAATCCTGCCGACGGTGCTCATATGCGGATCGGCTTCCGTGTCAATAGAGTCTGATTAGACTTCGACTCGGAGCCAACAAAAACCTCCTCCGACCAATCTGACTCGGGATCCGGCTGTAGGCGGCCGAGACGAAAAACCTCCCGGGCAGCCCGGGTTGGGTGAACAAGAACTCCGATGTAAGCTCGGAGCGGGTCACCGATCCCACCTCCCAAGAGCCGCAGGCTGGGGGGGAAAAACCCGGGAGGACTTCTCGCCTTGCCATCCATACCAATGGTAAAGGCTGGCGAAGGGCGTCCGAGCCGGCGGGCCCGAAGTGGCAGGCGGTTGTGACCAGGCCGGCGTCATGAACTAGGGCCAGGCAAACCATGCCACGAGGGGTAACCTGTCCCTCACCTCTGGGCGCGAGGCCCGAGGATAGGGGCGAAACCCGTTGATAGGGTGCCGAAGGCATAACCCATCCAGGTACCTGAAGTGGCGGGCGGTTGAGACAGGTCAGTGTCGTACGACAAGGGCCAGGCATACCAAGCCACGAGGGGTAGCTAGTCCGTCACCTCTGGTGCGAAGCCCGAGGGATAGGAGCGAAACCCCGCTTGGTAGGGAGCCGAAGGCGCCAACCACCAAGGTATCTGATATGGCGGCGGTTGAGACCAGGCCAGTGTCTGTGACAAGGGCCAGCCATACCAAGCCACGAGGGTAACTAGTCCCGTCACCTCTGGTGCGAAGCCCGAGGGATAGGGAGCGAAAACCCGCTTGTAGGAAGCCGAAGGCACAAACCAACAAAGTATCTGATGTGGCGGGCGATAGAGACCAGCCAGTGTCGTGTGACAAGGCCAGGCATACCAAGCCACAAGGGGTAGCTAGTCCCGTCACCCCTGGTGCGAAGCCGAGGGATAGGGAGCGCAACCCCGCTTGGTAGGTGCCGCAGCACAAACCACCAAAGTATCAGATGAGGCGGGTGGTTGAGACCAGGCCAGTGTCGTGTGACAAGGGCCAGGCAACCAAGCCACCAGAGGTAGCTAGTCGCGTCACTTCTGGTGCGAAGCCGAGGGATAGGGAGCGAAAACCCCGCTTGGTAGGTGGTTGTGACCAGGCGGTGTCCTGAACGGATAACGGATTCCCGGACGTTCTGATAGAACGCCCGAGGGTCCGGGAGGCCGGTGTTCATTGAACAAACCCCGCGGGCGCATGAGGGTATCCAAGGATAGCCGTAGTCCGACACATTCGATTCGGTTCCACAAGGGCGGACGAGACGGGGAGGTCTGCCGGGGCAGACTGGGCTGGGTGAGCGAGAACTCCGAAGTAAGTTCGGAGTCAGTCACCGATCCCCTATCCGGGCCGCTCGGCTGGGACTCCCTGGCGGGTGATCCCAGCCAGAGGCCGACGTGGCGGGTGTAGTGACCAGGCCAGTGTCACGGACGAGGGCCGGGTTGTACTCTGCCACGAGGGTACCATATCCCGTCACACTCTGGGCGAAGCCCAAGGATAGGTTGCAGTCGAACTCCTACCTTGCTTCCTGGTTTGGTAGTCTATTGTTGGTTCGGTCATAGCATTGTTCTCGGGAACAAAAGCAAGGTAAGAGAGGGTCATGTGATTATTGAAGTAAATAGTAAGTTTTACAAGTATTTATAATTGAAACACCCTGATGTAAACACAGCAAAACCTTTTCCCTTTATAGGGACTAAGTTGACACTTTCACGCAGTCTCTAGGCGCTAAAGGATTAAAATAGAGTGATCTTAAAAGGCAGTTTAGATGGTGGCCTAAGAACTAGCTCCTTTGGATGACCATGATATTACTACATGTACCATTGCCAGACCTTACAATTTTATACCTGACAAGAAAATAAATTATTTAATGTAATGCAATAAAATTCAATTCAAGAGCTTCCAACTTCAACAGAAAGCATGAAGTAAGGTACTTATTGAATTCGTTTATTAATCAAATTGCCTTTGATGAACTCATGACTTAGAGAAAACAAAAATAAAACAAAATAAATACAGACTAAATGGGGGAAAAAAAAGCACACTGCAATATACCAATCTTGACAGCTATAGAATAAATATATAAATTAGGTTTGTGTATTACATTTACACACCTTTAATCTTGCTCCAAAGTATCCATGAGCTAGCTTCTTATCCTGCTCAAAATGCTTCTTTCTCTCCTCTTTGGGGAACTCCTCTCCCTCTACCTTCTGAATGGCAACGTCCGCAAGCCTCAGGATCAGACGTCTGACATAGAGGGCCACGTGTGCTGAGGGGTCCTGTTTCAGGGTCCATTCCTGTCGTCGGATAGTCTGCTCGGGAGCAGGACTTGGACCTAGGCCTGGACTAGTACTGTTCCTGTGTAGAGGGAATTAATAGCAATAGAATAAGGCTAAACCATTTGCTATATGTCAATGGTATTTGATTTTTATATATCCTTAGTCAAAGCATTTGTAACTCAATTTTGCTGATCAACTCTTTGGAATCCAAAGCCTCAACCTCTTAAGAGATCCTACTGTAAAAGTCGGCCTTCAAAACTCACTAGTTTAGAATTGCTTACGACTGATTTCACACTGTCATGTACATATCTTGTAGTTGACCAAATACTTTCTTGTGAACTTTAGAATTTTTAGTTTTAGTGTATTTTTTCAATATAATTGGTAATTTATCATATTAAAAATATATTCTGAATGCAGTGAATGGCACCTTCAACATTCTCCGGAATGAAAATAGCACTGTAAGAGTACCCAACATTATCATTATTTTCTTTTTCTTCTGCAAGAGAATGAATTATCGGAACAGTCTTCAATTCCAGAGGAGCTATATACTTAATACTTGATACGTGAACTTTATTTATCCATTCAATTAACATCATCAAAATACATTCACATTTTTACATGGCATTTGATATACAGAGATGTAATATAAGGATAAAAAGGGGATCAGAAAATAGCATGACTATGCTAATCGAGTCTGATACCTGATGTTCTTACAGAATACAATAATTAGATATTTACAATGGTTAAACAGAAGGTATTTACAATATAAGATACATGTACATGCAATGGTAAAACATGTCATTATAATCATGATAAATTTGTAGTCTAATAGTGTACTAAATGTTATATAAGTCCCTAAACTTTGCAAAATGAATTTGTAACTGCAGGTGCAAAATTACCTGTTTATTTATGATTGATTTATTCTTCGAGTAAATATTCTTTCAAAAATTTGAGAAAATAAAATCTTGATAATGTTTTCCTTAATACCAATGGTAAATCATTCCTAAAGCTCGTACCTGTATACGTTAAGGAAAATTGTCCCTGCTTTGATCTGAATTTAGGTATATGAAGTTTCTCATTTTCTTTTTGTCTCGTGCTATGCCCATGTTGTATTAAAGAACAATATCTGGTAAGTGTATATGGTAGATTATTATAAACAAGGTCATGCATGAAGGTACAAATAGATAACTTGTGCAACTGGAAAATGTTCAATAGGTTAAGTTGTTTAAAAAGCATTTTAGAATTTGCGTCAAATGTACTAAATGTGACTGCACGTACCGCCATTTTTTGACTGAGGAATAAGCATTGTAGGTTAGTGTGATAAGTGCTACCCCATACCTCAATACCGTAAGTGATATGGGGTTGTATAAGTGATTTATACAGCATTACTAACACTTGTCTAGGAATAAAAAACCTGAGTCTGTACAAAATACCAATTTTTCTTCTAATACATTTGTTGACTTTTTGAATATGTTCTTTCCAGGTCAGGTGTTTGTCAATAATGACTCCAATAAATGATGCAGCTTCAACTTCCTTAATAATTGTATTCCCTATGATTACATCACCATGTGTTTCAATTGTTTGTCTTCTCCCTGTAATAAGCATATAGTTTGTTTTGGACAGATTTATAGTAAGTTTGTTTGCGTCGCACCATTTAGATACCTTTTCCAGTTGCACAGTAACTTCTTCTAAATTAATATTTCTTATACCAGGAGGGAAAGTATGGAATAAATTTGAGTCATCAGCAAAGAGTCGAAAGTTGAAATAATTCGTGGAGTTCGGCAGGTCATTAATATATATTAGAAACAATGTGGGCCCTAAAACAGACCCCTGGGGGACACCACAGGTTGTACGTTTTTTACAAGAATTATGGCCTCCATAATTAATATATTGATATCTGTCTGAGAGGTAATTTTTAAACCAGCATAGAGTTATCCCTCGAACACCATAGTGTTCTAATTTACGGCATATCATGAGCAGCTCTTGCTATTCCTTTGAACTCACCAGAACTTGAATGCTCTGTGCACAGCAACTCGCTTTTCCTTTGTGTTTCTGTCTGTCAGTTTTAAAACATGTACTGAGGTCTGGTTCTGTAAAGATGATTAAATATAGGATGATGCTATTATAAATGATGCTATTATAAATGAAGCACATCAAATTGTTGCAGACATCAAAGGATAGAGAAAGGGAAAGTGGGGGGGGGGGGGGGAGTGGATAGGTAAAAATTCTACGAATTATTATCCCTATCATTTTTTACAAACCACAACATTCTGAAAATTGAAGGCACACATCCTGACATGGGTGCTGATCAAGTCTAGGCTACAGAGACTCAGCCGATTAAGAATCCATAGTCCTATGATTTGAAAATTTAATAGTTGGACTCTACAGCCTGGGGTCCACATCAATTAGAAAAAACAAAATTACTAAAAAGTATAACATTTATGATGCCTCAAGTCTGCATCTGGGAAAGAACCATTGCAGAATTTGCCTCGAGCTTGGTGGGGAACTTGGGTTCAAATGGATACGTACACAGTCTTTATATCAACCCTCTAATTGGAACCCCTGATCTTGGATTCTACATCATTGTGGCCAAACCACTGATTCAACTCACCTCAGCATACAGCAAAATATAGGTGCTGCCTCGAGTCTGGGCCAGGGTCATGGCAGAGTTTGCCCAGAGCTTGGTGGGGGACTTGGGGGTCCACTGGATGGGTGCGGAGACGTCCCCCTTGCGGGTTGAAAGGACCAAGTTCCCTGTGTTGACTGAGAAGACCATGAGCGCGCCCATGAAGGTAAGATAGATGTAGCTTGAACCAACGGCATCAAGGACATTACTTATCTGAAAGGAGAGAAATGAAAGGAAATATATACTTTGGTTTCCAAATACTGTATACTTGTGTTTTTAAGCACTATTTTAGATACTGCATACTCATTTTCTTACAAGTATGTTATGCACACTGAAATAGCACAGTATCAGAGACAAGGTCCTATGATACAAGTTTCACAACTATACCATTCGAACACTAGAAGATGTATATTCTCAAAAGCTCTAAATTACATGTAGTTTTGGAAATCTCTGAAAATCGATATCTTGTGTACAAATGAGAGAGCTCTACCCAATATAAAATGACCAATTTCACAATTTGAGATTTATTATGTTTCTTGATCTTAACTTGAAAAATAAACCATAAACCTTCATTTGTTCAAATTTTGTTCAATCCTTCACAGACCTACCTCTTACGTCCATTTCAAATACATGAATCAATAAGCGACCACTGATCTTGAATTTTCAGCATTTAAACCCAGTAACATTTGGTGGTTGTATGACATGCGTATTTCAATTCTCTGTACGTACCTGACATGAACAGACGTCTTCCTTGAAGCACTTGTCATACTCTTCAGGGGTAAGAATAAGGTCAATACGTCTGTCCAATACTTCCAGTTGACCATCGATCTTCACTATGATGAATGTGATGTGACCGGCTGCTCAGAAATGATGAAATAAATGCATGTTTGGTCTCATCCCACATGGTCTAATTCCATTTCATCTACAACCAGTTCGTCTAATTGCCATTTCGCCTATTTACCATTGTCTAATTCCCATTTCGTCTAATATCCACTTGGTCTATCACCACTTGGTCACTTCTTGTAACAAACTGGTAATAGACCAAATATTCATTTCAGAATTAGATGAAAAAGCAAACCAAAAGGTAATTAGACGAATTGGCAATTTGACCAAGTGATAATTTGACCAAGTATGTATTAGACAAAAGGGAAATTAGACCAAATTGTTAGTACCGGTACACCAAATGGGTTTAGCCCATGTGGTTATAGACAATCAGATAATTGGACCAACTGCTAGTAGACCAAGACCAAGGTATTTACCAGATATTAACACATCAAGATATAAAGTACAAATTAATTACAAGGTATGAACAATACAAAATAAGTAATGCACACTTTCATAACCATAGATATGACAGTTTTCAATAATTATACATAAAAATCGTAAAGACTTTGGACCAAGACGAGTGTTACAATACCAATATATCATTCATCTGTTAGTTAAATATTCAGATGTTTCAATGTATTAGAACCTCTACTCAATGATTATATTACCAGCAACTTTTAGAAATAAAACTACGAAAATAGTTTTAATTTTTGATATGTATGTAGTGACGGATTTTATTTCGTTTACAACCATTTTTATTCCGCCTCTTTAAGAACACCGTCACATGACGTAATTTGGCGTCAAATGACTGAAGCACGGGTCACGGTGACATAATTTTGGCGCTACGTCTGACAACGCCCATTTCTGGTTTTTACTGCCGTCGTCGACGTGTCGATGTTCAGTGCATTTATACAGCATTGTACAGTAGTTCGTGTATAAACCCATGGCTGAATATACGAGGTATGTAGCAATAGATATGTGAATATTATATTTGTATTTGTTATTTAGCACAACTATGGATATTAGAGAAAGCATTACTGCCGACAATGGTGATATTAGCAAATTTATTAGCAAATTTATAACGGTATCTTTTACTGTTTTTTTGACGTCCATACGGATTGCCTTTTTTATATTTCTGGACGCGACATTAATTTTATAACCAGAAATATATATTATTTAGAAGGATAAAAATTGCTTGATATATTTATGCGCGGTAATATTTAATCACTTTGATGCTTGAGTGGTTGAGGATGTTAGCGAGTAATGTGTTTTGTTATATACGTATTTTTTGGATATGATGCGTAGTCTCAAGCATCAGACCAGTATTTCAGAGTTGTGAATTTTATCAACAGCGACATATTGATTTCTAGTGATAAAACACAAAGTAGATAATTTATGTAATTTTTGTCCATTTGTAGCTACTCTGAGGTCAAGCTGCATGAACCATTCTGACGTGGAGCGTTAGTCCTTCGTCGTGATGCGGCGAGATCATTGTAAGTAAAAATGTTTTAAATTTCAACCCTAAAAACCTAGGGTGAGTAAATCCGAGTTATCATAACATTAATACATTGAAATATTAATTGTGTATTTCATATTTCGAAGAATTTACAGTTAATATTGAAACATTATCATGTATTAAATATTGTGAGTATTTAATTGTAATATCAATTTAATTTCGTTACACAGAGCACTTGTTGTAATAAAAGTTGTTACACAGCATTAATTTATACATGAGAATATAATAAATACTCTACTTAATGAACCATATTTCTTATATTAGTTGAATATCTAAATTTGATAACTTATCTTTTGAAACTGCATTTTTTACAGATATTGTATCATATTTTTTAAGGCAATTATTTTTGGTGAATATTTTTCATTCTATGATCATTGTGCCAGTCTTGATTATAACACGATGTTATTTTTTTTGTCTTCTGTAAAATGCAGGGGTCACGGTCTTTTCTCCAAATACCAAATTAAACACACAATAAAACTCAACCATCCTGTTCCGAGCATACATTTATTCGATCTCCGGTATCTCAACGGTGGGACGTAACAACCCACAATTGGTGACCCCGACGTGATGCGAAGGCCCGCGTGATCCGAAGAACCGACGTGATCGAAGGCCGACAAGATACGGAGCCGACGTGATACGAAGCCGACTTGTATGGAACGCCGACGAGGACAAAAATGTAATGTGAATCCCGACAGGATGGTAAGCTACACCTGGAATATCTTAACTGAGCCGAACTGAAAACCACGAGGTCCACGTGGTACCAGAACTCACGAGGCTATACGAGTCGCCTCACCAGATAGAACACGACTCATATGGACATTTTGTTATAAACTTGATTTAAGAATTATATACTTTGTTACTATAACTACTATAATAATTATCTTTTATCATTTCAACACAGCGTGTGTTATTTGTTAGTAGGTATTTGAAGTTCTATATTCATCCATGGCTTTTGCGGATACTGGAAATACCAGTAGCGCGCAGGTGGCGCAAGAGCAGCCTGCAATTAGCGTGGTTTCGCTTAAGCTTCCGCCGTTCTGGAAGGGCAGACCCCTCAGTATGGTCTTGCGCAAGCTGAAGCGCAGTTTACTACCCGCGCGATTACTGTAGACTCGACAAAATATGCGCATGTTATCGCCGCACTTCCACCTGATGTAGCACAGAGAAATGCCGGGATATTTAATCAACCCCCCAGATCGGATAGATATGCCACGCTTAAAAAAGTTAATATCGGCGCGTGAGTGCGTCAGAACAGGTAGGCGTGCAACTTCTGCTAACGAAGAGAATTAGGAGATCGCAAGCCCTGCAGCTCCTCCGTCGCATGCAACAGTTTTCTTGTGAACAACAGCTTGAGAAGGGCATTTTGAAACAGCTTTTCCTCCAAGCCTGCCGTAAATGTCAGGTGATTACTTGCGTTCCGACAAGCGAGACGTTGTCGCAAGCGAATCCTGCAGAGCCTAGCGGACAAAATAATTGAAGCACAACCAGAACAATTACGGCACAGTCTCCGCGTCGTGCCCGCGAGAAAATGCACCCAAGATTGTCTCGAAACCAGTCAGTGAACTGAAAAAGCTGGTGCGGGATCTCACAGTAGTGGGTCACATTCAGCGAAAGCCGAAAGCCGCAGTCGCAGTCGAAAGCCGCGGCAGGACGCGATGCAAACGTGATTCGCCGTCTGACAGGCCAACTCTGTACTATTTATCGTGACTGCTTACCCTCAGAAGTACGGCGATATAGCCCACTTGCTGTCGTTCCTCGCTTGCAAACGACACGATTCGGACCTAGATGATCCCAGGGGCGGCGGCGACAACCCCGATGTTTGTGTCAGCCAGACAGTCGCTCTATTTCTTCTATGTTACAGACATAAACTTGCACACAAAATTTCTGGTTGACACCGGCGCAGCAGTCTCAGTATTTCCCCCGAATAAACAGCAGCGCAATTACAAATCCGACATGACGCTGAAGGCAGCCAATGGCTCAATCATTAACACTTATGGGGGACATTCACTTACCTTGAACTTAAGTCTACGGCGCAAATGTCAGTGGATATTTGTCATTGCGGATGTTTCAACGCCGATTATTGGCGCCGATTTTCTACGACACTTTAGATTGTCTATGCGATATAACTATGTTAATCGTTGTGTAACGGTGTTAAACGTTCACGGCAACCTTCTAACTGTCGCGATTAGCCCCGTCATTAATGCAGACCCATGATTGCGACCGTTCTCACGAGACATCATTCCGCGTCGAGTATAGTGACGTGTACTGTCCCCGTCTACACAGCGCGAAGCGTTGAAACACGACTACGTATTCACTAACATTTTACTTCAGCGCGGTCCGCGCTAGCCAGTGCAAAAGCCGCGCCAGACTCTGCACCCGACATATTGAAAGATCGCAGATGAATCAAACACTATGCTCTATTTGCAAATATTCGTCCGTCCAGCCGCCATATGGCTCTACCATTACACGATGGTTCCGAAAAACGCGAAGGGGACTGGCGCCCTACTGCGGCGATTATCGCGCATGTTGAACGACAGAACGTTGCCTGAAGGTACCTGCCGCGACATCAGGATTCTTCATCCGGGTTCGAACGGCGCACGCATCTTTCTCACAAAGGTCGATCTCGATAGAGCTCGCTAAACCAACATACAGGCTCGCATCCCGGCTCTCCGCAGCCATGTATATTGTTACAGTCAAAGCACAGCAATACTACCCGTTTGGTATGTAGAGTTCTTGCACTTGCCCTTTGTGGTTGAAACGTGTGCGCAAGCGTTTCAAAGGTTATCGATGAGCTAGTGCCGCGAGTTACCTTTGTCGTATGCGTATTATCGATAGATTGCAATGCTTAGCTAGCAGTCGAAGCTAGCGAGTCTTTTCAGAAGCGATTTGCGGTTGTTGTTTGAACTCGCCTCGAAATCCCGGCGTTAGTCGTCAACCCAAAGAAGTGCGTTTTTGGTAGCTGAGCTCGATTTCTTGGATCATATCGATGCGATGGCGTTGCCACTTCCGGAACGTGTGTAGGACGAGTCTTGCAAGCCGCAAGGTTCCGACAGACCTTAAAACTCCCGGCTGTTCCTCGGTCTTGTGATTTTACTTCGGCGATTGTATCCTCATTCGTGCGAGATCCTATGCCATGCGGATCTCTAAGGCACAACCGAGCGGTAGGTTCGAGCAGCTGCTACCGTGGTCACGACAACGCAGTGCAACGGGGTTGTTCGCGTCATAAAAGAGTGAGATTGCCGTCACCGCTTTTTGGCGTCATCCAAAGGCGAACTTCATTAAGAGTCATTTCGACGCGTCCGAATTGAGGATCGGCGGAAAAGCCCCCTGCACAGTTAATGACGTGATGTGCAACGCTCGGGTTCTTTTGAAGAATGTGGGCAGCGGAAAGGATATTAGTAATTCGGTCTGGAATTGCTGCCTTTTACCTTTCAGTAAACATTTTCGATACTCTTGATGGCGGGGCAGCTCAGCGTGTTTATACGGACCATAAACCGACATACGCGTTCGATCACCAACCAGATCGCCATAGCAGCGCAGAAATCCGGCTCGAATTCATTTGCAGTTCACGCAGACATAAGATATATACAACAGGTTGCGACCACATAGGCTGTACGTATCGCCGTCGCAGAATGAACGCCTGTACACGACCTTGATCGATACTCTCGATGGCGCAACAACAAAAACCGACCCAGAGTTACAAGCATGGCCTCGTCGGATCGATACCAGCATGGTATTCAACCGGGTGCAGGCGATTATGTCGAAGGTCTGATTATGTGCGAGTATCTCAACGACACTCGTCTGTACCGGAAGAGCCCACCAGGAGAGGCTGTTGGTATCAAATGCCAATGCATGCGTCTCATCCCATCCTGCGTGCGCGCTAACGCAAGCAAATCAAGCTATCAGGTCGCGATTTGGTTGGCCAGGCGTAAACAAGACAGTTCGGATATGGGCGCAAGAAATGTTTCCTTGCCAGAGAGTCTAAGACATTAGAACATACTAATGTGCGCGTTGGTAACAGCACCGGTGCGAGCATTCTGCGCACATGCCCACATTTTGAGCTTTGGTAGGACCCTTTACTCTTCTAATGGTAAACACGTACGTGCTGACGGTGTATAGATGAATACACGCGATGCCGAGAGCCATTCGATCCCCGATATCTCACCTGCGAAACCCCGTTGCCCGAGAAGCGTTGATCGGAAGGTGATAGCGGTTCGGTGCGCCCACATTTTCCCAAACTATCCGTGGCGACAATTGAAATCCAGATCTCGCTTGAATTTGATGAGATTGTTAGGGACCACACGGATACGCACGGATTGATATCACTCTGCTTGCAAATGAATGATCGAAAATTCCATCGCAGCCTCCAAACCGCTTTAAAAGCCGCACGCAGATCAGACTTTTTGGCAATGAATACTCAGTACCTTCTAGGATATACGTCCGTAGTAAAAGAAGACTTTCCCGGCTCCCACCGAGTCTGTTGGGACACACTGCGGACTTGCCAGGACATTTGCGCGATAAGCAATCGAAATCGACCTAGCAATTAGTTTCCAACGTCTATGCGACAGCCATATAAGGCCGCGAATACTGCAACACAACGAGAGCAAAAAAACGCAAAGGTCAATTCACATCTGTTTCGAATGCACGCCACGGTTTCGTGAGGGTAGTGGCTACGGCAAGCCGCGCAGCACGTACAAGGGCCATACGGGCATAAGCGGCAACGAGAATTTCCCCCATCGATCTTCGCCGGGAAGCGCGATCATTAGATTGCCGCCTAATGGTGCGTTCGTTTGAAGCGCGCCTGAAATCGGAAGTGTCCGGAAAGCCGCTGGCCGCGTCCGATGGACTAAGGCTCCTGGAGTCATGTCCACTTTTCTAAACGTAAATATAAGAGTTTGCCGAATCAGATTTGTTTTTTCTTCATTTGTTTACTAGATATATCTTAAAGTGAAACATTTAGACGTTGAGTTCGTAAGCAAGTTGTTTCCTTCTCATCTCATGAACTTCCTTACTAGGGGGACTTAATGTAGTGACAGGATTTTATTTTCGTTTACAACTTTGTTATCGCCTCTTATAGAACACACGTACATGAGTAATTTGCGGTCAAAATACTGAACACGGTCACGTGAATAATTTTGGCGCTACGTCGACAGAACGCCGCCATTTCTGGTTTTTTTACTGCTCGTTCGACGTGTGAATGTTCAGTGCATTTAACAGTCATTGTACAGTGTTCGTGTATTAAACCCAGGCTGAATTACAGTGTTAATGTATGCAATAAATATGGAATATATATTGTATTTGTTTATAGCACATACTGGATATTAGAAGAAGCATTACTGCCGACCAATGGTGAATATTAGCAAAAATTAAATTCAAATTAAACGGTATCTTTACTTTTTTTTTGACGTCCATTCGGGAAGGCCTGTTTTTATTTCCTGGGAGCGACATAATTTTTATAACCAGAAAATATTATTAAGAGGAATAAAAATTGCTTGATATATTTAATCGCCGTAATCAGATAACACTTTGGATGCTTGAGTGGTGGAGGATGTTAGGCTGAGTTATGTGTTTTTGTTAATACGTATTTTTTGGATAGAATGCGTGTCTCAACATCAGACCAGTATATCAGAGTGTGAATTGTATCAAACAAGACAATATTAATTTCTAGATTGATGAAACAATAAGTAGATAATTTTAATGTAATTTTTGCCATTTGTACTTACTCGAGGTCCCCAAGCCTGCCATGAACATTTCTGACGTGGGCTTCAGGCTTCGTCGTGATGCGCGAGATCATTGTGAAGAGTAAAATGTTAATTATCACAACTAAAAACTAGGGTGAGTAAATCCGAGTTACATAAATAACAATTGAAATATAATGTGTATTTTCATATTTCGAAGATTTACAGTTAATATGAATACAATTATCATGTATTAAATATGTGAGATCTTTAATTGTATATATCAATTTAATTTCGTTAACGAGCACTGTGTTGAAATGAAAGTGTTAACCAGCATTAATTTAATCAATAGAAATAAAATAATATCTACATAAATGAACCATTTCTATATTAGTTGAATATCTAAATTTGAAACTATCTTTTGAAACTGCATTTTTTTACAGAATGTAATCATATTTTTTAAGGCATTATTTTGGTGAATATTTTCAGCATTCTATGATCATTTGTAGCGCCGTCTTGATTATGAACACGATGTTATTTTTATTGTGTCTCTGTAAATGCAGGGTCACTGGCTTTTCTCAAATACCAATTAAACACTCAATAAAATCAACCATCCTTGTCGATGCATCATTTATTCGACTCCGGTATCTCAACGGTGGGACGTAACAACCCACATGTATTTTCTATTCAATCTGACAGCCAAAGTTCTCCCATTTCTATTCTGCACGTAAAAATATACAAAATGTGCATTGCATATCGCACACAGTGGTGGTTAATTTTGGGAAGTTTTGTTTAATTTTGGCACTTGCATTTAAGGACGTTGCACATTTATGTTTCTGCGCATCTTGACCGCGCATCCAGGGCGCGCATTATTTACTACGTCACAATGGAAAAATATACAGCGCTCATGGACGATCCAGCGTTCAAAAAGTTAAAAGAAATGAACTTTATAAATATGTTATTTATTCCTTCTTTTGGTTCATTATTTACCTACTTGCAGAGATATGTATAAAGCATTTATGTTGGTGCATGTTCGTGTTATTCTAGAGATTGCGATGGATATGAAATGAATTGTAAATATTTGGGAGCAGGATTTTGAGTAAGTCGAAAATTAGATAGAGTTTTCACATTTTTTAGTATTTTTGGCACGTTTCGGTGGTTTTCAAGTCGACCCGCCACTATTACAGCGCCGATATTTTGAAAACGAGCACATGGACCCCCATTTTTTAATGTTCCTACTCTTTTAGTTTATATTCCTCTACAACTTCGCATATTTTGATGAAATCGACATGGATTTTGAATGTTCGAGAGCATGATCTTGAATCAAGAGTAATATAGGTTGGATTCTCAGACTTGTTTGACGTTTTCGTCGCGTTTTTGTGGTTTTCAAGCCAATTCGCAACTATTCGGGCTCCGATAGCTTAAAAACGAGCATATGGACCCCCTTTTTTTAATGCTTCTACCAATTGAGTATGTATTCCTCGACAACTTTGCAAATTTTTATGAAAATGACATGGATTTTGAATGTTTGGGAACATAATTTTGAATCAAGTGTAATTTAGAGTGGATTTTCACGCTTTTTGGCGCGTTTTTGTGACTTTTCAAGCTGATTTGCGAGTATTCGGGCGCCAATAGTTCGAAAACGAGCACATGGACCCCCCATTTTTAAAGGTTCTACATATTTATGATGAATCCCTCTACAACTTTGCAAAATTTGATGAGACTGTCATGGTTTTTAAAAAAAGTGCACCCTAAACTATACTTTTTTATTTTCTTGTAGATTCCAAGCCTCTAAGATATGGTTTTTGCCATTTTACGCACCATTTTTGCCACATGAGGGCGCTGCTGGCTCGAAAACAAGTACAAATGTGCCAGTTTAAACAATGTCCTCATCTTTGGTATAAACTTCGTAACAAATCGGGAAGGTTTGATAAAGTTTGATACGGTTTTGACAAAGTGATGACGATTTTAACTCGTTTGTTGTAATCGCGAGGTCTAACAGAGGCCAATTTCTTAAATTATGCGTATTTTACATGCCATCCAATATGGCAACTTCAAAGTCCCGTAGCAAAAAATCAAGCACATGAACCTATATTATTTTTTGCATTTTTGGCATACATAGATACCAAAGTAACTCTGTGCAAAATTTGGTGAAAATGACATGGACTTCGTTTCAACTGTGCAACGTCCTTAAACGCAATTTTTTTATGCAAGAGAGCCCAAGCTCAACAAGTAAGAAAAAAAAAAAGAAAAAAAAAAAGGCAAAGAGGTTTGCTTTAGTTCCTATTCATACATTTTATCAAAAACTATAACAGACTACTCACGTTTGGGAGGGTATGGAGGAAACAGGAGCATAAAGATAAGCTCTCTACCTGTCGCTGACAGATGGCATGCAAGCAAACGACTTGCAGAATGCTGTAAGGATAATGACAACAGAGATAAACAACTGAGATTTATTCCTGTCACTTTACAGGGGGTTGGGAATGGTCAAAGAATAACCATCCCCACCCCAATCACAGCTCTCTTCTTGTCGCTGATGGATGGCATTCAAGCAAATGACTCGCAGAATGCTATAGACGAATTCGGTTTGTGTATGTTTTGTCATGGTGGCAGCCACTGCTGGGGGGGGGGGGGGACTTCCATGATCCAATGTACTACGCATGCTCCTTGAGTGCGCATGTATGCATAACAAAGGAACATGTACAAATGTGCAGACATACGCTCACAAGGCGCATGCGTGGTCCACTGGGTAACCCCCCAGCTATATGGCGGGCACGTAGAGGGCTGACTTCCATAAAATGCTGCCCGAATTCGTCTATATGTGGGAGAAATTGATATTGACAACTGAAATTTACAATTATCAGTTTTACAGGGGGTTGAATGGTAAAAGAATGCCCCCTTACCACCCCACCCACCCCCTTTCACAGCTCCCTCCCTGTTGCAGAATACAAGAAGGGAAGGAAGATAGAGGTTTGTAATTTAAAGGGAATAAAATATGATTAAAGAGTACCCCACCTCCATAGCACCCTATATAGTTGAAGGGTGGCAGGTAAACACAAAATATACTTTTGCTACAAACTCCGCGTTGGTGCGTTGCGATCCGCGGGATTCGTATAAATAGACTACATTTTCAGTTAATTTTCGTCACTTGATAAAGAGTTGCAGCGGCACTCGAAAGCTCGTGAACTTGTAAGCTAGTGATCACTTTTTGCGAGAGTGATCACAAATTTCCTTGTTGACCATAGTAGATTGTGAGACAAATGAATACCCTCTAGCGATTATTTCAATCCGCCATAATGAACTTATTTAGTCTTAACTCAAGTTATAATCACCTGCACAGGCTTGTGGAGCTGACTGTAGTGTTTCAGCAGCATTCCTGTAGACTTCTGCCTCACTATGATATGGAATGGTGACCCTTTTGCGTCAACAGTGTCCGGTCTGTATACACATGTCTGTAAACAAGAGAACGTAGAACACGTCAAAGATTCAAGATTACTATGACTCCTAAGGTATGCATGAACCAGCTCTGCTCCATTACAATAGCATTATAGTATTAATTTTCACAAATGCTGTAACGAGATGCAATATTAATAGTACTATTATTTATAATGCGCTTCTTCCAAAAGGCTCTAAACACTTTACATTTTTGACATTTTACAGGCGCCTATATGGACAATGGAGGAGACCATAAAGCTAATGACATAGATAACCACTTCCGGTACTCTTTTACATACAATGCCATTTATCACTGTGCATAGGCAGTCGAGTCAATGAGTTTTCCCAGTGTATATGTCACATACTTAAACTTCTCGGCGTTACAAAATCCATAACATATCACTTTAACACAAAATATTAAATTACCCTTTATGATGAAAATTATGAAAGTTTATTGGTTGATAAATTCTGTCTTTTGCTTCAACACAATATTAATAATTTGATTTCATTACATCTGCTCTGGCGACAATTGCTCTGCAGTAAATTCCATACACTAATCTCTAACCCTGGATGTAACACTTTTCTTAAAGGGATGCAGTAACATTGAATGATATTCAAATCACATTTATTCGATTTAGCTTATTTTGCCAACATAATTATAAACACTGGTCATCTGCGTATCTAAAATTGCAAGCTATTGCTTGCTTTACCTTCGAGATATCAATGATTTCATACTCAAAATTTATAAAACACCCGGATGGTTTATAAACAATGTCTTTCCACACACCCATTTCTGTTGATAGTCCGTCCCTAGCGGCCTGGTGAGCTATCAGCAGATGGGTACGGTGTTCGGCGTTATACTTGGCATTGTTGTTACACTGTTTTAAGGTAGTAAATGACTTCCATTTGATCTGAAACTTTCAGTATTTTGTTTTACTGTTGAACAATATAATTTTATTAATCTTGATAATATGCTCTTGTTTTTGAAAGCCACTAAATCCCTTTAACTAAACATAAACCTAACATAAACCTACATCTTAGATGAAATAAAGCCAAAGCAATTGTCAGCGATATGTTGCGTTAGTGGATAAAGCGTCCGCCTCATAATCGGGATGTCATGGGTTCGTTCCATGGCCGTGTCATACCAAAAGATTTAAAAAATGGTAGTTGCTGCTACCCTACTGTGCGTTCAAGAAGAGGGGGATAGAGCAACATCCTCTGGCGCTGCTCAGTGGCTGCCGGTCATCTTTGTGTCACAATAAAATTTGGAGCATTGGAGCAAATTCGGGTCACCCATAATTTTTTAAATGCCTTTATTTTCATTTATTTAAAAGTGCTCATATGAGAGCCATATCAAGACTACTGATTCATGGAGATATTCGCACAAAGCGGCAGGCGGCGAAACCAGATATATGAAAAATCATGATTTCTTATGCATGTATTGAATAGGTAAGATGCCAGCTTACAAACATGCATTGCGAATTTAAGACTGACCATGTTTTGAGGCCGCTCAGTGCGAAAAATTAATCATCCAAAAATAACAGCGACTACAGTAACCTACCTCTCTATCTTGTTTCTTGTTGAAGTCTTTGGAACCAAATTGATTAATCTTCATCTCGTTCCATTCCACACTCTGCTCCCTTCTATCCTCCTCCAGTTCCTCTTCTCTCTATCCTTGTTCTTTCTCTTCATCTTCTTCTTCTCGAGGACATAGTCATCACTGAAATATATCTGGGTTTGGAAGAGAGTACATTACAACAATTTTCAATTTCATTATGCTTGGTCAACAAACGTTTAGGGGGTCAAGACTATTTAGAAACCATCTAAGGTCAACTGTCAACAAAGAAAACTGACATTTTATTTGAAAATACATACACCCATCATAATAAGTTTAGACTGCATGTAAAAAAAAGTGAAAAAGTGAAAACATATTTTAAAGTAGGGCCGCTTGCTCCTTTAACCCAATTCACTCCATCTTTTGGATCTTGGTATCTACAATGTATACTATTCTTGTTATTATATTTTGGTATGGACTGATATGCATTTAAACCAGGGATTTACATACATGAATCCACATTATCCTCCAGACTCCCAAAATATAAATTGGCCCGTATTCACAAAGGTGGCCTAAAGTTGAGCCTAGTTAAATCTGTGGTTTAAATATGGCTAGCGAAATGGACACAATCTGTCTATGATGCATTTTCCTACAAAGTTTTACTAAATTCTGGAATTGTGTTTTAATTGTAAGGAAACTTTTGTAACTATCATTCCAGGCAGTTTAATAGTTTCACTACAAAAATCTGATAAATCGAACATCTACTTTTCAAGATGTGTCCCATTTTGCTAGCCAACTTAAACCACAGATTTAAGCTAGGCTTAATTTAGGCACCTTGTGAATAGGCATTACGATATTAAATATAAAGACATTACACAGACCCTCAGGGTACAAAAAAAAAGAAAAAGTGCAGCCTTGGTTTAAAAGACAGAATTGAAACAGACAAATATGTGTATTTACCTCAGGAGTTTCGTTGCTCAATGTCATGTAGACTTCTTCTGCCATCTCCAGCCAGTACTTCTCCAGGGGCTCAAACCAACCATAATGACTGATTTTTCTCCTGTAAAATGAGGATGAAATCAAAGTGAGATCCACTAGCATCTTTTAAAGATTTGCCACACTCAACCCAAGTGAGATTAAAAGGTACCAATACGAAGAAATTCCTTGAATGCTGTGAGCACCTTTCAGGGTAGCCTAGCTAAGCAGGGTAATAATTTGTTAACTCTGTAAGTGCTTAGAAACATCAAGGTGGATATATTCAGTGCCATATAAATGTAACTATTATTGTTATTATTATCCAATATTTTAGTTCTTCTTGGAATTTCTAAAATAAATTGATTATCGATCAACAACTTCTTTTCAAAGCACTAATAACAAACATTGTTTAAGTAAAGATTATATGAACAATTTTTTTGCATGAACAAATTTTTTTTTTGTAAAAGATTAAACATGGATTCACAAAAGTAAAAGTGATTTAAAAAGCATTTTAACAATACTGTCTAATAAATTTTTGATGATATTTGATGATTTCATACTCAAACATTTACATAAACTATGATCAATGTCATACTCACTTTCATTGTTTCAACTACTGTATAAGTGGTTATTTTCGCGATGACTTTATTTTCGCGAATTTCGCGAGTTGGTCATCGCGAAAATTTCCACTTTAGTACAAGGCTATTTATAATAATGAAGTCATCACCAAAAGCGCGAAATTTTGCTCCCGCGAATTTCCCCAACTAGTCCAAAATCGCGAAAATATCTGGACGCAAAAATATTGGCTTATACAGTACTCTTCTCTTTCATATCTCATGTTAATGATAGATACTTTTATGTTTAAACAAAATCAGATCCTCTTCAAGATATCATTTAAAAATGTTACAATGTTGCGCAAGAATAAAAAGTATCCATTTTATTCACTCACTTGGTGTACTTCCAGATGAAGATATGACCTTTGACATCCACGGATATCATGTTGCCATAGTTACCGACGTATCCCAAGTAGATGACAGCATGCTTGTGTGCCCTGAATAGCTCTACAGGGATGTCTTGACCAATTGTGTCCCCTGCTCCTTGAACCTAAATCAGTTAAACATGACATAAACAACAATGAAATTATTAATTACAAGAACGCTTCGTACGTACGTGGGTCTTTCCATGAATTTGGGGCACAATTTGTGACATTTCAGCATAACTCAATACTAATAATACCATACATTTATTGTTTGTAGGTTCTACATTTGTATTAAGACCATACATTTTACTGGAAATTTTTTGCTATTTAGACTCTATTTTAAGAAGTTATTGAGTAAAACAGTGTACCGGGGTATATACCACTGTTACATGGCCATGGTGTCCATGTAGAATCAGGATTTTTACATTTGGTCCTTAAAGTCTAATTATGGTAATTAGGTTGACCAAAACTTGATACAATATGCACATTTACTTGATAAGTTAGGTAGCTAAATACCTCAGATATTGAGTTACCCCCGGTATGCCAAAATGTCACAATTTGTGCCCAATTTCATGAAAAGACCCACTTACACAGAACACATATGATGAAAGAAAAATACAATTTTTACAGTTTAATACAAGTGTAAGCCCTGTAAAATGATATGAAGTTTATTCAAAGCCAGATGATAACACTAACAACAACTCAAGACAATACCCATGCAAGTGCAGTTATCAGTAATTATACTTTTTTTGTGTGTCTTTATTCTTAAAGGACATCAATTAAGATGTAGATTGCAATTAGGTTTATGATAAATGGTTTCGTTTTAGTGTCACTAGGCAGGTGCAGTCTTGAAGTTGGGAAATGGGTTGCACTGTCTAAAGCAGTGTTGTACACTCTTTTTGGCAGCACATATGGGCACAAAATATAATAATTTGATATAAATGCACTTAACGTGAATGTAATATGATTTATATATGGTATGATTGACTACTCACAGTAGGAAACATGACATTCTCTGTATTCTCAAAGCGTTCTGATGACTCCGTTATCTGCTGTTCTACATTGCACTTATAGATGTCTCCACTTTCAAAACTGACAACAAGACTATTCTGCAGAAAGATGGAAAGAAAAATACCATATATATAATGTATTCAATTATCAAAAATATATTTCATCAAAGTATAATGGTTCAGTTTGTTTCAATGTGTCTGACAGTATGACTGTTTAAGCTGTTATATTTTGCTAGAGTTCTATTTCTGTAAATTTTGCAAGTCAGAGGGCTAACACAAATCAATACCACATGACAATGTGTACGACCGCTAGAGAAGGAAAGTTTTCATGTTGCAGCACGCGAAATTAGCCACCAACGAGTATGTGGCTGAAGCTGTCAATTACATGTTCTATTATGTTATAGGGCTCAGCAGGGCTGAGACACAACGCATGACCCAATGGTGATGGTGATGTATAAACTATATTAAAACACCTCTACATGAGAATAGGCATGAATTTATATGAAAAATATGTGAAACCTACCTGTCATCCAATGAGGGTATGTGAGGGGTGAAAGGCAGTCATAATGGGTGTCTTGAGATTCTGTCTGAGCTCGACTGATGGCAAAAAGGGCATTAACTCATTTCATTTAACAAAGAACTAATGCCCTTTCAGGTCTCAGGAAATGAGACAATATCTCAATAAACCTACCTGTGATCCTATGAGGGTGTGTGAGGGGTGAAAGGCAGTCATAATGGGTGTCTGAGATTCTGTTTGAACTTGACTGAGGGCAAAAAGGGCATTAACTCATTTCACTTAACAAAGAGTTAATGCCCTTTCAGGTCTCAGGTCTCAGGAAATGAGACAATATCTCAATAAACCTACCTGTGATCCTATGAGGGTGTGTGAGGGATGAAAGGCAGTCATAATGGGTGTCTGAGATTCTGTCTGAGCTCGACTGCGAGCTAACGGACCTGGAAAGAAAGAAAGTAGAGATGACAGTTCACATTGATACAGAATTTACAAGGAGGGGAAGGAGAAGGGAGAGGGGAGGGGGGGGGGGGGTTTAAGTGAAATTTCTAGCAGGCATGTATCTAAAGGAGTTTAAATAGTACACACTTAGTATGTTTGGGCTTGAAATTCCATGAACAAGTGGGTGTTTCACAAAGAGTTAAGTTTGACTTAAATCCAGTTGCACTTACATTCTAAGCATGTCCTGTATTTAACACATCATCCCAATGATAGACGTCCCAATAGCATGCATTCCCTGAGCATGATCTGAATGAGGTATGCTTGACTATACAACACAAAACTAGACATTAAAGTGCCCCTTTAAAGTCAAAACGTGCTCTATGTGAAATGCGATTCAGAAATCAAATTTCAAAAAGACCAAAGTACATTCTTCATTTCGCTTTATGGAAAATTATTATTATTATATAATGGAAAAAAAATTGCACCCACCTTCTTGAAAATCAAAGTCGTCCGCATCGGGGTCAAGGGCTAGTAGCAAGGTCAACTGTGAGGGCACTATTTCATCACTAGAGTCCTTAAAATCTAGATTCCTGGTGTCTTTGATGTTCGAACCACCAGGGTGCATGGACCACATGAAGACAGACCCCTATGTATGAAAACAGAGAGAATTAAGAGATCAAATGGTCAACAACATGTACACACACACTGAATGTTAATAAAATTATTGCAATTTCATTTGAGGTAGTAACAATTTTGCAGAGAGATTTTTAATTATTACCACTCAGCAATAAGGTCTCACATTTCTGTGTTGACAAATTAACAGATTCTTTGAGGGAGATTAAAATCTCTCTAACTATGTATAAGTAGATGTTGTTTGATTATTCTTGTTTAATTCAAAGTCTTCGCCCATCTGTTTCTCTGGTTCATCTGCTTTTATTCAGAAAAAGATACTGTATAAGCCAATATTTTCGCGATTTTGGACTAGCTGGGGAAATTCGCAAGAGCAAAATTTCGCGATTTTGGTGATGACTTCATTACTATAAATAGCCTTGTACTGAAGTGGAATTTTCGCGATGACCGACTAAAGTCACCGCGAAAATAACTACTTATACAGTAGGGGTCTTAGAATCACAGATATTTCCCCAATCCAAAGGTGCTAACATTCCTACATGTGGATAACGTTATAACCACTTGTTCTAACAACAGTTGGTCCAATTTTCTGTCTAATTAATACCCGATGGGCTAAACCCACTTTGTCTAATATAATAATTCTCACTTAGTGTAATTGCCAATTTGTCTAATAACCAAGTTGTCTAATTGCATTTTCATCTAATTATCAAATGAATATTTAACCCACTACCAGTTTCTTACAGATACTTGACTAAGTGTTGTTAGACCTAGTGGATATTAGATGAAATGGGTATAGCCTAACGGCAAATTAGACAAAATGGTAAATGTGCCAAGTGACAATTAGACCAAATCATTTGTAGACGCACATGTTGTATACAAAAAGGGATTAGACCATGCGGAATGAGACCAAATAAGTGTAGACAAGTTGAGTTTAGACCAAGTAGCAATTCACGGAAATGAAAAGACTTGAATAATAATGGCAAGTTGCAATGTTGAATAGGTATGACTGAATCTGACACAAAGGACTGTGATCAATAGCAAATTTGAAAGAAAAATTCTAATTGGTCTTTCGAAAAAAGAGCATGCAACAATGAACTTGATTGGTCATTGCCATTTTGTGATTGATTGCAAACCCTTGTGTTATTGAGCCCTGGACCCAGTGCACAAAGGTTTGCAATCAATAGCAAATTTGAAAGAACAATTCTAATTTGTCAGTCTTTTGAAAAACAAACGGAGCATGCAACAACGAACTTAATTGGTCATTGCCATTTTGCGATCAGTTGCAAATTTGAAAGAACATTTCTTATTGGTCAGTCTTTTGAACAAAAGAGGCATGCAACAATTATCTTGACAGGGAATAGCCATTTCGTGATGATTGCAAAACTTTGTGTTATAAAGGCCCTGGGGGGTGTTTCACCAAGTCGTTAGAAAATTTACATGACTAGAATGTATTCTTGGGTGCTTAACTATTCACATTTGGTCATATTCAAACTAAGTGGGACATTTAGCTGAAATTTAATGTGGCGCTGTGCCTTTGAAAATGCAAATTAGGCTCTGAAATCAACACAAAAGCTTCTTTACAATACAACCAATTATTTAAGTTCAAACATTATGTAATCCAGTGTTCTTACGCTGAATAATTGATCAAACAAGAATTTGCACATATGGGACTATGGTACTTTAAATGCCTCTTAATCTCTTATTCTTATATCTAGTCACTTTTTTCAGATATTTTTTGCTTAAAGTAATATCATGGACTACTCTAACATGGCATATACACACAGGTAATTGCGATCTAGTTATTTAATTGAATTGTTGCATTTAAGGCACTGGTCGTGGCACTCACGTTTTGGATGTCGTGTCACTCACGACACATAGAGGTGGACCATTTTCCACAGAGAGGGAATGAATGAATGAATGGCAGAAACGTACACTATTCATGTACATATATTGGCACTTATGGTACCCTTAGACATCTACTTGGGCACAAATCCAACCATAACAAATGATGGTCAGAAAACCATGTCTTTTTTTTTTGTCATGTCACTCACGCACTGTTTTTTAATCATAATTTCCAGGACCAATTGTAAAATTCAAATCCAACTGGTAATGACACATGCCACTCCTACATTATACATAATATGGTAGTCATGATCCATTCATAATGTACAAGTGCAAAGATATGCGCCGTTCTATAAGTCCAAATGTCGTATCACTCACGTTTGAATATGACCATTTGTAAAGTCATGCATAAGTTTACTAACGACTGTGTAAAACACCCCCCTGCTGATCACAAGACTTACGGATTCATTGAGAGTGGTGATTCTATTACTGTCAAGACTCCATGAGATCTGCATGACGCCGTCGGACGAAGCGCCCTCATTTCTTATGTAGCGGACAGGGTTGGAGGAGTCGTACCACAGATCAAAGACAAAGATGTCACCTAGAGATCAGCAAGAATAGGAAAATACTTTTAAACATCTGTTCTCATATTTTTTCTTTCTATATTAAAATATTGTTATTCTCTCTGTTTCCAACAATTGCAACTATTATTACTCTTTTTTCCCCCATTATATCTAGATGCATCAATCTTTCACATTTTCCTGATCCAAATTTAAAATCTCAATAGAACAGTATATCTGTCCTTTCCTCTTTCACAAATATGAAATGATGTAGATACAATATACTTTAGAAAGTGAAAGTTTTGTGAATTTGTGAATTCTGCGAGTCAATTCTCACGAAATGTTTTTAATAAAGCCCCGGTGAATTTCTCCACTGAATCTCAAATCATGAAAATATCTGTAAGCGTAAATGTTAGCTTTGTATACAGTAATGTAATTATACTTTATAAAAAATTTGGTATGGGGGAGGGGGTGGGATTGCCCCTTCATACCTACCTCTGGCGGTGCCCATAGCTAGCATTCTCTGGGTGGGTGAGACGGCTAAAGTTAGAACACCAAATACTTTCCTTGTTACTTGGATGATAGATGGATTGATTGTGAGTCGCTCAGGCTGAATTAATGATTTTTAAAAAAAATATTAAAAAAAAACATAAATAATAACGACTTTTTTATACAGCATTAAAAAAATTAAAAAAAAATTTTTTTTTAATTTTTTTTTAATAATAATAACGTTCGGATTTGGTGCTATTATAGTGGATATGTCTCTACACTCTGATTTGTAAGGTATGGGGAATCAAATCAAATTTGCATCTGCAAAATGTGGTTAATTTATTTTCTTATTTAGGTGGAATATATATTATTCCAAATTACCTGCTGCTTTCTTTGTTGAATAATACCATGGTTATATTTACCAAGTTTAACCACATCTATTTGTAGTAACTGTTCTACCCAGGGGCCCTGCATAACACATCATTATCTCTCCAGGGGGGCATTTCATCAAAGGACTTGTCGGACGTTTTATTCGACAAATTTGCTTTCAGCCAATCAGATGCAAGCATTTCAGTAGCTTATAACAGTTTGTCGGATAAAACTTCCGACAAGTCCTTTGATGAAACGCCCCTCTAATGTCTTGCTAGGAGTTTCTCAGAAATGTCACTACTTACATCCAGCTTAATAATCATATTGATTATACCTGCCAATGTTCTTTTTCTCGTTTAATGTAAAACTCAAGGCAATTGAATTGTTTCTCTGTTCAGAGGTGAACTGGATCCAGTTTGGACAAGGTAAATCTAGTGACATCATAGTCAGTTGTAACCCCACCCTCCATAAACATACATGATATAGATATTATAAGACATATTCAAGAACGTACCCTAACCTGACTGGTCAACTGACATCAAGTGGGGAGTGCATTTAATTGTTCAACCATGCAAAACTTCTCCCACTGAAAATTGATAAACACTGATTAATATCTTTTGATATTGATCGTCCCGATATATTGGCGACATAATTAATGCTTTGTCGTGACACTGTCGTGTTGCCCAACTGCTTGTCTTCATCAAAACTTTTTTACATGATATTTGTAGCTGAAAAATTAAGAAGGGATTTCTTGCTGCAGGAAAAACATACAGTGCGCCCGCAGTGGCCTAAGACACAAACAAACCATGCATTATTTAATACACTTACCTGCCAATGTTCCCTTTCTCGTTTGATGTAGAACTCAAGGGATGGTGTGTATCGTTTCTCGGTCCAGAGATGGACAGGAACCAGCTTAGACATGGAGAGTCTTGTGACATCATGGTCAGTTGTTATGCCAGACCTGTGAGATAAAATAATGAAGGACTGATATTTGATGATGTCGAATAAATTTTCTTGGGAATTTCAATGCGGCATTGCGATGAACCAAAATGCATAGAGACACTGCATTAAAAAGGCATCTACTTCATTTGAAACGTAGGGACTAGCAGTCCTGGAAGAAAAGTGAAGGATACAACAGGCTGCTGCCACCACCCAAATCGCAGCTCCCCCTGAGAATGTGCAGCTACATGTGTGCACAAACTGAAGAATAGCTTGTCTCTCCAGGATTGGCCCATTTAGTCACAAAAGATCCTGTATTACATAGAATCTTCCTCAATCTTCGATTACAAATTTCAGCGATATATATATTGCAAAAAGCAGTCTTTCTACTACCAACAACATTTCGATGTGCGGCTGGCAGAGGGGCACAAGAGTATTTGTATAGCATGTAAAGGACATGCTATATGAAAGCTGTTATGTCCTTCTGACAGCTGCAAGATAATTTAATACTGTTTCAATGTTCTGGGTGGCCTACTTGGTGACGGGTCCCTATTTGCATAATTTGAAGCAGACTTAAACTGGCTTATGTTGCCCACAATTTCTACAGGATATAAAAAGTTGACTTATCACTCTATGTGTTATACATTGATCTTATAATACCTGGTAGGAATTTATTACTTGAAGTGCTAGTGCGCCGTTTTGGTAGCCATGCTAAAGCAGGGTAATAATATGGCGCACTAGGAGTATCAAATCTGACAGACATGGTGCAGTACAAAATGGCCATAATTATTATTATCGATAATTGGAGCAAAGATGTTTCTTTCAATGACACAAAAGAACACATTAGAAATATTAGAAATACCAACAAATTTCCGATTAGTCTTATCGTTGCGTTGAAGAACAGACAGGCATTAACCCTATGTAAAGGGCAGGGATGAGTTAACATCATTTGAGTTCTCATCAGATATTATGTGAGTCAAGAAAGCTATTAACAATTTAGTTTTCAAAGAAAATGATTGACCATTAAATGTTATACTCACATGACACTATCATTCTCGGAATCGATGTAGTGTACAGTCTGTGTGTGCTTCCAAACGGTAGGCCTGGAACAATTTTTTAAAGTGAATAAAAAAATACAATGTTATTCCACCTAATTTCAAAATAAATAAATCATAAATGGTCGCCGAGCTTTCCAGAATGCAGCTCCGGAAAAAAATTCTCAACTATATAAAGGATGCCCCTACTTTAAAACAAGTCAAGGGAACTTTCAAATCATTTTTATTCAGTTCTTAAACCATGTTTATTTAAATAAACTGTACACATGTATTATTTCATGCTCATTTCATTCTCTGTTTTTCTCTCAAAGAGCTAAGAGACATGGTATTTTGTCATTTGTACTATAAGAACTGCATATTATCATAATTATATTATTATTATTTGGTCTGGAAAAGAAATACTTTGACAATCTTCCTCACCTTTTCTTCCGTCTCTCTTTGCACATATGAAAGTAGGTCGCTGTGATAAGGTCATAGGCAGGGTCATCGTCCTTTCTACCAGATTTATCATTAGTTGCGACAGCCTATAAGAAACAATGCCAATCAGAGCTGTGTACACACTGAAAGTTTTTAGACTGAAATTGATTCTTCTCCAACAGAAACATAATACATATTTTCATGTCATTCAATCAGGAAATTAAAAAACATGAACAATAAATAAATACCCTTTTTTGGGGGTACTTAGTGAAAAATAAATCATTCAACATATATCATATAAATACTCATTCATTTTTAGTAGAAATAAATCCTTTGACAAAGATCATCACAGAGAAATTACAAACTTCTGTGGAAATTATAAAATTGTTACATGTCCCTGTATCTTCCATTTATACTGTTTACTCTGATGACCACAAGACAAAACAATGTATTAAACATCAAAAGCAATTTTTTATTACATTTAGTTGTACTATCATTCTAAGTACTGAAATGTCAATATTGTTATTTGAAAATAAATGTTATCATATATCATACCATAATATAAAATAGAATATAGTTCATACCTCAGCAGAGTTGATGATTAGTTTCTGAGTTGATGACTTCAAATAATCCTCTGTGCTCACCCATTCCTGTACAGTCTCAAGACACATTTTGGCTGTAATCTAGTCAAACAAAAACCATATTAATATTATTTTGTTAAAAATTTGACAATCAGACGCTTTGCCATAGACCTTCAATGTAGATAACCTCCAGCAATTTATGACCAACCCAGGAAATAATTGAAAATACACCAAATCACGTTTAAATCAATTAACTACATTTGCAACACTCAAATTTCTTGTTTTCTAACTAATACACCCCAAAACAAACAGGAGTATCAGAGAATCTAGTAAAATAAAATAACTTTCTGGGAATTTCAAATATAATTCTCTTCACCAAATCATTGTGCCATGTTTTTTTTTACTTGGCTAATATGATTCTATTGTGACGTATCAGGACAGTAACCCCCAAGAAAACTAGCTCCAGAAAGAGGGTTAGGTGTGCAATAAGGGGTAGATTATTGTGCATGGGGGGGGGGGGGGAAGGGGTAGTTGTCCGGGGGTAACTGTCCAGGGGGTAGTTACCCTAGAACCCTATTGTTAGCAACATATTCTGATACCCTCTTGCCATCTTATACTGTATAAGCCAATATTTTTGCGCTATTGGAGTAGGTCGGGATATTCCCGAGAGCTTAATTTCATGATTTTTGTGACGTTTACATTACTAGAAATAGCCATACATTGAAGTGGAAATGTTTGCAAGGAGCGAGTCCCGAAATTCGTGAAAATAAAACCACCGCGAAAATAACCACTTATTTTGCATTGGTCATTACAATAAAATGCCATATGATTACTACCTGGAGGAATATTTCCTCTGATATGAGTTGCATGGCTCTTTCCTTGGACTGGAAATTCTGAGAAGAATCATAATCTTTCTCTGCTGCTGCCAGAAGCAACCTAGAGAAAAAAAAAAGAAGAAAAAACATTCCAAATTTTATTGTCCAAAACAAAGGTGGACGGAAATTCTTTTTGCCCAATTGATCTTGGGCCCGGCAGTCACTGAGCAGTGCCAAACGGTGTAGCATTTTGTTTGACGTCTTTTGGTATGACGCAGCCGGGGATCCACCTCACAACTAACCTCCTGAATATGAAGCAGATACTCTATGCACTGAGAAAGAAAACGATCAGTTAGAGAAATGAGGATAAGACTAATTAATTATTTTTTTAAAGGAGAGTATAAATCTCTGTATCTCCAATAAGTATTAAAACGAGAAAGAATCTGAATAGAAATCTGAAATGAGGAGAGGAAAATTCACCTGCCACATACATGTTCATCATAAATATTTCAAGTACCAAAAATCAATTGATGTGCCAACTTTGTATAGCAATCTCAGTGTGGGGGAGCGTAGGTATCTTGAAGTAGTAAAAAGCTACTACCTCAAAATACCTACCCCCCCCCCCCCCTCCTCCTTAGCATTCTAAATTCTAATAATTATTTCATCCCCAGCCTTAAAACTATAGACCATTTATTCCAATTCCAATTTATATTTATATGTGCTCACCTGGTCATGTCGTTCTTAGATTTTGCTGTTTCGCTGCATTTATCCACTATTTCGTTCACAACATCTACAACATCTACCTGAGGCAGTAAAAGCATGGTATCAGACATCCTCCTCAACATTCAAATTCTAATGAATTATTTCATCACCATCCTTAAAACTGGACACCATTTATTCAACTTGCAATTGATACCGTTCAAGAGCTTACCTTGTCATATCATTTTTCTTCTTAGATTTTGCGGTGTCGCTGCATTTATCCACTACTTCGTTCACAACATCTACAAGGATGTCCCTAATCTGGAAATAAATTTTGGATTGATATTACAGAAATACAATACAACTTAATAGATATATCGTTGCTTTTCTTGCATTTGTCAGAGTAAAATGAAAAAAGAAAAAAACCAGGTCAGACGTGGATTGTTCAGTGTTTCTTCTACTCTGACGAATACAATATGTTTTGTATGTTTTTGTTTAAAGCTAACATTTAATATTGTGTTTTACTATTGAACTATGTCTTTATTAATTCACCCATAATACAAGATTAGGATCTGTCATCCTATTTTTTTCATATCAATGTCATTAAAATTGCTTTATTCAATTTCAAGTTCACTTCAACTATTGTGTTGTTTATCTATTGTACAATTTACAGTTTTTTCATTTTTTCATTAAAACTCTGGCTATGTTTCTACAATTAATAAAGTATTTCTTATCACATGTTATTCTTATATAAATTGACATTATGAGAAGTTATTTGATAGAGAGCTTCACCAACTACGTATTATCAATATTTTCTTATTGGATGAAGACTACATACAGGAAATACTGCGTTGAAAATTTGCATGAATTATAAATAACAGTATCATAACTGCCAAAGCCACAATAAATATTCTCAATTTATGAATTGGATACTTCCCTCTATATACTAATACCTATACTACTTCCCACAAATGCAACCCATTATTTTATAAGAACACATCTTATCAATCCACAATGCAATCTAATAGCAAACTATTTTGGGAGTTCTATTTACCATGTAATACTGTATTGCCTGAGTGGTTTCGTAAGAATGCTTGGATGATTGTGGGATGGCTGTGTCCAACTGTCTCTTGTCTCTCTCAAAGTCACTCCTGATTAGCAGAATAGAAAAAGGAAATTAGGAACAGTAAGATTAGAAATGTCAGTCTCGTCCTATCACTTGACTGGAAATACAAAGGAAGGAGGTTCAATTCCTTGCATGGCATTTATGTCATTAAACAAGGCATTTTGTCTACATGCTTCTCCCCACCCAAGTGGAAATTGGTATCCGTTATGATCATCCTTTGAGCGGTTCTCACTAGCCTGGAATTGAATAAAATCACCAGGACAGTACTAGTAATACATTGTGAAGCACTTTGATCAGTTATTAACTGGAAAAACACTATATATAAAAAAAAACATTTGTCAATATTAGTATTTATAACATGCTTTTGCCTAAAATTATCCTCACATCAAAATGCTTTTAACTATCCTGATGAGTTGCTCAAACCTCAAGATATCTCCCTACCCTTCCTTCTCTCTTACCTCACCTGGGTCAAGAGTGGCAAATGCAGATGATATGTCTTGCCTAATCATGGCACTAGTGCAATGGCCTGGATTTGAACCTTGAACCTTGCAATCTACAGTATGGGCACAGTAGATTGTAAATAGCAAGGTAAGGGCGTAGCATACTCTGACAGCTAAATAAAAGGTGTTAAATTTCTTCATTGAATCTGAAAGTTACATGGAATAAAGTTTTCATTATTTTTTTTAGTCTGGGATATATTTTTGTATACCAAATTTATATAATGTTGACTATCTTTTTAGTTATAAACTAAAAAAGGTTTTGGATATATTCTGGTTTTGATACCAAACAAACTGACCTCATTTTTCTTAGTTTAACTAGAATGCGTTGCTCCATCTGTTGAGGGGTCTCTTCCTGGTCATTAGCCCGTGAAGAAGATGGTGTATGGATTGGTTCTGAAATGATAAAGATTAGTGACAAAAATTTACTTTTTTTTCAAATAACTAAATTCAATTCATTCAAGATATTCTTCAGTTTTTGTTGTGAAAAAGTAAAAAGCGACATTGTTTCATTTACATCGAGATATACTTGTGCAAAATGTTGATTTTCGGTGCATGATTTTAATAAAATTTTTGTTGATACCTGGAGAGTGTTGTAGAATTAAATACGCATTTAATTCATAACTTTCACTGACCTACAGGAGATGATGGGACAGACAGTCCATCAGTTCCTTGCTCCTCCTATTGTCCATTCATTTTCCTATGGATAAAGGAGATAATGACTTAAAGCCTCTGTTCCTCTGCCTTTAGTAATGAATTGCTTTAACATCTGAATTTTCTCTGACCTAAAAGAACTGATGAGATATTCCACCTTTTTCTTGCTTTCTCAAGCTTCTACTCCTACTGCTGTAGAAGAGGGTTTTCTTTTTGGAGCTGTACATCGCTATATCTTTCTTTGCACATTGATTTAACCTTTGACCTCTAAACCTTCACTAACCTAATGGTGGTGACGGGATATTCCATCTTTTTCTTGCTTCCTCCAGTTTCTTTTCCTCTTCCTCCAGCTTCATTCTCTCGTTCGTTAGCTTCTCTATCTGCTTCTTGGTCCATGCCTGCTCCTTGGCGTATGCCTCTTGCCTCTGCGCCAACTGCCTCTCCAATTTCAGATCGTTCTGCTTCGAGCTCAGATCGGGTGTCTTTGGCACTGAGAAAGGAATTATTTATATGGTTTTGAAAAAAGGGTAATTCTATTTATGGGAATACTGTCAACTAGAAAAGGTTAATTTGTCAAGGGAATAAGAAAATGCATTAAAGTTCAACCACTTTTGGAAAAATGGTAAATTAATTCTTAGAATACTGAGAACTAGAAAAATTATGGAAATTTGTCTAAGGTATAAGAAATATATGTTCTAGAAGTTTTATGCATGTGAAATATCCCAAGCTTATTAGCAATTTTTGGGGCATATATCTTAAAACTAAATATGCTTTTGGTGAATATGACCATTATAGCAAGTGTTAAACAGTTAAGAATCATATTCATGATATTTACCTAAGACAAGATTATTTCAATTTATTTTTTCTTGTATGAGATACATGTACAAATAAACTTCTATAATATCTTTTTTTAATGCTCAGTGTGTATAGAACCCTATTTAAAATGTTTTATTTTCATAGATCTTCACGCTTAATTACAATTTGTGGAGTCTGTAAGGCACCAGACTGCCATTACTCCAACCCACCCTTGAACTATTAAAAACTCACTTATCCATTGTCTAGGCCTTGATAGATCTCCTTTATTAGAGCCTCCATTGGAGAGCAGGAAGGGTGACTTGCGTTGACCCCCTAGGTCAGGGTTGGTGGCTTTCAGCGTCTGCAGGGCTTTGGCTTGACCCTGTATCTGTTCACTGGTGGTCTGTTTAGGGTTATACCCATAGTAAGCATCCTCCATGTTTTTTCTATGCTATGAACTAATGACAATGCTCGGTGGAGACTTCATAGTCGGTGCTCTTTTCACCTATTCCGATGCAAGAAGTACTGGTATGCCATTAGCTCAAGTGTTGGTCAAGTCACACTGAAGCCCTTTTATGTCAAGAATCAAGGAAAGTCAGATCATCATCAATGTTCAAAATCTGGGTGGAAAAGATGTCATTGACATTATATTTATCTAATTGTCTGAATTTGGTTTACACTGTACAATCAGTATACATCTATGATCTAGATTAAAGGTCTAAAATAGATCAAAATTGTCATGGGGTCATTCCATGCCAATTCACCCAATGGGTTACACCCTACCGTCTCAGAATTTGCTCAAATTTGGTACACATAAAGTTTAACATTACCTCCCCATGAAACAAAAAAAATTAGCGTAAACGGTTCGTCGGTTTCCGAGCTATGGCCCGCCCTTTTTGATTCGTTTGGGCAAAAATGGGTGTGACCTTCCATTTCAACGGCACAATACGCCTGAACTGGATGACCAATTTTTGTGAAACTGGTACCATTCAAAAGGAAATTCAAAGAGGAATTCAAAAATGGTATCAAAAATATTATTGGAGCAATTTAAAGTGCTATGACCTTTGACCTTTCATTTAACTTTGATTTTGACCCCCAGACGAATAATATTTTTACTCGATTTTTATGTATGTTAATTGTCAGTTTGATATTAACATAATATGTAAATATCTAGGATGATATTTTATTTCTTCACCTTTAAAAACTCTTTTGAATGTAATTTACAAAGTTACTGTTACCCCCACATACTGATATTTGTGTTGGTAATGTGTGTACATAGTCTCCATTATAGGCCTTACTTGAATACTTCGCAAACTGAAGTTTAAATTATCAATTAAATTAAAACAGCGAAACTAAACATTTCCAGTAATAAAGGGAAACATTAAGACACAAGTGATAATGTAACATGACGTAGACACTCCATTTGCTATGAATAGAGGACCAAGTTATTTACCCTTTTGATTGCGGTTGCAATGGGTTATGACATACAATCATCAGAAAATCTGCCGGTTTTGAAGAAAAAAAATGTCTTTCCACAATGTAGTCAGCTCTACTGTTCTCGCAAAACTGATACATCCTTGAGATCTTGAGCATCAGCCTAACAGATATGGAATACATTATGGTATTTGTTTGTAATGTTACTTCAGTTTGAAAGTATTCATGTATATATGGAGTCTTGTACAACACATTACCAACACAAATATCAGTATGTGGGGGTAACAGTAACTTTGTAAATTACATTAAAGAGTTTTTAAAGGTGAAGAAATAAAATATCATCCTAGATATTTACATGTTTATGTTTAAATTATAATGACAATTAACATCATAAAAATCAAGTAAAAATATTATTCGTCTGGGGTCAAAATCAAGGTTAAAGAAAGGTCAAAGGTATAGACTTTAAATTGCTCCAATAATATTTTTGATATCATTTTTGAATTCCTCTTTGAATTTCTTTTTGAATGGTACCAGTTTCACAAAAATTGGTCAACCAGTTCAGGCGCAGTGTGCCGTTGAAATGGAAGGTCAACCCATGATTTGCCAAAACGAATCAAAAAGGGCGGGCCATAGCTCGGAAACCGACGGAACCGTTTACGTTAATTTTTTTGTTTCATGGAAGGTAATGTTAAATTTAATGTGTACCAAATTTGAGCAAATTCTGAGACGGAAGGGTGCAAAATTGCACTTTCATTGGGTGAATTGGCATGGAATGACCCCATGGTTCTTTTACTTTAAGGTATAAAATAGATCTAGGGTCTAGGCTATCCAGCATAGGATGGGCGTTGGGTGTCTGGACACTTTACAATACAAGGTGGTTTGCGAACCACGAGTCTCGCCTGATTTCGCTATCAATAAAACACGCAATATGATCTTTTGACCACTAGATGACCTCTGACCTCATCAAGACACAAGTGGTATTAACCGAGAATAATTTATACCAGGGGTGAACAAAACTGCTATAAAAAAATAAGTGAAAGTTAAACAAAAAGTTTAAGAAAAGTTGACCTTTTGACCTCATCATCACACAAGTGGTATTAACCAAGGATAATTTATACCAGGACCCCGTTGCATAAAACTTCTAACCAGAGTTTTTTCCGGTTAAAATCTGAAGACTCCGGTTAAAGTCCGAAAACTCCGGTTACAATATTTTTCTAGATTTTTCACTGTTTTTTCCATTGCATAAAAACATACCAGAGTTTTCAAAAGTATTAATGCAATAAATTTTTAGGGAGTTTTAAAACTCAGGTTGAATAACCTAAGAAATAGGTCTACATAAGCTGAGTTTTTTAACCCGAGAAAACTCGGGTTAGAAAAAAAAATTTATGCAACACCACCCAGGGGTGAACAAAACTGATGCTATAAAAAAAATGAGTGAAAGTTAAACAAAATGTTTAAGAAAAGTTGAACCTTAAGTTGACTTTTAAGTTGACCTTTTGACCCCCATATGACCTTTCACCCCATCATTCTTATCAACACATATTTGGTATTACCCAAGTATCATTTGTTATAAGTGTGAACACAAATGAGGCAGAAATAAAGAAATGAGAGCAAGTTAAACAAAAAACAAAAAACTTTAACAGTTTGTAACAGACCAACAGTCTATAAAGTGATTACGAAGTCTCTGCCGAACTTCATTCAGGCGAGACAAAAAGTGAAGCCTGGTTTTTTTGTAGATCTATCAGGAATAAGCCAAAAATATATGTTGAATAGATCTACTGCTTATCTGTTTATCATCATCGAAATTTCTATATTTTTTTTTCACAATATTTTCAAATATTTTTTGACTAACAAGTTAGATATATTTTTTATTTTTGCTAAATCTTGCTTCTCCAAATGGCTGGTTTAAAAATATTGCCTGTCCAGAGTGAATGGGTGGCAGGTTTTGCATCTTGGTTTTTTTTCAGGGTTTTTCTACTTTTTGCAATAGATATTGACTCTAAATTGAAGCCCTCCTATATTTTTATGTAGATCTAAGTTAGACTCCAATATATTTTTTCGCCATACAGGAACGCATTTAGTCTTCATATTAAAATCTCATCACAGTCCCGGGTCAATGGCTTTGCTGCTACTGGCCTGCTGCTAGCGTGGTCTAACTTAGTCTAATTCACGACACTGTTATTTGTTAATCATGCCAGGCACCTTTTGCGACAATTCGCCTCGTTGTCGTCGTTGACCATCCTAGACTAGTCTAGACTCTAGGCTAGCAAAGCACCCAGCAAGCAAGACCGAGGGATTATCGCATCTAGATTTAGACCTAGATCTAGGCTAGTTGCCATTGCCAATGCCAACAATGTCAAACAATAGTTTACCATACATAGCGTGCAATGGCAATGCAATCGCCAAATGAAACTCGGAATAAAATATTTTTGGAAAAGTTCGTCTTGTCGTTGTTGTTGTTGCTGTTGTGATTGTTGTCTTGAATACTAATATCAAGATTCAAGTCTTTCAGTTTCAAGAAAGTCAAGTCAAGAGACAAGACTTTGCAGTCAGCCTGTCAGGATCTAACGAGTAACGTTAGATTCTACTCGTTAGATTCTAATATTAGATCTAACGTTAGATCTAAATTTGAACGGCTTATGGTCTCAATTTCAATGATATTTACTGAACATTTTATTTGATTATGGTTAACTCATGAACTAAATTAAATTACGACATAAAGACCTTAAACGTTAGAGAGTGGCCTTATCTTAGCCCTTACACTTCCAAATGTTAATACAAAACCCGACACAGAAAAGCGTTAACGGGACCGTCACGAAACAAACTCTGCTGATCGACAGTCAGTCATAACGGGTTTTTCTTAAAATATCAGCATTAACTGAACTATTTTATTCAGAATTATCTTAATGTTTAATGCATTCAGAAATTATGGTGCCATACCTAATACAATATCGATCTAAGTTCGCCAAAATAAAGAAAATCACGGCCATTCTCCACCCGCACAGCACAAAATCCAATCCGCGTCAATAATGGTGTGTTTACATTTCGCGATAAGCGGGGGCCCGAAACAAATTGCAGTTTCTTGATTAGAAATGTGTACGCACTACTAATCCAAGGATGACTTTCATTCAGTACAGTATAAACAATTACTAGCAATGCAAACGCACCCGTATCCAAGATATATCGATCAAGAGATGACACGCTTGTTTGATCGTCGTCTGATCAGGTTTCATACAGATATAAAGAGTCGATTTACTTTGATTTCGTTTTATAAACAGGAACAAGAAAATTGATTTCCACTCATATTTGGTCTAACCTTGAATTAATTAAGCCTGCAGGGAGACGAAAACAAATCTTCCTGATGTAGCCTATTCAGAATAGTTTAACTAGACTTTCATGTCCAAAATAATTCTCCTTGAAACGTTAAATTAAACCTTCTTTTAATTTTTTAATCTCTTCCTATTTTTCACACCCAAGCACACACAATTTTTTTAAAACTCATCTCTCTCTCTCCGAGTCTCTTTCTCTAGATCTGTTCCATTCCATGCGTCCTCCATCGATCTCTTTCCCCAATCTAACCTATTCTGTCTCATCCTTTTTCTCTCTCTGTTTATCTCTCACTTTATCTTTTTTCTTTGATATTCTCTTCCTTTTTCATCTCATAGGCCTATATCTTTCTCTGTCTCATTCATTCCATTCATTTCAATTTCTCTATCCGTCTATTCAACTTTCAGTTACTTTCTCTGTCTGTCTGTCTCTCTCTCAGATCCTATTCCCACGATCAGGTGTTCTTTATTCTTTTATATTTTTTTATCGAGGCATACATCTTCTCAACTAGAAAAGAATCTTTCTACCCCTCTCTTCGGCCCAAACCAACGCATTTATTACTTGCTGTAACCAGCAGAATAGTGTTGACACTCTCCCTTTATCCTTATATACTACTGGGGGGTCAACTCTTTCTTGATGCACTTTCAGGGTAAATAAGGTTTCCCCCAGTAAAAAAAAAAAAAAACAAGAACAAGAGAAAGAAAGGGAAATGTCAAATATTTTTATCTTTTGAACCCACCCGCCCCCCAACAAAAAAGTAAAGAAAAGTATGGTACACATCAAAATCCATTTAATAATAGAACTTTTATTAAATAAAACAAAAGTGAAGAGACACAGGCATGTGCAATATAATTGCATAATAGATTCAGTCGGCAAAGAGCCGGAGGAGGCTAAACCCATATTAATTTCACATATAGCTCAACAGCTGTCTGACTTTTAGCAGCTATACGACTAAAACAGAACAAAGATGGTGAAGAGAAGAAGATAACACAAGAAATATTTTCTGTGTTGGTCTTCGTCTGCAACCCTCAACATCTAAGAGCCTTTTGCCCACATTTTCCCCCAGATTACTTTATTTCTAGCGACTAATGCTGTAATGTATGCTTCTTTTTTTTTTTCCAGTGAAGTCACCGTTTCAGGTCTAAGTACATCTACTTCATGTAAGCCTCCTTTAAAAAAACAAAAATCATTTGAACATTTTGTAATTTGATGTTTGTTCTTTTGCCAATCAGTCTGTAAATATTGTGATTTGATTTAAAGTCACACAATTATCAACAACAAAAAAAATAAATAAGATAGAAATTAAAAATAGATAGGAGAGCTGGAGAAAGATAGAGAAAAAGAAGGAATTTCATGTCCTCAACAAAAAAAATATATATGTAAGAGCTATAAAGGCATTGTTGTATATGGTTTTCCACTTTTACTCTCAAAAGAATATATTAAAATAAACACCAAATAAATTATTAAAACACACAAGGCATCATATTCAATTGTTAATAAATCCATCTCTTTTTTTCTTCCTGTACATAACAAGCTATACAACTTTCAACAAAATGCATACAACAGTGAAATAAACAAATACACAAAATAATATCTTCTTTGTCTCCTGAGAGCCACAAATGTGTGAACTTTGAAATTACCCTTTGATATTGAATACTACTGTAAACGTGGAAATATTCGCGGTACATTTATTTTCGCGGATTTCGCGCAAAGATCGTATGGCGCGAATTAAAAAACCCGCGAATATATGAGCATGATTTCTTATGCATGCTTTGAATGGGGTTAATTGCGTTCGTACATAAATTCAGCGCGAATTTAAGAGCCCGCAAAGATGTTTTACGGCCTCCAAGCGCGAAAAATTAATCGCGCGAAAATAACAGCGAATACAGTATCAGACAACTTCTAACTTTTACCAATGTATTGCAACTTGGACTCTATTATGGGCATGTTGCACACCAGCACTTTTCAGTGGTTTATTGAGGGGAAGTCCAGGTTTGTCTTTTACCCACATTTTGTTAATGCACACCAACTCTCCTTTTCCTGATTTTAATATATTTATACCTACAATGTAAGTGGTTAGCTGCGTATAATTGCTTGAAATTTCAATTCAATAGTTGTGGAAAACCTGATGGCATAGCAGATGACACTCACAATCGACTTTTAAATACAATAACACCCACACACAGGAATGTGCCATGTGGTTGAATAGCCCCATTGTTATTGAAATGGTTCTTCATTCAAATACCTGCTTATGTCAATCTATGATATTAAAAGGGACGTATAATTGATAAAACATGGGGAAATCACCTTATCTCAGATAAAATAATAACATTCCAATCAGAGCCTACGGATAATCTTCAGCGCCAACCCGTCTGGAGTTAATCTGGTTAATCCTTCATGGCTAGGCTAACTAACCAGAATTCCGAAGTAAATCTAACCTATGTTTTGTTTTTGAAATGGAGCATTATACAAGTCCTCTCTTTGAATTTATACGGAGAGACCCGTTGAGAGTCTATAAACTAAGAATTGTTGAATCCGAAGCTACTGACCCTATTTACTGACTGAATTCGGTCAACTTCGTCATGTTCGTGCTGTCCGAATGTTAATCCCCAGTAGGCCGACCCATGCGTAAGCCACTGTCGATTGTGTACGAGTCAATAGAGCTCAGGAAAAACGCGCATTCCCCATGATCTCCGACTTTCAGGGCCCTTTAATCATTTCAATAAATGATATGAAGCTAAACGCCAAGGTAAAAAATATTAAAATTAGGAGAAGGAGAGTTAGTGTGCAGAACAATAAGCTACACTAAAAGACAGAAGTCACATGGAATTGGCTCTCAACAGACAATATATACTAGTACTTAAATCAGCAGGCAAACAAATGACCTGAGAGATATAACATGCACAGAGCAAATGCATAACAGTAACAAAAATGGTGCAGTCTATTACTATTATAACAGCATCCAAGTACAATGTTGGGAGAGGAAAAAGTAGATTATTGTCTACCAAAATGTGCTAATGCAGCACCTGGGACTTAATAAATGTTTAAATAAAATGTGCAGTGACTTTCCAACAAGACTTATTTCTGCAACATATCAAAGTAATACATTTCTCCCTGAAAATATGGAACCTGATGAGTCTGTAAAAACTGAACCCTTTCCGTTTGTAATAAAGCAGCATATAAAGTTAATGATCTAGGATATGCGTAATGGTAATGCCCTTATTGCAAATGATTCGAATCAATTCTTTAAGGGATTGAGTAACTTTCAAAAACAAGAGCAATTAGATCAAGATTAATAAAATTATATTGTTCCTACAGTAAAAACAAACTACTAAAAGTTTCAGATCAAATGGAAGTCATTTACTACCTTAAAACAGTGTAACAAACAATGTCAAGCATACAGCCGAAAACCAGTACCCTCTGCTGTCAGCTCACTAGGCCGCTAGGGACTGGGGCTATACAACAGGAAATGGGTGTATGATGTGCCATGTGGAAAAAGCACATGGTTTTATAAACCATCCGGTGTTGGTTTATAAAATTTGAGTATGAAATCATTGATATCTCGAAGGTAAAGCAAGCAATTAGCTTGCAATTTTGAAGAGATACCAGACTGACCTAAGTGTTTATAATTATGTTGGCAAAATAAGCTAAATCGAAAAAAATGTGATTTGAATATCATTCAATGTTACTGCATCCCTTTAATTGATAATTCCTCATAAGGAGAGGACCCACCCCCACAAACTTTTCAGACACACAAATACCTTTGTTAATATTGGATTTAAAAGCTTATCCTTTGATTGCAAAATCATGCTTTAACACATAATAAGAAAAGATAGATATAACACTATCAATTAATATTAGTTAAATTTCAAATACCCTGTAAAATGAACATTACAAGTAACAATAGGTAAGAGGTATTAGTCTGACAATCATGAACAAAAATTGTGCATATGGGTTACATTAAATTACATTATAACACAACTATATATTTAAAAAAAAAAAAAAAAAAAAAAAAGAAAGAAGAAGTTACAGTATTGTGATAAGGATATTGTGACCAAATGTGATAGAGTACAAAAATAGAATTATGTGACCTTTGAGGCTTATAGCGTAGTTTAGATTTGATATAATTGATTTAACCATGCCAAATAATGACATACATGTAGCAAGTTACCATATAAGGATAACACTGGCTTATTTTTGCTTCAGCATAGCATTTTTTTTAATTAGTAGACGAAAATAATATTCAACACTTCTACCAATATGTATCAATTAGTCAGATTGCAAATGGCTCTTACCACCTCGGGCACTTGTTTAACCTAAAGTAATCTAACTAAGCTCCTGTATATTTTTAACAAAATAAGTATCTCAATACTAATCATACAGCCACTATCAACTAGCAGCCTTGTGAAACATCATATTGAATTCTCAACTACTTAAACTCTGTAGTTTCCTAAACCAGAATGTGTAAAATTTTGATCATGTATACTCTTATACTTATAACATGTCCACTTTTGATTACAGATTTAACATTCCTCCTACTTATGGCTCCAATTAACAGAAAATTAGTACATAAATCCAATTAGGGGTAAGTCACTTAAATAGTGTGCAAGTACTTTACAATGTATTGTGAATAAAAGGGTGTAATCGTCAAGCCAATAATGCTCTAGTAGTAACACACAATCATATCAAGAGTGTTGGCCAAACTGCTAGAAGAGAGAGAAAGAATTCCCTTCTTGTCTCAGCATACCAGCATATTTCAATTTCAAGGCTTCTTGAAGCACTTTGCATACATTATACTTAAAAAAATATGAACTTATTTTGTATAAAATATTATCATTCTAAGAGCAAACATTCACAATCATGCTTTGAAAAAACACTCATGCAAAGAGATTTTTCTTAAAAACAAGTCAAACAAGTGGTATGCTGGATTTTTACGTGATGTACAATAGACTTACATGCGTTTAGGACAAGCTAGAATAAATTACAATCATGATAAAATTAATTTCTTATTTTCATATTTGAGATAAAATATTAAATGTGAAGAACTTTGGGGCGAAAAATAAAATTCACACTGATGAAACAAAAGTGAATCACTTATTAACATAAATGCACATTTGAAAGCAAACCAGTTATCAAGGGGAGGAAAAATTAAATATCAAATACTCCTTATTTTAGAGATTACACTTTCAGTATACCAATCTTTACGCAAAAAAAAATTGATTTCACACAAAAGTGAATCAATAATATTCATGTACGTTACTATTGGGATCAAACCAATTATCAAGGGAAAAAAAATGAAATACTCATTATTTTTTTTTAGAGATTATAGAATAGAGTGTAGATGTACCAACTATCAATAAACTGTTCACACTTGCTATATAAATAAATAAATTTCTATCAAACTCAAAGTGTAATAATTAATAACCAGCTGAATAATGCTTGTGACACACAAGATTGTTAATCCTCCAAAACGTTTCCCATTTGAAGTTACTTCGTCAAGGTAAAGTAGAAAATATTAGCGTTCAACACCAGATAATAGATTGCTATACTTTTGTTCTGAATCATAAAGCTTAAGCCAGGTTTATGTGATTTTCCTTGATGACTTTCATCTGGAGGGTCCTGTTTCACAAAACATGAAATGAGTAGCAACTGCAATGATCTGCTCAAAGGCGATGAACAACGATAATTTCAGAAGCTGTAACACATCATTGTAATTGGCTAATATCATGAGATGGTGTCGTCCATCTAGCGCTCGATGTCAGTCAGTCAGCAGTTTCTTGCGTTCTTTCAATAAGCAAATATTTCATACCATTGGCGCCAATGAGCTCTAACAAAGCTGCCTGGATGATACGTTCTAGCCAAATCATACTTCACTGTTCCTCGAACATGTAATGGATCCAAGGGTCCTTGCCAAACCATCATCTTCGTCATTCTAGTGCTCAAAGTTGGAGCTTACCAAATATTTCATACCACTGGCGCCAATGCACTCTATAACAAAAGCTGCATGGATGATACGTTCTAGCCAAATCATACTTCACTGTTCCTTGAACATGTAATGGATCCAAGGGCCTTGCCAAACCAACATCTTTGTCATTCTAGTGCTCAAAGTTGGAGCTTACCAAGATTTATAGTTAAATTTGTTACCCGTTAGAACTTTTTCACAATGCTAGCTCTCGACTAGATTTATTTTCAATGCTTCAAGACTTTTATGCACTTCAACAACGGTATCAGGATGAACTGTTCCGTCCAAATCATGATACTGTTTCTTTGAGCACTTGATGATTAACATCACTACAGGGTTTAAGTTCAAAATAGTGTAATCCTCTAGTGGTCAAAGGCAGTCATCATAAGGGTAGTCGTTGCATTTGCTCATAGGTTATGAAGAACTGATGGATTTGGAAGATATATCGAAGTCAAGGATTAAACAAATAATATTGTCATTCAAATATCAATCTTTATCACAACATTGTTGTAAGTGTTAAACAAGAAACATTTTGCGATATGATATTTTTGCAAATTGCTAATTTCAATTATTTTCACTGCACAAAACTTTTAAGGATTGCTAAAAACATATGTATTGATTAATGGTCATTGTATTTTGAGGCATACAAAAAAGCTAAAGTAAAATTTCTGGTTTTAAGGTATCTACATACAAGTACATATAAATATGAATACTGCTTTATCTTTATGTAACATAGACAAAAACAAAGAATTTCCTGAATTTAGGGAATTTCATAAGTGGCATCTCTGAATTTTAAAGCAAGTGCAATGTGGCCACATTCCTTTCACATGAATGCAATAATTGTGATCATCATGAGATGCACTGACTCAATTATAATTAGAAAAGGATACAATGATATTCCATGGACCAAGTCGAACCCATGTCGGAACGAATCCCTTGTAAAGTGCGATGAACCCCTCATATTTGGCAGTCTGCAAAACAAGAAAACAAAATAGTACATGGTTAAAGCTTAGATGAAGTTTTGAAAAAACAAAAACAAAAACAATCGGCTTTTCAAATTGTTTTAGATTTTGATGGAAAATAGTAGTAGTTGAAAAAAAAATTCTTGTTAGGTCCTGAAACTTAGATAAATTAACTAGATAAATTATAATCTTTTCAACAATAACAATAGCCGGTATTCTCGAAGGGTGACTAAAAGTTAGTCGGCCTACTAATTACATACTTCGTGGTCCTTTCTATTGTCTTGAACAATAGCAAGGCCTGCTAAATAAGTATTTAGTAGCCCTACTAACTTAAGTCACCCTTTGAGAATACCGGCCATAATCTTTGTATTTATGCCGGAGATAAACTGTTTCTTTATCAACAACCAATAGAATTATTGATTTCAAGAATTTCTTTTGTTGAACAGGGAGCCATGCTCAATTTTGCTAGTATGTGTTTGGTCCATTTCCAGCTTTCAAAATTCATGAATTTCAGTTTCCTTCTTCTTCTTTTTTATGTCAATGATCTCTTTCTCTAAGTCTTGTTTACTTGTTTTTATTGACATCAGACATTAGGGTGTCTGTTACTGTATACGCTGAATATTTTGGAGTGGTTTTAATTTTTGCTTACTGAATGTGAAAATTTTTACTTCTTGATATTTCTGTACAAAGTGAATGTGAAAGTGAAATTCGCAAAAACATACTTTCACGAATATCCCGTCTCGAAGCTAATTCCAAAAATATATGGATGGAAATATATGGCGTATATTGAGTGAGTTTTCATCTTTCTATATTACAATAAAAGGAGCACATACAAACCTTCAGCAAGCAATCAATAGAATTAGTGTACACAAAGTTGGCAGATGAACTGCCCACTCCTTTCCGTAGATTTCGCTGATTCATCAATCTTGTTCTCACGACATCAACAGGGTTGGACAAGATGGCTCCAGCTAAACCTGCTGTAAAGCTGGATCTGTGTTGTGTAGAAGGAAAGAAACACAGTGGTCAGAAATAATAGTGATAATGGACTGCATTCACAGTGAACAAGCCCTCTTCTGCCACTCGCCGTTTTCTAGCACTTTTCTCTCTCTTTTCTCGCTATTTATGGAGTAGTTTGGTTGAATTGTGTGGGTGAATAGACTTGCTTTTATAGCTGAAAAGTCTCCCTTTTATCGCTCTTTGTTCGCCATCTGTAGCCCTTTTGAAAACGGCGATTTTGTTGCATAAGATTTTCCCATAGGAATTTGGACACAAAACGGCAAATTTTTTCAGTTCTGCACAGCTTGTTCACTGTGAAGGTAAATTATAATTTTCAATTTATTAGTTAACTGGGAGGATGCTTCATTGCCAATACTGAATTTTAACAAGGAGCTCTCGTGTTATCATACAGGGCCCGCTGGGAGAACTAAAGTAGCTACCCTGGGTAAATAAAACGATATTATTATTATTATTATTATAATTGAAGATTATGATACAAACTACCAACATCAGGAACTGGTTGTAAGCGGTCTCATAATATGGAAACCAAAACATGGGAAATGCTTGTGTGGAAGACAATGCAAAATATATCTAGCATTTTGAAATATGATGCTACAGTAGAGGAAGCAGAGTTTGAAAAGAGCCAACTTGAAAACCTGTGTGATTAACAGAACAAGTAGAGGATTCATACTAGATCTCAGTAGATTAGGTGACCACGCAGGTCAAACATTAATGATGAATATCAATGACATGTGGCTAGAGTTTGAAATCAAATTCAGCGTTTTTCATAATTCTAAAAAGTTGAGAGAAAAAACTACACCTTTAATCAGAAGTGAGTCATAGATAGGACAAGCACTAATGAACAATGATATAAAATTCCATGACATTTGCTCCGACTATTGATCCGATGCAAATTTCATACACTAATCAAATTACTGACTTTGACTTTGATCAGAAATTTAACATCCCTACCCTAAACTAGTTAAAGAGATATTGCAAACCTAACCATAACACTACATTTAGACAAATGAAAGCCTGCAGCAGGAGCAAATTTTGTACTACCTCAATAACTATCGGCAATATCTGACTAACCATGATTTAAAAAAATCAAGGGATGTACTTACAAGAAATGTAGTCTGACATTATCCTCCATCAGCCTCCTGTCTAGTACTGTCTTTTTACACCAATCATACACCGGCAGTGCTACTCCAGCAACGATGGCTACTCTCTGAGCAGTTGGGACAACACCCTGTAACAAAAAATAAAAATATTTTAACACCAATCATACACCAGCAGTGCTACCCCAGCAACTATGGCTACCCTTTGATAGTAATACCTCAAATTAAACACATTACAAAACCGAATTGATTTCAACAAGTTTTGGACAACGTGGCTGACAAAAAATCTTGTTCATGGTCTGCCCTACTCTGAAAAAAGAAAGTAAGTAACAAAAGGGACATTTCCTGTATGTAATTTACAATTTACATCAACGTCAATGGAATATCATAATGCTTTACCTAACTTATCTTGTGACAGTAGAAGTTTTTGTGAATGAAATTTGGTCAGGAAGAAGATTACGCACGCGACAATATGAAAACCTCAAGAACTCATATTTTGTTGATATGTCACTCGCTTCCTTTTGTCCATGTAGGGCAGGATCTGGGGGGCGTTTCAGCAACATTTCTGACAAGTTGTCAGATCTGACATCTTAACTTGATTTTGAGAAGCATTGTTACTATGGTAACTGGTGGATAAAAAAGGACTTGTCAAATGAAATATCCGACAAGTCCTTTCATGAAATGCTCCCCTGATCAGGCCCGTCCGTTGACAAGGGATCTGTAAAACATAATGTCATGGTGAGCTTCCTGCTAATGACCAAGTAATGTTTGGCTTACCCTCCAAAGACCTTTGGTGCCTTCCTGTTGAAAGATTGTGACAAATGAACTGAACATCCCTCCTGCGTTGGCAAAGCTTGCACTCTGGGCTTGCATTCGCACCTGGCATGGAAAAACAGACAAACAAACTTGTGATAATAATCAAACTACTGCTTTTGTTCTACAGTATCAACACTTTCAATGTTGCAGACAATATACAGTATAGAATGAATATAAAAACTTTTGTCATAATGATTTTCAAAGAAAAAAAAAATTATTCCATGCTTTTAATATTCAAGACATCTTGGGCAGAGTCATACATGTTGTAGCCGTTTTTTTAAACTAGCATATCTTTTTGCATATATCTCTATCAAATTTTTATTATTTACGAGAAGCATTGTATCTAGGGGCTGGAGTATCCCTTCAATACATTTGATACAGGTCTATGACAATTGCTCCAGCGACAAATTGCTTAGCGAGTAATCCCTAAAACAAATCAAATGGCAAACTTCAGCCATGGACTAAACACTATACCTAACCCTAACATAAAAACCTATTGCTACTGCAACCTTAACCCTAAATCTTGGACGAAATAATTAAAGCCCAGAGCAATTGTCGCCAGAGAATCCACTTCTGATACAATTTTTTACTGACCTTGAGTACATCAGTAGGGTTTGCTATCGCCGATGCTATGACACCTGCAGTCATCCCACACAGCACATTGATGGGTAACGTCTCATTTTCAGGGTTATCCACAAGAATTCGCTTGAATGAATGATAGCAGCCGATCTTGATGGTACCGTATACCGCCTGTCTCAGTACAGCAGGCCGAATCCTAGTGAACGGTGATTAAGAATAGAGTAAAGATTAGGGTAGATGGCCTTTGAAGGTAGAGGCTTGCATGGTGGATTCGAACACGGTGACAAGGTTTACGGTTCACCATGTGGTTAGTCCTGAAAAGGACTGTTTGAGAGAGTACAAGAAGAAATGGACAGATACAGAAAGTAGAAAATTGATAGGCAAGATAGAGAGTAGAGAAAGTAGAAAATTGATAGGCAAGATAGAGAGTAGAGAATAGAATTAGAGGCATTCTTTTCTTGATTTAGTCCTGGAAAGGACTGTGAACCACATGAGAAGACAAGATGTGAGGAATGCTTGTAGTACATGTAGTTGTAGAGAGTGCTCAACGTTTCAGACAGTTGACTGAAGAGGGTAATTGTTCACTGAAAGTTTATTCAATATTAAAATAAAAGCATCTTGGGAAGAGGTTCAGGGTTGGAGATACATATGGTAAACAGTAAGGAGATGAAAAAATCTTAAAATTGCAATTCTTGTGAGGGCATGGATCATTCTGTCTCCCCCTTGAACCCATGGCGGCTTCATCATCATCGTCGTTAATAATCATCATCACCATCAGCACCACCACCACCATAAATCATCATCGCAATAATGATGATGATCATCATTGTCATTATTATCACCATCATTTTCATTATTACCACTGGCACCACCATCATTACCACCAGGTGCCACAAATCATCATCACCACCAGATGATGATGATAATGATCATCATTTTAATCCCTATCACAATCATCATCATCATCATCATCTTCACCATCACCATCATCCTCATCACCATCACCAACACATCATCAACATCAACACCAACATCGTCATCATCCCCCTCATCATCACCACCATCTTCATTACTATCATCACAATCATTTATTACCACTATCCTTATCTCTATCTTTACAACCATCACCATTCAACCATCACCACCTTCATCATCAACATCAACATCACCATTCATCTATATCCCTCTCCCTTCTCCCTCAATCTCACCCTGAGTAGAGAGCCTGGATACCCTCCTCCTTGGCGATCCTGGTAAGAGCATGGAACATTCCACGGTACTTGAGCTCTCTAAAGCTGGCCTCCATCCTCTGGCCCTGCACTTGAAGCCTCGTCTTTGTCAGGTCAAGAGGGAAAGTCCCTAGAGGGGAAACAGAACATTGAAATATGATATAGTGGAACTGCTGTATGAAGAACAGACATTCTGCCAAGGCAATGTATAAAACCTTTTAGATAAAGTATAGCAGGACAAAAATCATGCATACATACATGAAGAGAACTTTTAATTTCATTTATTAAACTTGCTTGGCCAACTAGACATCAACAAAACAATTTTCCAGGTCTTTTCAACTCTTCTCTAACTTGCTTTTAAATCTACAATGCACACAGTGTAAATGCTCACAGAGTGTATGACAAATGGACGATTCATACATGTATGTAACACATTCATTTGAAAATAAATACAAACCAAGAGCTTTTCTAGATTTGTAATAGTACATGTACTTGTAGAAATGTTCACTTTGTGAGTCAATATTTCCTTATAAGGCGCTGCTGCACTAGCTCGAGCTAAAAAATAGCGCGCTTATCGGTGGATCGGGGGGAAAAAAGAAAGAAATACTGCTGCCTCACTAGCTCAAGCTATTTTAAATTTTCGCATTAACAACATGACCTGACTTTGACCAAACAAGCCTGATGTGTATTACGCATCTGGTTACTACCGCTAGCGTATACACGCACAGGTGCACAATTTTGGATTCAGCTCGAGCTAGTGCAGCACTGCGCAAAATAGCACGCTATTTCGTGCTAAAACTGCAAACCAGCTCGAGTTTTTAAAGAAATCCTAAGATGAATTGGGTTTGGATTTCCTCAAAAATTAGAACGCTATACATGTACAGTATGACCACAAAGTCGGATCTGCTCTGATCGAGCTAATTCATCGGATCACAAATAGCGGGTTATTTGAAATAGCTCGAGCTAGTGCAGCACCACCCTTACATGTAGTGACACCTCTTCTTTTTTCCTGCCATAAAGATAAAACTGTAAGTTTATTTTTATTCACCATGTATCAGATCAATCTCTTTCCAAAATTACAACATTGAAATAATCCTGTGCTCACGCAGAGGCTTTAGGCAATAACTAGTTACAATTTGACACATCATATTTTAAAGTTAAACTGACTGTACATGAATCAAGGATAAGCTACAATACACAGCCTTATTTAGTTTTGTAAATTCAGCCTCTGTAAATTACTGTATAAGTGGTTATTTTCGCGAATTTCGCGAGTCAGTCATCGCGAAAATTTCCACTTCATTACAAGGCTATTTATGGTAATGAAATCATCACCAAATTCGCGAAATTTTGCTCCCGCGAATTTCCCCAACTGGTCAAAAATCGCGAAAATATCTGTACGTGGAAATATTGGCTTATACAGTACATGTTATGGGACAGAAATGTACAGTATATCTGCAAACTAGCCTCATACTGCATACTTTTCATTTTGTTCATTGACTTATTCAAAGATAATTATACTACTTATCTCTTTGGTTTATTCAGCCATGCATGCAAGAGCTGTTCCCTGGAAATACTGGATGGGTAGGCGTATTGTTACCAGCTGACTAAATCAATCTAATAAGGAATGGGTGCCCTTTCCAGTCAATACATCTCAAGGTTTTACATGTTTCCTCGGCAGATCATGCACTCTCTTTAATAGTCTACATGTACATGTAGTCAGTATATTTTGACAGGGGTGTTAGGATATATGTTCATTATGGTCGTGTGTCATATATTGGGGTATAGTAAAAGGGCGGAGGCGTTACATTTTTAAGGTAAAAATGCCACATTTTTTGACATATCATGAAAACCATGTACAGTCATGAGCTGTGCAATGTCTCATATTGTAAATAATTAATTAGGCTACATGTCTGTGAAGTTTCATCTTTGTCCTGCTAATAGTTTTAGTACAAATAGAATTTGAATGGAGTAGGGTAGGGGGCGGAGGAGCCTACGGTGGAGGAGCCTACGGTGGAGGCATGTGTTAAAGCATAGGGATTTTGCATTTTTGTAACTTTCTTATTCTTTCTTGCCTTATATTTTTGCATACAATATGTCTTATAGGTTGGTTGATATATCATTCTTTTCAGAATTTAACTGGCTGTAAATAAACAAGAAGCAGATTGTTTGAAAATTCTGTTAATTAATTTTAATTAATTAATTAATCAATTAAAACATACTTCATGCATGCACCCTCATACACAATGCATTGCAGGTACCAAATATTGCAACAAAATATCCCTTAAAAATACTGGTACGTGGTAATCTCAAATAAAAGGACAAAACGATGGCAGATTTGGAATCATTGATGAATCCCCTTTCCAAAAATACCCATTTTGTGAAGAATGACCCAGTGGTTCCCGAGATATAGGGGTTAAAACGTAGGCGACCACGCCCCTTTTTGCAGAAAATCTCGAAATTATGTGGACCGTATCTCCTGAACCCCTCAACCGATTGACTTGAAATTTAAAATTTGGTGTTGTGGGATGACTCTCAAGAAGTACACCAAGTTTAGGCAAAATCGGAAATGGTATTTTGGGTGATTTGGCATGGAATTACCATTTAGTAATTGAATGGCATTGCATTAAAATGGTAATACCTTTTTTTTAACACCCTGTACATGCAATTTTATGTGTGTTTTTTCCTTTTCTTTGCATGTATGTAAAGACAGAGTTGAGTTGAAACATTTTTCTTGCAATAAACATTGTTTAAATAGTAAAACATATGTAGAAGAAAGGGTTTACGTCACTTTTTCACTACATTTGTTTTCCTTTTTCTGGACACCTTGTAGCGCGGTTGGACAAAATAATTTTGTGTTACATGTTTATATTGTTTTAAAGCATAGGGTCAAGATTATTAACACAGTCCAAGTTGATTCATTTCAATTGGTGCAAGGAATAAGAAATTACTGACCATAGAAATGGTGGCACTTTTTATACCATTTTTTCTTGCATCACCCTGTATAGCTTTTAATACACACCCTGTACAGGTAAAAAAGATGTAAAAACTTGTTTTCTCGTGTTTTTTTTCCTTCAAAATCACGAAACAGTTCTTGTAAGGATCATGCACAATGAATCTGTACAATTCTTGTTTTGTAGTCCCTGCTGAGCCCCTAGTGCCAATACTACTGTGCAAAGTTTATGGGTCACAGGCTGACATACATTTTGACATGTAGACACGATTCTATACAACCATGGATATAAAGAGCTACAACATGGTAGCAGCATGGATATCCATGGTAGCAGGGAGTTCAACTTCCTGATGGTAGGGCCTAATAATGCTCTTGGTTTATTACAGATTGTGTATGTAAATAAACATAGTCTTGGGGGAAATGTAATTGGTATAGCACTTTATAAGAAACTGGTAAATTATAACCCCACCCACATACAACATGTACATGTACTGCCTTCTTTAATAAGCCCGTATTCTCAAAAGCCGCCTAACTTTAAGCCTGGCTTAAATCTGTGGTTTAACTATGGCTTGCTAAAAGGGAATCAATCCCGAAAAGTAGGCCCTATATATTCAATTCATCATGATTTTGGTAGTGAAACTATTAAAAACTGCTTTGGAATGAGAAGTACAAAAGTTTTCCTTACACACGATTCCAGAATTCAGTGAAGGTGATAGGAACGTTCATGCAAAATAGACAGATTAATTCCCTTTTAGCAGCCATGCCATAGTTAAACCACAGATTGATGCCAGGATTAAAGTTAGGCGACTTTTGAGAATACAGGCCTTAGAGTTTGAAATGCAAAGGGATCTGAAAGTAGGGGCCTGCAATTTGCTGTACAAAGTGTCAAAGGAGCTTTTAAAAGGATGAAATGGCTAAAGAATGTACATACATAACTTTTATGAAATATTGATTCATTTTTAACTAATACTTATTCCAATTAATCAAATATTTAGTTGAAAACAATGTGGAAACAATGGGAACTTTGGAGGTGTCAAACAGGTGGAAACCATGTGAATTCAACTTGCATAACAGTTCAAACAAACTGGGCAAATATAAAAAAAACCCATTATCTTTGTCTAACTTCCTGGTCATGACCAATGCTCGTCTAAATAGACACTTCCTTGAAACAACATTTAGAAAGAATGTGTCCGGAAAATAAATGAATGTTATTTTTTGCAAAGACATTAAATCTCATGTAAGAAGAATGAAAGAAAAAAGTTAACTATAGAAAAGGGATGTTTTCAAGGTCTTTTGAGGAATAATTGAGCCAATAACATTACATACTGACTAATTTCTTCCTTCCTTTGTCGATGATTAGTCATACCAGCATGCACTAGTATCGCCACAAATAGAATGTTATTTCCAGGCATGGCCTTTATAGTGGCTCAATGAACATATATTGCACAGCACTAGTCCGTGCCATAACTTCAAGAAATGATCTTCTACAAATTGACATGTGTTAAAGCGGTAAATTGCCAATTGGTCTAATCCCACTATGACTATAAATGCACATTTGATCCCATCGCATCGCACATGGTCTAATTCCATTTTTTCTACAACCAGTTCATCTAATTGCCATTGGGTCTTTTTGCCATTTCGCCTATTACCATTTTGTCTAATGTCCATTTTTTCTAATATCCGCTTGGTCTATCAATACTTGGTCACTTCCTGTAACAAACTGGTAATAGACCAAATATTCATTTCGGAATTAGACGAAAAAGCAATTAGACCAAAAGGTAAATACTGATAGACGGATTTGAAATTTGACCAAGTGGTCATTAGACCAAGTGATATTAGACCAATTATGTATTAGACCAAAGGGAAATTAGACCAAACTGTTAGTAGATGAAATGGGTTCAGCCCATGGGTTAATAGACAATCGAAGAATTGGACCAACTGCTAGTAGACTAAGTGGATATAAACCATTAAAGCTGGGTTATACTTTAGTTTTGGTATGTACATATTTGAGATTAAATCTGTTTAGTTTTTTGAAATACCCTAACTATAAAACAAGCAAAGTGTCCATTACACAAATTTGTACACATTGAATCTTTTTGAAAATTTGAATATGACCGTTAAAGCAGATCTGATTTTCTCTATTGGCATTGATATATTATATGATTTTCTTAAAAGTAGGCCTTCTGAATAATCATTTTATATATTTAGCTAACTATGTGAAAGAGTTACATTTTGTACATGTAGACAAACAAAGATATTTTTCTTAAATTTTTCATACTCATTCATGTTGTCTGTAAAGTTGTTTTATGTCAAAAAAGAAAATATAGCCAAATTGCAGGGACCCCAACCTTTTTTTAACAAGAATATCATGCACATTTATAGTAATTTTAGATCCCATCTTTAAAGTTATACATGTCAAAAATTGCATTATCTTTCATTCTATTTACTACGACTACACACCAGCTTTAAAATATTTTTAATATGAATTTCGATTTTCTTAATAAAGAATCATATTTCTGAAAAGGATGAACACTTTTTTTTTAATATGTACAACATTTTTAATTTGTATGGAAAATGGTGAGTTATTAAGAACTTTTCAAGAAATTTGTATAGAATTCAACATAAACAATATTTTTTCCCTTACAAATTTACCTTAAGTCAGACATAACTAATGACTGATATCCCAACAAAACTCAACCAAGTATTAAAGCAAGGAAACTGTTGCTCTCTCTCTCTCTCAACGGGCATAGAAATATAAGCAATTATAACTATGGACCTCAAATTATTGTGAGTACCAGTATTTAGTTAAACCTTATAAGAATTTGTCTTATTTTTTTATAACAGCATGAAATATCTGCAAATGGTGATACTATTGCTCAGTGAATAATCAACAAGGTAATTTATATTTCAATATTTGAAACTCTATCTATCTAGATTTGTCAAATACAAATCTTGACTCACAATGTAGATTTTTTTTAAAATACTACATTGTACATGATACCATATTTCCAAAAGTTGAATATCTGTATTGATCCATATTGAATTATATATATATATTTTTTTATTTCTATATAAAACAAGATATTTATAAGTAATAAATCTTGCTTATATCATGTATGTTATTATTAATTTGTTCTAAGTATTTAAAAACTAAAGATACTTACCACATTCTGCTACAATGGATGCAGTTCCTCCATAAACAAATGGTTTCCAGTCAAGTGGCATTATACTGGTTCCAACACACACTATTATTGGCAAGCAAAAGTGCACTTTTCAAAAACTATGTTTTGATTGTTCTTTTTATTGTCTGTTATATGAATGTAACTCTTTCCTTTGCAGTAAGGAAAAGATACACTTGGATTTCCCTCATATATCTGCCAGTTTCATCTCTCTGTGTCTTTTTCGCTCACTCCCTACAATCAGGAACCTGGTAACGTTGTTTCTTTTCACTTGGAGCAGCGAATGGAAAAAGGCCATTGTCATCAAAGCATAGGGGAAGCCATTCGTATTGATACTGCTTGACACAGCAACCAATATTTAAAGAGATAATTCCAGAATAGGAGGTTCCAGATGTACTACAAGTTGAAATGGGAGTGTAGAGTAGTAAATCCTTTATCAGTTTCACCAAGAGTCATCCGCTTATACTTATAGTAGTCTGTAAAATAAAAAGGTAGAGAAAACTTTTTAAGTGCACATTTAAATTTTTGTACAAAATATGCAGTCTTAGCTTGTTTAAAAAATAAATCTCTCAAAGGATCTCTCAAGAATAAAAAGTGTCCATTCTCATTATAAGGGGAAAGGACTGAATCACACTTAGTGTATACTATTGACAGCCACTCTCTTCAAAGATTTGATTATTGTTAGAGTTGGGTAATTAGCTAAGTTGGAAGCAGAAAAGCAAAGATGCACAAGTATCTGTCAGGGTACCTCTGGGATGATCGAGCTTTTGCACCGAGCATTAGGACTGCAGAAGTGTCAAATAAAAAACCGAGAGAAAATTGAGAATTGACATTGTAAAGTATTACGGGATGTTGCTGTTTTAAATCAATGACTTTAGCACAGAAATAACTCTGGAACACATCTTAAATAGATGCGGACAGACATCTTATTATACCTGGTACGTTCAGTTTTTGGCATACTAGGTCTAGGCCTACACAATTTTTTTATTTTATCATACTCAAGCTCATTCTCTTTTTGACTTAGTAATATCTATCAGTGTAAAGGTTTTCAATCAATTTGATTTCGCTACCATGTACTAAAAAAAACACTCCTGATTATTTTCCTCAGGCTCAGGCTCAGGCTCAGGCTCAGGTGAAAAAATTCTCAGGAACTTGTCATAAATGAATTAAAAATATAATTATATTTCACCCTAGAAGAGAGAAATAGAATTGAAAACAGCAGGAATAATAAAAGGAACATCCAAATATCTTGAAAACGGCAAGTAAGTTTTTTTTTAATTATTTATTCAGTTACCATTTTCAGTGAAAAATTAACTCAACTTGTCTTTTAGTCTTTAGTTTAAAGCTGGTGTATAGTTTCGGGAGAAAGAAAAAATAATTTTGATTCACATTAAGATAAATTATGAAATATTGAATCCAAGAACTATAATAAAACAAATTATAGTACTTGAAATCTCGTTTTAGTGTCTTTATTTCATAATATAAGGATAAAAAAAGATAAGTCGGGGACCCGTCACAGGTTAGCGCTCACGTGGAAAACCAATGGGGATTCTCTTGTGTGGGTGTTACACACAGATCGTTCGCACTAATTCACGCCGTAACCTCAGGCGTGCGAATCTGTCAGCAGAGGTATAAACGGCAGTTTAATTACCCTTAATTCAAACAATTTCAATGAAATTCATCAGAAATAATGAAAGGAATGTCACAGGATCTCTCACACATATCTTTTAGTGCAATGTGGACAACATTTAACTACATTTGATCGGTTTTGTGCTAATTCCTTTTTTGTTACCAAAACTATACACCAGGTTTAAACTTCAAGTCTTCACAGTAAGATCTCACCACAGTCCCGACATGGTTTTAAGCTATAACTTGTTAGAATACATGAGTTACCTAATATTAATAATTATTACTAGTCTTGAGTTAATACAAGTTGTAATAATAGTCACTTTCCCTCTTTTCTTTCAGTCCCATCTCAATATTCATCTCAACAACAAAGACAAAAATCAGGCCAATGCATCGATTCACTACACGATATCCTACGTGCGGGACCGCATTGCAGCCATGGAGCTGGAGTTCACTCGACGTTCAAGGAATTCTGACCTTCCCGGCCCGGTTCACCCGATTCACTCAGTTTACACAGTATTAAAACCCATAAACTTACTTGTAACTGATGAAATATTTTTAAAGATGTTTTAACGCAATATGCTGTGTTATTTGCTGTTCTATCCAAGGCACAGATCATCAGAGTCCAGAATACCGTAGTTCAGACCAGGGTCAATTCCAGAAAAAGGTGGATCAGGTGTAATTTCAATTTCACCGGCTAGCTGCGATCGATTTCGCGATATTCTGCAAGCTGCATGTGCTATCGCTTTCTCATCAACGGTTTGATTGGTCCAAATCTGGGGTAGACAAACTTTTCGGCTGCACAAAACACGATGGGGGAATTTTGTGCATGTACACTACGCGTGACAAACCAGTGGCTAAAAATAGACATAAACAGAGAGGGGGACTTTCCCCGACCTTGAAATTTGACAAATGCCATGCATGTGCAAGGTAAATCAGAAATTTGTGTATTCTCAGAAGTTATAGTAAATAAAATTAGATGACATTTGAGCAACATAACTTCAAAAGGCCTACTAATGAGTTGATCACAAATCTTGATCATACCAGGGAACACCTTCCCTGATACAAGTAGAAATATTCAGAGAATATTGATGACCTTGAGTGAGATATGTGGTACAGTACGTGGAAACTCGTTATAACGAGATCTGATATGTTAATGATATAATGAGATAATTTTGCTGGTCTACTCCTAGCCCTTTGTGTTCTTTTGTTTGTTTGTTTATTTGTTTGTTTTGTTTTACCCTGATATAACGAGATTCCCGATATAACCAACTTCTTTCCAATATATAACAAGGTAACTTCTATGGTCCCCTACAGGCGCGGA
>CALNVZ010000674.1:21950321-22018495 GCA_940671915.1 Paracentrotus lividus
GAGAAAAAGGGAGAAAGAAGGGAAAAGGGAGAGAAAAGAAGAAAAAGAAAGAAAGAGAAGGGAATAAAGCCCGATGTTTGTGCAATATTCGCAAAAATTTATTTAAAGTAGACAACTGGAGAGTCAAAACTGCTTTTAATTGCAACAAAATTCATACCACTGCAATGGAAAATCTTTACTGATTCAGAATATCTAAACCCTTGTCAATATCTTGTTTTAGATCGGGAGTTATCACCTTTCAAAGAGGGCCCCCATTTTCAGGCTTCAGCGGTACCGCGCAAGGGCGTCGAGATTATGACGTCACACCTTGGGCACCCGTATCGTGTCCACTGTATGCACGTATATCCTGCACTGTGCTATATCGCGTACATTGCACATTGTGATTCTTGAAAAGTTCTTTTTTTTTCTCTTTCATCTCATGCTTCTCCCCAGGCCCTGACTAACTGGTCAAAGGTGATATCTCTTGCCGATGTTCCTCTACCATTTATCTATTATAAGTTAATCCGTTTCAATAATGAATTATTTTTCATTATATTAACATAATTAGAATAGGCCTATCCTCAGTACGAGAGTAGTAGTGATGAAAAAAAAAAAAAAAAGATAATAAACCAAGTGACATTGTTTTCATTGTGGACTGTTCAAATCACACTTTTAGTTTTGTGTCATATATGACAAATTATTGTAACCAATAATCCTATATATCTATAATGTAAGATTATCATAATCTTGAAATTGTTCATTTGGTTTTGTAAGTCTTTATATTATTGTGCTGTGCAGATCCCGAGATAATTTCATCCGTTAGCTATAACAATAATTCGTCCAAACTTTGGATGGAATAGCTCCTTAGTTCTTCAGTTACAGTATGTGAAGCTTTTTTCATGGTTTTAGATATTGTTCAGAATGAAATAACATTATTTTGTAGATTCGACCTTGTTGCAATAAATTTGACATATCTTGCATTTGTGATAAATGCAGCAGTCTTACGAGAGACAACTGTATATTCCATCCGCTCCTGCCCGACTGATTACCACTACCCCATCCTGTTGCGTGTGTAGAATTAAGCCAAACTAAATTAGTAGACTGTAAATATTGCAAACAATTCAATGCTTACATCATTGATTCTTAAATATTCTGTCTCTTCAATATATATTGATTTTATTTAAGAAAGTTTCTGGTCTTGTAGCCATTGAATTTCGATAAATATGGAATTTTGGAGGAAATGTGACATGACCTCCTTGTCAAATTAATGATGGTATAGTGTTAATCCGTGTAAGTTAGTTGGAAAGTCATGACGGTGGCATGATTATATTTTGCTCTAAAACCTTATTGGAGGGATTCATAGTTTAAAAAAAATCATATTAAAATCAATATAGATTCAACACAAAATAAGTCTTCTTAAGAATGAAGTCGCTATAAATTTACGTGGAATTTTAAGCATTATATCTCCCAATGTCAATGGCCAAATTAAACGATTCACCAACAACCAACGGGCCGCACCGTTCCCGGCCCTCGGTGAGAGATGAGCACGGCAATTCGTGCTTTTCATGATTGCAAACTCTTCAAAAATCTATCGCAGCAAGTTCAAATCTACAAAATAATCACAATCGTTAACATATCTCAAAACACGATATTCTGAGGATATACAACCCTGTATGATTTGTCCAATGGTGTAATCAGTTGTGAATAAAAGAGCCATATTAATCCGCAGAACAACCAGCTATAGCAAGCTAGTACAGTGCGAGCAATCTGTTTACGTGTATATACGTTATGGCAGTCAAGCTGTCGCGCGCAAGCTCAGATCAGCTGGCTGTTGTTCGAGCTGTCCAAGGTGCGACGTCACAAACCAGGAGCTCCTCCGCACGCCGAGCGGCCCATTTGGGGCGGATTAAACAAAAACGGCTAAAAAACCAATTACAGCTATTTCTGAGAGATTCAAGTCATTTATTCAGCATGTCAATCGTATAAACGAAGGAAAATCTATTCAGTAGCATGTAATTTGGCCATTATTAGCAAATATTGTGTATTTTCTCCATGTGTCTACTTTAATAAGAATCGCGAAATAGGCCTTATTGGGTTCTAAACTACTAACTAGGGCCTATAATGTGGGGGAGGGTCCACGAGGCCGATTTTTCTTTTCTTTTTTTTTTTTTTAAGAAAAAGAAATACATTACTGATGAAAAGTAAAAATAAAGAAACAAATATTTAAAACTAAAGTTTCAAAATTTCACCAAAAAAAAGAGGCCTCGTGGACCCTCGGCCTAGTGGGCCCTAGTTATGGTGGGAATACTAGAAAGTGCCCCTTTATTTATTCCATATATCTTTTAAAACCCAACATTTTCGCTCGCGGATACTAAATCGTAATGCACAAATAACTCTAATTTTGAGCTCAAAATTTACGGCTCGCGCTTCGCGTTCGCACATATACGCCTATCAATTTAGTAGGGTATATAATGCACAATTAACCAAAAATTTTCGGCTCGCGCTTCGCGCTCGCGGATACTAAATAGGGTCTATAATTCACAATTATCTACAATTCTTTATGCTAGAAACTGCCCCTTTATTTATTCTATATATATTTTACAACACTAAATTTTCGGCTCGCGCTTGCAGATACCAATCTAGTAGGGTATAAAATATAATACACAATTAACTCAAAATTTTACCTGAAAATTTTCAGCTAGCGCTTCTTTACCCCAAAAATAAGTAGGGTCTATAATACACAATTATCTACGATTTTTAATACTACAAAGTGTCCCTTTATTCCTTATATCTTTTGAAACCCCAAATTTTCGGCTTGCGCTTCGCGCTCGCTGACATTTCTGATACTAAATCATAATGCACAAATAACTCCCATTTTTACCACAAAATTTTAAGCTCGCGCTTCGCGCTCGCGGATTCCAATCTAGTGCCCCTTTATTTATTCCATATATCTTTTAAAACCCCAAATTTTCTGCTCGCGCTTCGCGCTTGCAGATACCAATCTAGTAGGGTATATAATATAATACACAATTAACTCTAAACTTTACCTCAAAATTTTGAGCTCGCGCTTCGCGCCCGCGGATACTAAATAGGGTTTATAATACACAATTAATTACGATTTTTAATACTAGATAGTGCCCCCTTATTTTATTCCATATATTTTTTTAAACCCAAGCTTCGCGCTCGCTGACATGTCTGATACTAAATCATAATGCACAAATAACTCCAATTTTTACCTCGAAATTTTCAGCTCGCGCTTCGCTCTCGCGGATTTTAAATAAGGTCTATAATAGTATATATATATATACACAATTATCTAAAAAAAAATTGATAGTAGAAAGTGCCCCTCTATTTATTCCATATATCTTTTAAATCCCAAAGTTTTCGGCTTGCACTTCGTGCTCGCGGATACTAAATCATAATGCACAAATAACTCAAATTTTGAGCTCAAAATTTTCGGCTCGCGCTTCGCGCTCGCAGATACCAATTTAGTAGGGTATATAATGCACAATTAGCTCAGATTTTTACCTCAAAGTTTTCATCTCATGTTGGCAATTTAGAATACCTATGCAAACCACTAAAGTTTTTTTTAAATATACCGATTTTTGTTTTGTTTTGTTTTGTTTGTTTTTTTGCTAGTATAATTATTATTTTGTTTTCATAAGAGTAAAATTAAAATGATTTAATTTCCTCGTTTTAGGTCAGTGCAGGCCTACATATCGGGGTATACTTAACTCGCGCTTCGCGCTCGTTTGCTCGCTCCGCTCGCAAGATTTTTTTTTCAAAGTTGGCCCCCCCCCCCTCTGGAAAATCCTGGATCCGCGCCTGCCCGAGGACCTCATTATAATGAGTTTCCACTGTAATCTTACCTGAACAATTTTTTTTAAAGATAAGATATAAGCTCATATTTGGTCTGCCTAATTGATTCTGTCAACACAAAATATGTCACAATGGCTCAGTTAAATGACAAAGGGCCGTAACATTCATACACCCCTCCTCCGCGCGCGAAATTTGTTAATTTCCTATTGCACCTCTGAAATTATTGGTCCATAATATCGAAATTTTGTCTGGTACTGGGTCCTACGTGTAAATTGAAAGATGATACGCATGGAACTACAAAGAGTAAGACATGTACGCACAGAAACATTATGTGCGTCACACTGGTTTAGCATCAATTAAAAACCTTTTGCGCCCGAATAATTTTGTCACAATGGTTCAGCTCAGAATGCAGCCTGTTTCTAATTTAGAAGCAGATTGTTTAGAAGTGTTATCAACAATTTGCGTATAAAATAGAAAGTTAAAAAATCAGGACCAACATAATCTTCTTCGCAACATAAGTGTTGTTTTGCATAAATTAGCACAATTAATTCACATAAAATAAATAGATATTATTTCGGAAAAATTAACAGTGCTTTCGTGTAGTTTACATCGCACACTACCATCGTGCAAATTTTCAGCACGGTCGCGCGATCAACAGCCGAGATCTTGTAGGGGGCATCATGGCCCCCTCCGTCAACGCCCCACCCCCATTCTTGACAGCTACCAAAACACCCCAGTGACTGATTAGGGTTGAGTTCATAAAAGTTTTACCACAGCGGATATAGTGATTGTTCAAAATTTACATTTATTGCATAATACATAATATATTCATTTTTCTGTACAATTTGCCATAGGTCACACACGTGACCCAACATCACGATATAAAATTAATAATAAAAAAATAAATTTCAGAGATGACTCCTATCTAGTGGTATTTTATGGTTAGCAGGTCCATAATGTATATCTCACAGCAATAAGAACATTTCATCATTTTAAAACTCACAGGAATTTCAAAACGAAATTGATCTTTCAAAATCATGCCGTTCTGTGAAGTCACACACGTGACCCACTTCTTTTGACCTCTGACCTTGAACATGCATATTGTAAATATCAAAAAATATTTCCAAATGACAGCCAACAAAATATGTTAGCAAAATATAAACATTAAATCAGTATACATTTAACATTGTTAGAGTTATAGCCAATTCAAGTCAAGATTTAGCATAATTTCGGTCACACACTTGACCAAGAATGGTCCAATATAAGGTCACAAAGAGGGGTAGTCTCTATTCTACCAGTATACAGTCTGTGTAAAAAAAAAATGGTACAATCGGAAAACAAATATTTAGGTGTGAAATATTTTCAAATAATGTGTGTATGTGGTACCAAAATAAAGCCAAAAGATTTTCCTTAATGATGCGCTTTGTTCTGTATAATTTGCTTTCGTAAAACAAAAGTTATGCTAAATTATGTGCGACGATGAACAAATCGAAATTGAACACTTCATGGCCATTATGAGAAACCTATACACAAAGGCATGGGGACGGCGTGCGAAAAATGGATTTTTCTTGATTGTAGAAAACTAGCCATATTTCGAAAAGTACAACACCAAATGTGATGAAAAAAATGCAGGTGAAACTGTGATCTTCCTGCTTTATTAAAATACCAAACAATAGCAGGCTGTGATTAATCTTCATACTATAAAAAAATGTTTTCCACTTGTACCATTTTATTTGACACAGACTGTACAACGAGTTAAAATGTATTTTTATACATTTTTTCCCTTTTTGCTTAAGTGGTTATTTTAAACGGGTAGATAAAAGGTATACACATAACGTAACAGAACTTACAATAAAAAATAAGAGATTGAGAAGAAAACGAGTTTTATTTTTCGTTACTGAGGAGTGCCTTGAAGTTCGATTATCACAATTTTCTTTCATCACACGGAGCTAGCTTAGCAGACACAATAATTTTGTTTTTCAAGTTATATAGGCCTATAGAATAAGATCCTAGTTAAAAGCGAGCCTAGTTAAACAGGTTAAACCTGATCAGCCTAAGTCAAACATATTAAATAAAAATGAAATAAAACTAATATGCCAATCACGGCATTGCGGCCGCTAAGGCTGAGCGGACATTCCAAAGAGAGCCAAAGAGATTTTTTTTTTTTTTTTAATAAATGAAACCCGACTAATTGTTGGTAGGTCTTTAGTGCGCTTCCTGAATTAAAGTCTATGATAAGTTCTTTTACACATTAATTATATTACTCATACGAATATGTTATATACCCGGGGGGGGGGTCACTCAAACAAAAAAGTGCTACCCTTGCGTGTCCCCGCACCCTGAAAATGGACCCTAAACGTCTCATAGCATGAAGCCAAATTTGCACCCCTTTTCGACGTCAGACTGAAAATGGACCCTAAACGTCTCATTGCATGAAGTCAAATTTGCACCCCTTTTCGACGTCAGACTGGAAAACATACCCTAAATGGCGTAAACACCGTGAAATTTCGACCTCAAAACAGCGATTTCCGCTGAAAACACCCCTATTTTTTATGAAAATGGCGATTGAAATTGAAAAAAACACCCCTATTTTAAGGAAAGCGTCGACGCCGCCAAAAGGCTGAAAACAGATAGTATAGTCATTCTAGGACAAACAAGGGGTCAACCTCACACTAATTGCAACAGAAAATCTGAAACATGTATCTTGATCAGTAAAGTCTCCTCTACAACATATCAAAAGTCCTAAGAATTTCGAGTGGTGGAAAGGGGTCAAAAGGTCAAAGGTCAATAAAGGTCATTTTTGGCCTAAAATCATGTAAAAATGATGTAATGTCATGTTTATTTCAATTTATAAATTGAAAATTAGCAAAGCATTCTTATCAAAACTTGGGTCAATTATGTATAGAAATAAATGGACAGGTTTTGGTAGTAACCATTTGAAGGTCAAAGGTCAGAGGTCAATAAACGTCAAAAACCTGGGAAAATGCCACGAAATTTCCTTTGTCCTAGCTATAACTGAGTATAACTTGAGACCCTCTATATGCAGATATGTCAACCAAACTTGGTTCAATGTTGTTAGGTGAAAGAACCTGTAAGGTTTTGGTGATAAATATTTGAAGGTCAAAGGTCAGAGGTCAATAAAAATCCAAAATCCTGTGTAAATCTTTTGTAAGTTCCTTTGGGCTTTAACTATAACTTGAGATCGACTAAAATAATGTCAACCAAACCAAGTGCAATGTTGATGTTGAAATGAACTTTAAAGGCCTTGATGAACAGTAGCTATTTGAAGATCAAAGGTCAGATGTCAATAAATTTTGGGTAGATTATCATGCAAATGAACTTGTAAAATTTTGGGGTAATCATAACTAGGGGCATTTCAACTAAACTTTGATCTATCATGTTTATAAAGGTAACTAAGTAATGTTTTTTGTGACTTCCATGAAGGTCAAAGGTCAGGGGTCACCAAATGAATGTCTAATTCCTTTTAAAAAGATGAGAAACTACTTTATGTTTTGGCAATGACTGAGAATTTCTGAATGTATGTCAAACAAACTTGAAGCAATTCTGTATGAATGTAAGAAGATGAAATACAAAGTTTAAATGACAACTATGCAAATGTCAATGGTCATTAAAATGAGATGAGCCAATGACCTGCGGATGGTAAACTCTTTCAAAGTCGAAGGACACATATGTATGACAGTAAACTATTTTTTTCAGTATAATGAAATCCCATGTCTTCACAATTACTTCGCAAGTACTTGATAATTAGGAAGGTTATTGCGGTTCATGGCACTTGATTATTGCCACCGTAACTATTATGTTTCAAGAATTTAAAGTCAATTAATGACGAAAGACAAATTTACTCATGAGATGACGAGAAATTTGTTTCATTAATGTTATCAAAAGTTTGGTTGATTATGTATAAAGAGGGACTAATGATATAATGATCTTTTTGGGCAGCTATCTATGTCAAAATAATGAAATACATGTACATGTGCATGTACATAGTTTTGTTCCATGATAAAGTTAAGAATCACTGATAAAATGACTTTCAACCTAGCCTTGTTGAATAGTCCATGATTTTGATGGCACGTGTAACACTGCAAATATCTGATAGGTCACCAAAAGTATATGTAAAAATGATAAAATATCATGCTAACCGCAAATAGCGCAGTTATAGATCCAGGATTTGAAAATAGAGGGGTGCCTGACCCCATGAGCAGTGAGCCGCCAAGTTTTTCCAAATTTTAACATGTACAGTCAATTAGTATTAGTATTATAGAGGGGGCGTGTCCCCTGTGCCCCTGCCTGGATCCGCCACTGAAGCATGAGAAGTATTTCAAGGGATTCAAAAGTAATTGCCAGATTGATTATTTACCAAACATTTGTAGGAACTACATTATGCTGATCATGTTCTGGTAACAAATGTTTTAAGATCATTTTGAATACTAGCAGTCAGGATGTAATTGTGATGGATTTCATTGTGGCTATTAGTTTATTTTTGGTAGGTCTATTCCGTGTAACATAAAAGAGGTAAGATCATTGAGTGTAACTCTTAGTACACAGTATACCATAAATATGTTTTATGTTCATGATGTTACAGGGCTCAGAATTAAATTTAGATAGCATTTCCTCATAAAAGCCTTCAATTTTGTCGAGCATTTTTATTTTCACAAATGATGCGGTTAAGTCCTCCAACATTTCTCTTCCATGACAATATACCTTTACTGTGATGCTAGATATATTTGCCTTCAAATATTAATCTACATGACTAGATATGTGGCCTGGAATGCCACCCTTTCCCCTGCCTTATTCTTTATTTTTTGTAAACAAAAATTGTGAGGTGAAGGGCTCTGCTAATCATCAATACACTGATCAAGGGAAAGGAATGATAATTCACTTGAGGAGATGGTATTGCTTTTACAGACATAATCCCTTTACAGACTTTTGGAGGGGAAGCAAATTACCCCTCTACCACCGGTATTATTTTTCATTATATAATACGGGACCCTATTATGAAATTGCTCCAAAATATTTGAAAACTACCCTAATTAAAAAACAGTTTTTGAGGGAATGCGAAGAGACCATTTATATTTCAATGATTTTCAGAATTTCCCCCCTGAACTGGGACCCTAAAATACATGTGCACCCCTTTTCCCGAGAAATCACAGGAACGACCGCCTGTGAAGGGTTGGGGCGCTTTCTCATTGAGACTGGAGCTCCATACTAATGGATATTAACCTAAAACTTTTAGTAGTTGAAATGACTGTAAGACATTGCCAGAGATAAAGATATGAATATTTCCATGGATGTTTTATTTCTTGGCAAGGATGCACCATAATGAGCCAGCTATTGTGTCTAATATAAAGCATTTTCATTAAGATCTTCTCATGATATTGTGGTGTTCCATTACTTTAAAAACATTTATCTACAACGTTAACCATTGACTTTATCTTGGTCGCTACCAAATATTTCTACACCATTAATCAAGTGTGGTCGGAATTACTAGTTGTACTAAAGTCTAAAGTTATCGCTAAAAAAGGTAACAAAGTAATATCTTATAATTATGTGGAGGATATTGCCCTTTGATCCTAAACATGCTCAAGGTCAAAATTTACCTATCAATATACATAACTGAAGTTTGGTTCAACTCCTCAAAGTGGATCTCAGTTAGGGTTATAGAGTACAAAACCGTTCTTGTTATAAAAAATTTACTTATCTCTGACCTTTGACCTTCAAAATATAGTTGTCACTTCTGCAAAGTTCATTTGTCTCTCAATATACACAATGCAATGAACCTAAAATTGTCATCATATTTACAGGATTTTTGACATCTACTGACCTCTGACCTTTGACCTGTAATGACTGTCACCTCGTGTGCTCCTATATGTTAATTTGCCTCAGTATCAATATAATATAATTCCCCAAGTTTAGTCAGCTTTCCTCATGTTAAACAAAACAAATTTCTCATCTTTTCACAGGTTTCTGACATCTATGACCTCTGGCCTTTGATCTTAATATGGTTGTCACCAAAACCATATAAATTCATGCCTAAGTATCAATAGAGGCTAAAGTTTGGCTGATAGTTCTCGATAGTTGATCTCGAGCTGGCCATAGGATAAAAAAAAATTCTCATCATTTTCACAGGATTTTGGATATCCATTGACCTCTGACCTTTTAACCTTCAAATATTTTACTAACAAAATTAAACTTAAGTTTGGTTGACATACCTGTACTGGGTTTTAAGTTATGCCTAGGATAAGGGAAATTTCTCATCATTTTCACACGTTTTAGACATTTATTGACCTCTGACCTTTGACCTTCAGACGGTTACTACCAAACCTGCTCATCTTATTTGCATATTGTTATACATAATTGACCACAGTTTTGTTAAGTATATTTTACTAATTTTCAAGTTATAAGTAAAAACAAACATGAGATTACATTATTTCGACATGATTTTAGGCCAAAGGTGACCTTTGACCTTTTTACCCTTTCCACCACTCGAAATCCTAAGGACTTTTGATATGTTGTAGAGGAGATTTTACTGATTAAGATACATGTTTCATATTTTGTGAGGTTGAACCATATTGACTGTATATATAGTTGTATGTTAAGTTATGCCTAGGATAAGGGAAATTTCTCATCATTTTTACATGTTTTAGACATTTATTGACCTCTGACCTTTGACCTTCAGACGGTTACTACCAAACCTGCTCATCTTATTTGCATATTGTTATACATAATTGACCACAGTTTTGTTAAGTATATTTTACTAATTTTGAAGTTATAAGTAAAAACAAACATGAGATTACATTATTTCGACATGATTTTAGGCCAAAGGTGACCTTTGACCTTATTACCCTTTCCACCACTCGAAATCCTTAGGACTTTTGATATGTTGTAGAGGAGATTTTACTGATTAAGATACATGTTTCATATTTTGTGAGGTTGAACCATATTGACTGTATATATAGTTGTATGTTAAGTTATGCCTAGGATAAGGGAAATTTCTCATCATTTTTACATGTTTTAGACATTTATTGACCTCTGACTTTTGACCTTCAAATGGTTACTACCAAAACGTGTTCATTTTATTGCTATACATAATTGACCCAAGATTTGATAAGAATGATTTGCTAATTTTCAAGTTATATGTTGAAATAAACATGACATTACATCATTTTTACATATGATATAAGGCCAAAAATGACCTTTAATGACCTTTGACCTTTTGACCCCTTTCCACCACTCGAAATCCTTAGGACTTTTGATATGTTGTAGAGGAGATTTTACTGATCAAGATACATGTTTCAGATTTTCTGTTGCAATTAGTGTGAGGTTGAACCATATATTGACTGTACTAAGACCCTTTGCGATGCTTTTTGGGGACACGCATGCGTAGCACATCATGTGGTGAGTGACCCCCCCCCCCCCCCGGGGTTATATACTAACATACTTTATTCGAACTGCAAAATCTCTCATACAATATAGGCCCTATATATGTTTTGATTAACTATGGTTTTATTGCTTCCAGCTTCATGTATGTTGAAATTACTGCTCATCATTATAATTCGTCGTATATGACCTTGGCACCTGCTACGGCAGCCCCTGCCACAGCAGGTGCAACATAGCCAATCCCTGCAGCTCCTGCAGCCTGCAGCATAGCAACCGTCGTCCCAGCAGCAACACCTCCTCCATTGGCAAGAGCTGCTGCGGACATCATTCCTGCAGCTGTAGAGCCAGCTGTAATTCCACCAGCAGTATATCCGAGTGCAGCCAGACCAACGGGCCCTCCAACTGCCACTGCTGCTGCTGCTCCAGCTCCCCACAGAAGGGCAGACAATAAATCGCTCTCGGCATTTGCGCTGCCCCTGAAGATGAAAGACAACAGATAAATTATAAAAAAATTACGGTTGATTTTAAATTTTGACCGAGATAGCATTAATTATAGGAATAAAAAAATTCCTAGAATTTTGATGATTTTTTAAGTAGGCATTGGCGTCAATCGGGGTATGGGTTGTGGTTGGCAGGGGAGGGGGGGGGGGGTGGCCTGGATCCTATCTCCTTCTCATACGTTATATCGACATAGATAAACTGTCTATAATTTTCCTGATGATTTCAAAATGTCCAACATTGGTTGAAGGGGCCGAGTCCCCTCAGCCCCTGTCTGGATATGCCACTGATACTGGTGGGCAAGGTGAGCTTATTTTGCAGGCACAAACCCATGTTGTTCGCAAAGAGTCTGAAGTAGAATACTATAGGCCTAATTATTCATGTACTGAACATGCTGAAGCGCTTTTAATTTTGACACAAACAGTGGATTATTTGGGAGGCTAGTCCCCACCAATGGGGCCTCAGTCTTGAATTGGAGTCTGTTTTTGCAGATTAATTAAAAACCATGAATGGAGTAAATACAACCTTACATCGATTGAAAGCTAAGTAGGCGAATAATATAAATACCCCCAAAATAAATTCAATTTTCATAACAGTATTCATAAAAAGGTGATCGAACCCCAAGCAGGCCATCCCTCCCACATGCTCGAAAAGCTACCCTTATTTTAATGGCGCGGTTGATGACGTCAAAGAATGTAAAGGGAATGCTACGGCCAGGCATGATTGGGTTTCGCCTTTAGAAAACACATTTGTATTGCTATGTCAGAACAATAGACCCCATGTGTGCTAGACTTCTATTGTTATGAAATGAAAGGGCAAATTAATTCAGCATTTAGCATGTAGCATTCCTTTAACATCTTTTGACGTCATCAGCCGCGCCATTAAAATAGGGGTTCTTTTTCGAGTATTCGGGAGGGATAGCCTGGTTGAGGTTCGATCATCTTTTTAATGAAATACTTTCTAGATGGACAATAAAAATGCTTAAAATTTGGAATTGTTGTATTATGAAAAATTATTAGCTTTCGTCTTATATGTAATTTGGGTTTACATATTTTGGTCCGGTCAGGAACTTTAAGGTGAGCTTGCAGACTTAAAGGTGCGACCAACAAGTACATTCATAATAAAACTAAAGAACTATAGAGAGAGAGAAAATGACACTACTTACAGAGTAAGAAGCACTAGAAATAGTGCGGTAAATTTCTGTCCATTCATGATGATAATTCGAAGGAGTTGCTCGGTTAAAGTTGGTAAACTGTAAAAAAAAAAAAAAATAAATAAAATAAAATAAAATAAATAAATAAATTATTAAAAAAATAAATAAATCAGATCTGTGCCCAGTAACATAAAAACATACGATCGATAAAAAGTTACGATTCTTTTTTTTCTCGGTCAGTCGGTAGCCTCATCATGGACAGGGTGCTCCAGAGTAGGCAGAAATATTCCACCGGTTTTGGGATATTATTGAGTATTTTCTTTGTAATTTTCTTTGCCGAATAAATAATAATAATAATAATAATAATAATAATAATAATAATAATAATAATAATGACAATTCGCAATTTTTTCCTATATCCCATCGTCTTATTTTGTATTAAGCATTTAGTGTTTAACAAATGCAATCCCAAAATAAGCGACTGAATCATTCGGTCTAGCTCCAGAGTTGATAAACTTAATCTAGAAACCGTAGTCCTAAACCCTAATCTTAATCGTAACCTAATCCCAATCCATGACGGTACCTGCGTTGGCAAATGAGGCTACCGAGATAAAATCGTTACTCTTTATCGATCGTAAAGGGGCTGTCCCACTGGAGGCGATCGTTGCTGCGACAGCGGGCGATCTTGCTGTTGTGAGTGTGGTAGCAAGTTGTTGTTGTAGCCTAGCTTAGATAGAGTCGCATGTAGGTTTATAATCGCCTTTTTAGAGATTAACTCCTTATAATTAAGAAATTATCAGGTTGTCGCCACAACGATCGCCGCCTGTGGGACAGGTCCTTAAGTCTTCATGTTACAGGCACGAGCGACGGGTCATAAGGAAGGAAAAGGAAGACGAAAAAAAAAATTAGGCCTAGAAGAAATTGAAGACGCTAGTATACTAGATGTTCCTCTGCTACATCAAACCAGTTTTGAGAAACAGAGGGTTAAAAGTTTTTAATATGTCCACAAATCATGTTTCATATCATATAGATTGACATTGTGTCCTGTATAGGAAAGTTTTGATGCATAATATAATACTTATTGATTTTCTATAATCAATAATCAATTAACTGCACATAGGAACTTTTAGCTCTATAACAGTGCACTAGGAACTTTTAGTACTGATATTTATGGTAAATGGTAGTTTTATTAACTTCACATGGATATTAACAGAAAAAAATTGATTGGCTAGTCATGTCACATAGGTACCTCTTGTTCTAGATGACTGCACATAGGAACATTTAGTACTAAAAAGTTGCTTTGTGTGAAAACAGTGGGGTGCCAATTTGACCCTTTGTAATTAAAATATTGATTTTTAAATACTTACAAGTTAATTTACACATACTAACATGTTGAAAAATACAAATAACTCAATTTGGCCAAAATGTAACATACGAACATCTAGTACTAGCATCTTCAATTATATATGATAAGGGGAAAGTGGAAAAGAAAAAGATAAAAGACCAAACATTGATCCACTTAAAGTTACACTGTAACGAGTACAGAACAAAAGAATTCGTTTGGAACATAATAGCAATATACAGGCGCGGTTCCAGGATTTTCCAGAGGGGGGGGGGGGGCCCAACTTTGAAAAAAAATCTTGCGAGCGGAGCGAGCAAACGAGCGCGAGACGCGAGTTTAAAACATTCCACAACGTATAAGTCTATACTGACTTAAAACAAGGAATTTAAACAATTTCATTTTTACTCCTATGAAAACAAAATAACAGTATATACTAGCAAAAAAAAAAAAAAAAAAAAAAAAAAAAAAAAATCGGAATATTTTAAACAAAACTTTAGTGGTTTGAATATGTATTTTAAACTGCTACCATAAATACCCCCATTATTACATCAGACACTGCGAGCGCAAACTATGCCATTTAATTACCTGGCAGAACGGCATGTTATGCCAGAGGCGGTGGAACGAAGTTGAAAGTGGGGGTCGAGATGGAAAAGGGGCATTCTTCCTGAAAAGGGGGCAATTGAGACCAGAGGCATAAAGGGAAATGTATTCGGATGAATAGGGGATGCGTCCCAAATAATTGCATTTTAATTGATGCTTTTAAGAATGTGTTTGGTGAGCCGAAAATTTTTAGCTATTATTTGAGATAATTATACATTAGGCCTATATAGACCCTATTTAGTATCCGTGAGATGAAAACTTTGAGGTAAAAATTAGAATTAATTGTGCATTATATACCCTACTGAATTTGTATCTGCGAGCGCGAAGTGCAAGCCGAAAAATTTGAGTTCAAAATTGGAGTTAGTTGTGTATTTATATGGTTTAGTATCCGCGAGCGCGAAGCGAGAGCTGAAAATTTTGAGTTATTTGTGCATTATGATTTAGTATCAGCGAGCGCGAAGCGCGAGCCGAAAATTTGTTTTAAAAGATATATGGAATAAATAAAAGTGCATTTCTAGCATCAAAATGGTAGATAATTGTGTATCATAGACCCTATTTAGTATCCGCGAGCGCGAAGCGCGAGCTCAAAAATTTGAGTTGATTGTGCATTACATACCCTTCTGAATTGGTATCCGCGAGCGCGAAGCGCGAGCCGAAAATTTTGAGCTAAAAACTGTAGTTATGTGTGCATTATGGTTTAGTATCCGCGTGCGCGAAGCGCGAGCCGAAAATTTTGGGTTTTAAAAGATATATGGAATAAATAAAGGGGCATTTCTAGCATAATAGAATTTTAGATAATTGTGTATCATAGACCCTATTTAGTATCCGCGAGCGCGAAGCGCGGCGAGCTGAAAATCTTGAGTTAATTGTGCATTATATACACTACTGAAATGGTATCTGCGAGCCGAAAAACTTTAGCTAAAAATTGAAGTTATTTGTGCATTATGGTTTATTATCCGCGAGCGCGAAGCTCTAATTTGGGGTTTTTAAAGATATACAGTGGTGGCCAAAATTATTAGAACACCAAGCATATTTAAATGATTTTAATGATTTTCATTCAGTTGACCATTTAAATACCTATAAAATGGTTGGAATATCTCCAAATATCATCATTATGCTTTAAAAATTAAATAACAAAGCCATGCGTTGGGAACTCGCCTAGAAGTCGCCCTTTTTTATGTTACACCACCAATTGAAAAATTTAAAAATCCTGCCCCTTTCAGGATGAAAGTGTCATAACGTTAAACATTTTAAGCCTCTCCCTACAAAAGTATATATATATATTCTGAAAGGAAATTATCCGAGGATGTCGAAAATGGCATTCATAACAACACAGGGTGAAGTAGTTACATCTTATGTGGGGATTTTTAAAACTATTTTTGAAGGGCCCCAAATTTTTAATTCAGTGCCCCTATTTAAGTCCATTGTTCCAATGACCCTTAATATTTTATCATATTTGAATTGCTCATGAAATATCCTTTTAAAAATATATACATTTACAAGGAGTGTCTTCATTAAATTAAAAAAATAGTCTTAACCTTCAACATGTTCAATGAGCATGGTTATTTTGGTCATCTAACCACCAAGGGTGGGGGCGAATCCACCCTCCCCATTTGACCAAATTCGCTAAAACTTAGAGTGTATTTGAGGTATATTAGAATAAATAAGCCTCTTAAGTTTCATACTTTTACCTCAAACACTTTTTGAGCAATCGGCATATGTAATTGGCATTTTACTTTTTTTTTTGCATTTGGACTGCATGTTTAATACACAAGTCTATGGGGAAACCAAAAGCGCATAGCTCAACTATTTTTAATGCTGCGCATTACCAGATGGTTGAAACTATATAAATTTGGTATCAACACATACGTAAGACCCTATGCTAGAAAGTCATGAAAGCTCATGGCACACAAAAGATATCTTTAATCTGATTTCGGCAAATGAACTAGGGCATTGATAACCCCATAGACTTCGTGTAGGTTCAGGTGTTCTAATAATTTTGGCCAACACTGTATATAGAATAAATAAAGGCGCATTTTTAGTATTTAAAAAAATGTAGATAATTGTGTATTATAGACCCTATTTAATATCCGCGAGCGTGAAAATTTTGAGTTATTGTGCCCTTCTGAATTGGTATCTGCGAGCGCGAAGTGCGAGCCGAAAATTTTGGGGTTTTAAAAGTTATATGGAATAAATAAAGGGGCATTTTATAGTACTAGAAAATGGTAGATAATACCCTATTTAGTATTCGCGAGCGCGTAGCGCGAGCTGAACAAATTTTTTAGGTAAAAGTTGGAGTTATTTGTGCATTATGATTTAGTATCAGCGAGCGCGAAGCGCGGGCCGAAAATTTGGGGTTTCAAAAAATGTATTGAATAAATTAAAGGGCACTTTCTAGTATCTAGGCTGACTATTTTTCCAGGAGGCCGAGGGCCCACGAGGCCGAGGGTTCACGAGGCCTCTTTTCTTTGTGAAATTTTGAAACTTTAGTTTTAAATATTTTCCTTATTATACTTTTCGTCACTAATGTACTTCTTTTTCTTTAAAAAAAGGTGTTTTAGCAGTATGTTGCAAAATACAATTTTTTAATGAGAAAAATCGGTCTCGTGGGCCCTCCCTACATTAAAGGCCTTAGTTATGGTTGTTTAGAACCCAATAAAGCCTATTTTGCGCTTCTTATTGAATAAAGTTGGGCGAAAGTTGTACAAGCATCGGGCCTTATTCCCTTCTCTTTCCTCCTTTTTCTTCTTTTCTTTCCCTTTTTCTTTCTTTCTCCCTTTTTCTCCTCTTTTTTTTTTTTTTTTTTTTTTTTTTTTTTGGGGGGGGGGGGGCCGGGCCCGTCGGCCCCCCTGGATCCGCGCATGACATACATGAAGTAATAATAAACTGCTATTAGCCTACAGTATTTAAAAGAAAACGGCATGATATCTAAGGGTGGTATCTCACTTCGCGGAGACAATTTTGTCTCCGCGAAGTGAGATACCACCCTTAATCATGAAAGTAAAATGAGTATAGGCCCTAAGGGACGGGCTTGGGAAAGAAACCGGTAAAATTTAAAAAAAAGGCTCTCATAATCCTTATGATAATTACCTTGCGGAATAATTACAATTCTCAGATCCTATCAATGCAAAATCCAGAACGAGATCGTAATCCTGATCCTTCCTCATGCACCCAGGCCCATCAACAGTCGATGTCGCAATGAAAGTTTTTATAAGAACTTTTATATTTAGATTCTAAATAGCTGTCTAGTATCTGCGACGTGTCCACTACACAACTAATATTACAAGAGACACAACTCAAATCGATTTGAACGCGAGGCGACGTAGCGCATACAAATTTGTGCTGAAAAGGTCAAATAGGCGGCCTACATAATATTATGCACAAATATGAATGACGAACGGTGATGGATGTCATCTTTATTCAGTTCTATCGTTAAAATATTGGTTGACCATGCGCGTATCCAGGATTTTACACCCGCATGACCCGGGGGGGGGGGGCCGACGTGATTTTGGGGCCCCGATTTTTGGGTCGGGTGGAACCCCGATCTTTTTCACGTCCCACCGGGCGAGCAAAAAGATGCACTTTGTTTTTATATTTATTTATTTAATATATATATATATATATATATATATATATATATATATATATATATTATATATATATATATATATATATATATATATATATATATATATATATATATATATATATATATATATAGGCGATTTGTCATGCTTCAATGCACAGAATATCGGAATATGGAGAAATGTAAAAAGTCAAATGTTGCAAAATGCATTTATCAAAGTGAAGTTCCGCCACTCGACTTTAGGCCCTGATAACTTTTTGGGTATTTTCTAACTTTTATTGAATTTTATACCATTGTCAAGTAAATTCATTCCTCTTTTTAATGACACCCTAATTGTAACGAGAGTGTTGTTCTTGCATGCACAGAACACCTGAATGTTAGGACAAGTTAGAAGCCCGGGGGGCCACTCACCACATGATGTGCTACGCATGCGTGTCCCCAAAAAGCGTCGAAAAGGGTCTGTTTTCAGCCTCTCGTCGGCGTCGACGCTTTCCTTAAAATCAGGCGCGGATCCAAGAAAATCGAAATGAATGCATTTCGGGGCCCAATTGTCTGGGGACAAAAGCGGCTCTATTATGTTTACGCATGGGCCCGGTAAATTCATTGTGTGACTCCGGTCTGCGTCCGCTACTGAAAATAGGGGTGTTTTTTAAATTTCAATCGCCATTTTCATGAAAAATAGGGGTGTTTTCAGCAGAAATGGCTATTTTGAGGTCAAAATTTCACGGTGTTTACGCCCTTTAGGGTATGTTTTCCAGTCTGACGTCGAAAAGGGGTGCAAATTTGACTTCATGCAATGAGACGTTTAGGGTCCATTTTCAGTCTGACGTCGAAAACGGGAGGTCGTGAGTTCGAAACCCGGCCGAGTCATACCAAAGACTTAAAAAATGGTACCTAAAGTTGCCTTTTAACAAGGAGCTTGGGGTAATAATAACATCATGCAGGGCCCGCTGGGAGAACATTGTCAGAACTGAAGTGGCTACCCTGAGTAAATAAAACGATATTATTATTATTATTATTATTAAAAGGGGTGCAAATTTGGCTTCATGCTATGAGACGTTTAGGGTCCATTTTCAGGGTACGGGGACACGTATGGGTAGCACTTTTTTGTTTGAGTGACCCCCCCCCCCCTCGGGGTCAGAAGTTAAATGTTGCAAACTGAATGCCTATTGTCAGTATTACTGTCTGTTGCCAGCAATAACAATGCATTTCGCAATTTTTTACTTTTTACTTTGCATTATATTCATGAATTATGTGCATTCAAACATGATGTTACTATTGCAAATAGGGCATCAATAAAAAGAAGAACGAATGAACTTTTTAATGCCATGAAAATTGATAATGATTAAAACCCACATTAAAATGTATCAAGGTTCAAAGTAGTGTTACAGAAATTTAACTAAATTATCTTTCGCTTTGCCATGTATTCAGATGGCATTCAGGGTTTCTGTGGACCTGACATCACCATGACAAATAAGGTATCAATCAAGAGTGGAATAAATAAATTTGACAATGGTATAGAATTCAATAAAAATTAGAAAATATCCCCAAAGTTATCAGAACCTAAAGTCAAGTTGCGGAACTTCAATATGTGATCAATACAAGTGCATTTTACAACATTTGACTTTTTACTTTTCTCCATATTTTGATATTCTGTGCATTGAAGCATGACAAAATCATTACAAATAGGATATCAATAAAAAGGGGAATAAATTATCTTTCCAATGGTATGAATATCAGGAATAATTAAAGCGTACCTGAAAAGTTATCATGGCCCAAAGTCCATTTGCGAAACTTTTTGGGAGGGGTTTATATAATATATATATATATATCACTCCGCAAATCACTCCTCATTGATTGATAAATAATAATTATGGGGTTCATTCCCGACAAGCTAGGCGCGTGGCTTTTCGTTTTTGTTTTCATTTCAATGTTTCATTGTTTCAATTAAGTATTTTACACCATAGCAAAATGACCATAATATTATTATGTTTATATCGCAATGTGTAACTCTTTTTGTTGTTGGTTTTTTTCCAGATAAAAGGATGGAAATAAATGAATGAATGAAAAACCAAACATAATGGACACGTAACTGCGCAGTTTGTTGCTTGTCTTGTATCATGCTTGTCTGTTGTAATTTACTGAGTTTGCCCCAGCTATACTACTATGGATGTGGTATGGCCGTGGAATTCCCAATCAATTATTGTGAAATACCAACTTTGAAAATGATCCCCTAATTAAAAATTTCAAAAGCTGGTTCACCATCAGCTCGTGCTTGCTCAATCTAGCCTTAAAGGTAGTATCAGCCTTTTTCACAAATTGCGAAAACTAATGCAACTTGGCATAACTGTAGAATATGATCGACCTATACTGTCTATTTACTGTCATAGGTTGCCTAGATCAGTAATACGAAACGAAATTCTGACTACCAATCTTGACCAGCTCTCCATCAACATCGTTGATATTACAGCGCGTGCGGCACGGACCGCACACAGCAATATACACACGGCGCATCAGCGTGCATTATTCTCTGCGCTAACGGTCAGCGGTTCGCACCGTGCGGTATATTTTTCGAGGTTCGAAAAAATAGGAATGAATTTTGATAATCGCAATATAATGACAAACATACACATTTGAGCTTAATCATGTTGTGGGAAGATATAGTCATTGGTATACTACTATATCCTCTCAAAAACTAGAAATTTAATATTTTTGCCTGCAAAAGGCCGACACTACCTTTAAAGCAGCTTCCAAATCAGCTCAAGCTTGCGCAATCTTGAGATTCTAGCCCTTGAACGTTGAGCCAGGGTTAATGATAAACAACAGCTGTGATATTAGGTAAGACATGCGCGTATTCTGGGGGGGGGGGGGCTTTACGGGCCCGGGCCCCCCGGGTGGGCGCCCGAAAGGGCGCCAAAATGACCTAAAAGGGGCGCCAAATTGACCTTAGGGGGGCGCCAAATCTAGAAAAAATGTATTAAAAAAAAATAATTAAAAAAAAGTAATAAAAAACGGCAAAATACACATGATTTGAGCCGATTGACTTCTGAAACCTACCCCTACAGGTGATATATGACCTTGATATATGATATATGATATATGAAATTTAAATGGCTATCACAATTTTGAGTTATTGATTGGAATCTATGTTATTCTAGGTATAATATGCCACCTTGCATAAAAAAATTGGTTGAATATTTTGTTAATTACGACTTAAAACTTGAACCCTTGTCCGGTTACGGAGTGACGGTTACGGAGTGACATCTGGTTTTCCGGTCTTTTTCGTGAGGAGAAATGCATTATAAAGAAATATTAATACCAAAGTTTGTTGGAGTAGACCATGACAATTACACTAAGCCCAAAAAATTGGCAAAAAGTGACGAAATATAAGAATTAGAGGCATTTAAAGCCCCATAGTCCCATAATACGTGCAAATTTGGGTTTGATCAATTATTCAGCGCAAGAATACTGAATCACAATTTTTTTAAACTTAAATGATTGGTTGTATTGTAAAGAAGCCTTTGTGGTAATTTCAGATCCTAATTGGCATTTTCAAAGGCACAGCGGCACATTGAAATTTCAGCTCCATGCCCTGTTTTGCTTGGAACTGCCCAGATAGATATCTTGTTTGTGGTGTTTGTCACACCAGGGTCTCCTCTCACGTCCCTGGTCACACTTGGAAAAGAGAACTAATAGAGTTGCAAGTAGGGGGTATATTGTCCTCAAACGGACTGGTTCGTCATGACAATCATTAGAGGCTTGTTTTTCCAAACAGAATTGACTACTAAAATGCGATTGTTTAAAAACAGAAAACCCCAAAAGCTACAGTTAATTTGATTCTTTGTGACCATTAACCAAAATGGGGTGCCAATTCTGTCAAAAAATGTCCTCTCCAAATTCGGTGGTTTTACGCAGTTAGACATCACTTGATGGACAATGTTTTTGTCTGTAAGAATACTTGTATAATATGGCACAAATTTATAATGTTTATTTCGCCCACATGCACTTAATTTTTAAACAGTTAACGTTACAATGTTGTCAAATCACGTTCCGTCAAAAACGTCCTCTCCGAAAAATGAACCAATCGACTTTACGTGTAATAATTTTTTTTAACCCCTATAGAAAAATAAGTTCGTGACCTCATGCTCCCAAAATTTAAAAGCAACATCATTTTACTTGTCTAGAACATATACACAAATTGAGGGAAAACAAAACAACTTTTTTTTTTTGGTCCAGTGAGACAAAATGGTGTACCCTGATCGTTAAACAACCCATAAACAAAGACAACCAAGTAATTAATTTAGAATTTTAAATAATTTTTATTAAGAAAACTTTAACGAAACAATACATGAACATGTTATGAATAGATACAGTATCACAAAACATCCTACATAATATACATACATGCATGAAGGATTTAATATGACTACTGTTAAACACATGAATTTTGGTCTTTCAGCAAGTACTATAATTTCAAAGAAATGCCCCAATATACATTTATTTGGTGGGAAATGCAGAGAGAACAAATGGATCATATCAAGTCTCCAAGCAACATATCCTCATGTATAGCAGCATAAGCAAGTAATATTCTTTGGCATTATCTTTATAGACAGGCAGTTGTCTATAAATTTGTGTTGTTTCCCTTGGCCTTGCATAGTTTAATGGAATTGGGTTCAAAATGAACCTGGCCATATACTAGATAAACATATTTCTTGTTGCTTTACTTTTGCGACAATCAAAAACAGCAAAAAGAAACAGTGTTTATTGAACCTTGCAACAGTCACTTTATACACCTTCCTGGCATACAGATGCCTACTTTAATATCTATTCGTAACGTTGGGGTTTATAATTACAAAAAAAATATCAAGATAGTTTCCATTTTTATAATACCAACTCTGGCAGTTGAAATACCCACTGTATATTACTTTTTTCCATTTTATTGCCAGAAAATTTATCATCCTTATTTTTACATACAAGTACAGTGCGACCTCACTTGTACGGCCATCTCTTTTCCGGCCTGCTCTATCAACTAGCCATGGTCTTTGGCCAAACTCCTTTATTCCTTTAAAGGGAGATAGCAAACTGAGCAAGACTCTCATTGAATGTGTGTTATAACTAGCTAGTCTTAAAGTATACTTTTTGAGATAACTATTAACCACACGGTGTAAAATTAGCCTACAATTTAATTTGTATTGTGAAACTAAAATGCTTTGAGGGGAAAGGTATGTGTTTTGTAACTTGGCAGCATAATTATCATGGTGTGAATTAATTTAGTAAAAAAGTGTATTTTCATTCAAATGGGCCTGAATGATAAGACTACACTATCAGGATGTTGCATTGTGGGTTAGGAAATGGGGCAGAATAGAGTAGTTGGGGACTTGAGGTGGTGCTATACAAGGCTGTTAGTTCGTACTGGCTTTAATAACTTCACATAAAAGCCTCACTTTTCTACTGTTATTCACATTATTTTCATCTCATAACACACAGAAAGACATTATGGTAATTTACAATCATCAATCCCATAAATCCATTCCCTAAAGTCTAGTAAATCAACCCCTATAAATTTTTATATAAGTGCCATATGGCAGTAGCGGTCGCAGCCAGATTTCATACAATGAATGTATCGGGCCCATGCGAAAAAATGAATTCAATTTGGTTTTCTTGGATCTGCGCCTGATATAGTGTCCCAGTACATTAAGCTATGCATTACTCTCACAACCGGCCATATCATTTTACTGGATGAGTGGTGGTCCCAACATGGCCGGATAAGCAAAGGTCGAACTGTAATATAAACACAAACATGAAGTAGACGCATATGAAAAGTATACATGATGGCAAGACTAGGCAGGAGGTCCGTAGTCTTTTATTTCTAACAAGTTACTATTCACAAATGTAGTTTTGTTGGCCATAAATATTCATAATCAAAGATACCCACACATGACAACCAGTCAACATCACAAGTTCTCATGCTCCCAAACTAATAATTGTGTATAAATTATAACAATAATGAAAAATATTTAACAAATCAAATTCAATGCTTCAACATACAGTTACTAATGAGAAATTTGTTAATCTCAAAGTAAAGAAGAAAAAAAAGAGAAAACTTTCCATATGAGAAAAATATAAAGTTCAGCACTACGCTCAAAACTTTTCTGAATATGTGATTTGATTTTAACCAATACAAATGTTTTCAATTTGTGCTTAATACAATTGAGAATAATAAACTACAAGATTTAAAAAAATATTTAAAAAAAATGAGTGAATTTTCACAATTAAGATGTAAGATAGAAATGACAAGAAAACATATTATCTGGCTTTGATGCTAAATCAATCCTGATTGTCATAGATAGCAAAATATAATGAAAAACAAGATTCCTTAAAACATGTGTTGACAACAATGTGTAAAAGCACACACAGAATATAAACTATAAACAGAGGTAAATTATCATTAAGCACAATATAGATCAATATACATGGGTTTTCAAAGAGTTGAAGAATCAATCTTAGTTACCAAGATAATATGAAAATTGTACAATAAAATGAACAAAATACTGAAGGTGTATAAATGATATTACTAATCCCAGGCCTGGGTACACAAATGTACAAAGGGAAGGGTACAGGGCCTATCAGCTACAGAATATCTATTCACAAACAAATCACTATCTATTAAGTTTTACTCAATTCTTGTACTGAAATACTTTCTTTCAAAAAGAACAACGTAGAAGTCTAGCCAAATGTCAGATTGGCTGTAAGCATAAATTTCAGCCTTTTATTTACCCAAATCTTGAGAATAGGAAAGTAGCATGACACATTTCACGAAATGTCACACTTTTTAAGCCATTAAGAGGTATACTCATAATCAAGCAAATTACATCACTCACATGTTCTATGGTACAAAATTCAAACCATTTGCTAGTTCTTCTTATGTATTTTGCTATAAACAGAGAAAATTAGCTCTTTGTTGTCAAGTTCCCTCTTTTTGGCACATTTGCACATACAAACAAATATACAGTGCTTCCCAGAAAAAAAGTAAACCCAACTTTGAGAGCCTCATGTATTGATATTTATTTCATGATAAAGAGTAACTCATTTCCTATTTAATGATACCAAACTTATACCTGTGTTGTGATGGATGGCTGAGTACTTGGGCTTTAAAAAACAAGCGTCAAAATTCAAATGTTCCAAGTTTTAGGAGAAGCAGCCCTTGCATTTCAATAGACCAAGAAATTCATTGTTCCTTATGAACTAAGGAAGGCTGACCTCACACAAAGAATGAATGATCAGAGAGCCAGGATTGCTTCTGATAAAACTTGGAACATTTCACTTTTGACCAATTTTTTTTAGACCTCAAGTGGTCAGTCATCTTGACAGTAGAGGTATGATTTTGGTATCACTAGATAGAATATGAGCTACTCTTTGATATGATATAAAAAATAATGACACTTAAGTAATACAATTATAATACGAGGCTCTCAAAGTTGGGTTTACTTTTATCTGGGACGCACTGTATACGAAAAGCAAATATAATTTTATAAAAATAAGTTTTTGTGGCTTCCATATGAAAAAAGGTGCATAACCTTGATCAAAATCTCCCCGCATCTCAAAATAACCTGAATGTTTTCATTCACAGCTGCTTGGTGTAATTTTCAGCAATCAAAGTATTCAACTGGTCAGTCTTTCACAAATTATAATCTCACAAAAGAGTCACTTCTACTACGTATAGATATCTATAACAGTAACTTTGGCAAATAATTTCTGTCATGGATGTTTAAGAGTGACCTAATGAAATCACTAAAAGTGATCGAGGAGGGAATGATTATGAATTTTGCAGAGTCAAATGATGATTATGTGATATTAAGAAAAAGATTACCTCCTGGACCAATATGCTACCCTTCCGCACACGTTTTAATCCTTAGTTTACATCCTCCTAAGGACAGAGGTGGAAGGTAAGTAGAGGTTCAAAGTTATCAGTGTATACAGGACTTGTCCAATGTAACTGTCACAGAATCAATAGGCACTGTTATGGTCTAACGTAACGACAAACCAGAATCAAAAAGAGAAGAGATTAAGGATTCTCCTTAATCCTATACCTCTTCCACACCCCAGTTAATCCTCAGTGTATTCCCCCTTCTCTTTGGCAAGGTCAACCTCCTCTTTGTGGGCTTTGCTGGTTCTGTGAGCGCTCCAGGGTTGTGGGCCATTGAGTTGTTTATCACACCACTTGCAGTAGTACTGTGACTTGTTGGGGGCGGAGCTGTTGCCAGGGGTTACGTCCCCTGCCCGATTGTAGGCCGATACATAGGGCTTCCACTCAGCTACATCAGGAATATTGAAATGGAGAAAGAGATATGATATAAATATACGAGGTACACACATTATACAAAGAGACACACAGCAGGGAACAATTTTCCTGGTATCTCATCGCAATTTGCTATGCATTTTTGTACGATTGCTACACAAAATTTCTTTTGTATAGCAACTTTTTTACATATGACTGTACACGCTTGTTGGAAGCACTTCCCCATCAACTGAAACTGCTCGTCAAATTTGAGAAGTAAAATTATTCCCTGCACAGATAGATAACAAGAGAGGGGGAAGATTTATAGAGATTTTTGACATCTATTGTGGGGCATCAATTGATGCGTATTCAATCCCAACACCACTCAAATGGCCAACTTTAACCTGCAACTTAGCACAATGGCCTGTATTCACAAAGGTGTCCTAAGTTAAGCCATAGCTTAAATCTGTGTTTTTACTATATGTAGCGAGACGTGACACAATGTGCCTGCCTTTTTTAAGTTCTTTATACATTTACTGGATTCTTGAAAAGTGCTTTAATGGTTAGGATTTTATAGGAAAACTTTTGTACTGCTACATCCCAGGAAATTTTCAATAATTCAGTCCCCAAAATTCTGATAAATGGAACATCTACTGTTCAAGATTAAACTACAAATTTAAGGTATGGCTTAACTTAGGGACACCTTTGAGAATACAGCCCTATAAACCGAATATAAACCTTATTTAAAACTGTATTACAACCATAAACCTAAGCTGACATCGTATAATAATAATAATAAATACAGCATTTATAATGCGCCATTCTTCTAGTAAACTATTCAGAGGCGCAGAGGGGAAAGGAAAGAAGAATCAGCAAAAGAGAGAAGTATGAAAAACATATATCTAACCTAAATAAAGAGAAAACATATATGACTTCAAATCAGATTTAAATCTTAGGATTCTGTTGATCGGATCCTCTATGGAAGAGCGTTCCACAGAAATGGGGCTGAAAAGGAGAAAGTCTTTTCTCCAATCAAAAATGAAGTTCTGGGGACAGTTAACTGTTTGGCATTAGTGGAGCAGAGATTTCTGGAAAAATTGTATTCTGAAGTGAGATTTTGCAAATATTTAGGGGCCCGATCATGAATTGCCTTCCAGGTAATTATTAATATCTTGAATTCTATTCTTTTGGATACTGGAAGCCAATGAAGATGTCTGAGAACAGGAGTGATGTGTGAGAACTTGTAGGTTCCACTGAGGACCCGAGCAGCAGAATTTTGAGCATGTTGCTCAAAGACAAAATAAAGCCTGGAGCTATTGTTGCAAGAGAAAATGTTGGCTCACCAGTGATTGCAGAACAGAGATAGAGAGTTCAAAAGATAATAGTAGACCTATCCTGAAGAAATTTCATTGTAATACTGTGGTGTTAAATTAAATTAGTAATGGTCTACCATACTTACGTTTGCTCTTAGGTAATTCTGCCTCCTCTGCAGACTGCTTTGCAGCAAGCCAAGGTAGCTGGGTGACCTTCTCTGATACAACCTGGTTTGAAGTACAAGAATTCAAGAACCACATGGTATGGGTTAGGGTTAAAGTGAAATTATTGTGCTTGTCATGAGACTGAAATGTTGAAGACACTGTCTAAAAGTGCTTTGGAAAGGTTGATAACATATTACCTTAGCATTATTGTGTGCTGTGAGGTTTGGGAATCACCAAAATGATACAAAGTTAATCTAATTTTGTTTAGAGTAACATGCAATATGCATACAATGCATGTATGGGACAACACAAAATGTTTGGGACCCGAACATTTCAGCTGTTTGGGTATATTTTGTGTTGTATTACGACTGTTAGGGCAATTAAAGAGCGATCCTATACAGTGGACCTTTTTACTATGATATTCTTCCTAAATAGGCTTACCATTGAATGGGTAAGTTCACAATAATTTTGTTCATCTTTCCAACTACACTAGACTCTCTTTGAAAATAAAATATATCTCCTTTGGTGCATCTACATGTGTGCTAGTGAATCCTTCTGAACATTATGGCCTACTTAGAGTAAGGGTTAGGATTATGTTACAGGTTTCTGTTTGAGTTTGCAGCAATATTTGGGGTGAGGAAGTGTTGTCCAAAGGTTAGGCGCCTTCTCCATTCAAAAGGCATCAGTTTCCTGCGGGATCCTGTTCTACCTCGGGAAACATCCAGCTTTCAGCTTTTAAATGGTATTAAAATTTTGGGATTCTATTCAAAAGCCGATAAAACGGTGTTTTGAACAAAGGATGAGGGAAACTGACACCTTTTGAATGGAGAAGGCGCCTTAGCCAGGATCTATTTACAATCCAAGAACAAATCGATTATCAATTTTATTGAATTATTTTTTTCTAATTGCCATTTGGTCTTGTTGCCACTTCGCCTATTTACCATTTCGTCTAATCCACATTTTGTCTAATGTTCATTTTGTCTAATATCCACTTGGTCTATCATCACTTGATCACTTCATGTAACAAACTGGTAATAGACTAATATACATTTCTGAATTAGAAGAAAAGCAATTAGACCCAAAGGTAATTATAAGAATTGGCAATTTGACCAAGTGACAATTAGACTAAGTATGTATTAGACCAAAGTGAACTTCGTCCAAACTGTTAGTAGACGAAATGGGTTTAGCCCAAGTGGTATTAGACGATCAGAGAATTGGACCAACTGCAGATAGACCAAGTGGATATAAACCTTATAGTCCCAACCAACCATTAATTACTGACCTCAAGATATGAAGAGGGGACAAAGCCCTGTCCAGTCTTGTCCTCAGTTCGGACCTTCCACCAAATCTCATTGTCTTTGCATGTTTCTAGAAAGACCACACTCTGGCCCTGTTTCATGGTGAGTTCTTTCTCCCCCAGAGGACTATCAGGGTTGGCCTTGTAGCTGAACTTGGCCTTAAGTTTGGTGACTCCTGCTTTCAATCCTCCTGCAGATGGCGCATTTGTGATTGATGATGACCTTGAAGGACTACTTGTTCCTGTGCTGGACGGGACTTTGCTGTGATTTTGCGATCGGGAGTCCAAGCTACATTTTGATAGGTCTGATTGAACGCCTCTCACATCTGTCGCTGGCTGTTTAGGTAGGGAAGCACTTTCACCTGGACGTCTGGAGGGGGTGTAGGTCTGCTGGGAACGGGATCCCCTGCCCCTGCCACGACCCCGGCCTACGCTCCAATGACTGATGGCTTGTTGCTGTGCTTGAGCCATCGTTGGTGTCAAAATGAGCTAACCTGAAAGGACAAAATAGTGTGAAAATATAATTTGTAAGTTCAATTTAATTCAATTCAATTTGGTTTTATTAAAAAGTCTCTTTGAAAAGTCTGAAGACTAACATTAACAATGAGAGTTAACAAGAATAAAAACATTTTAAGTTGTTACAATTAAAGCAAGTTACAAAAAGTCATAAATATTCTTACATAAAATACATGTTTAAAAGTGCAGAGAGGAGTGGAGAGAAATAAGGCAATAAGTGGGGAGGTAAATTGACAGACGTAAATAAGAAAAAGACAGCTTCGAAATATAAAAATAAAAAGTAAAAAGCACTCCAGATTTTTTGCTGATTGTGAAAAACCGTATGGGAACGCATTTTAAGTCATCACACCAGTGTTTCCACCATTTTCAAGGCAATTTTTAGGAAGTGAAATAATTCCAGGAAATTTCGGGAAATCTGATAAATCAAGATGTAGACCTACACAATATCTGAATGTAACAAATCTGAATAGACGTGATATTAACAGGAGTATTTACCTCTTTTTAAGAGCTTAAAAATTTTCAGCTCGGGCTTGGCGCTCGCGCGCATGAATGATTTTGTTTCTACTTTAGGGGGTGCGCAGACCATGGACCTACTAGAAATGGACCATTGACGGTATAATATTTTTGATCTTACCTCATCCGCCGCGCCTTGAAATATGTAAGGTTAGACCCATTGAGGGATCCATTGTGTCCATCCGAATGAATCATAATGTCTTTCAAATGCTTCTGGACTAATAAAGCTGACAGGTGCATGGGCTTTGTGTTTTGCCTTGTTCTGGATAAAGATCTGAAAAGCTTTCGCTGATGCTTTGCTGCTAGCGTGCCCTCGGCCCGGCATGCCTGGTCTATCATCGATCTGGTCAAAATTGGAATTAGGCTCAACAAAATGGTAAACAGGAGAAGTGGCAATAAGAACAAATGGCAATTAGACGAACTGGTTTTAGACGAAATGGAATTAATCATGTGGGATGAGACCGAAATTTTTATACCCGGGCGGTAGTCAAAGTCGATTTAGATCAATTGGCAATTTGCAGCTAGCATGACCCTTTTTTCCACGCCACATGCAGTCGGCTGGGGTCGGCAGCGCGAAGATGATGATCCAGCCTCCGTCCGCTCACTACGCGACTCACGTCAATCTCGCGCGGTTCATGTTTTCATTTTACATTTCACAATTATCCATGGCACTTATAGACACACGACACTCCTCTAAAATATGCTATAGGATATTATGATACTTACTAACTCTAACAATTTGAATTCACAACAGTCAAAGAGGACGTAAAGAGCAGATCAATTACAGATCAGATGCAGAAAGTTGACAACGTAAATAATGACAGCAGAGAGACTACACGTGCAAATTATGACTGAGTAGTCTATTTTCCAGACAATATAAATACATGACACCCAGTTTGCAGACATGATACTTAGTAGGTATATGAGCGATATAATAGATAATTTTTGTATTTTTATGTATTTTTATTTTTTTTGTTTACATTTTCCTGCTTTTGTTTAGTTTATATTGGTGATGACTAGAAGGCTTTTAAGTCTACATAAATATGTCTTTGATTAAACTGTCAATTAGAGTCTGTTTTTGCAGACTATACTTGGATTGATTGATAGATTGATTGATTGATTGACTTTAATTTCAACAACATCATATTATTACATTACATATTGCATATGAACATGATACCATGAACTTATTATACAAGAATATATGATATGTGATAACATGAAAACTATATGATAACATGAAATTCTATAAGAATACAGTACAATGATTTTCAGCTATGGTACACATACTTGTTTTACACAAGAAAAGCGATGTAATATAATTTTATTTGATACAATGACATATTATGTGACACATGTATAAACAAAAGCATGAATAAGTATGTATCTAGCCGACATCTAATAAACAAATAAACAAATAAACAAAACAAAGAGATGTTAAAATGAGAAACCAAAAGTTAGCACAATTAGTGCTCGTCGTGAATGGTTCTCCCATCATACCTACATCACAAATGCTCATTACAAGGTCTACACCCTTCTGTTATTCTCCCTATATAGGTTATAATAAACTATTAAGACTTAGTATAAAGTATTTTTAATCATGATAACCTTGTTCTTTCTTCTCGAATATTTTGGGGCAAGCTATTCCAGAACTTTGTTCAAACAAATGAAACAGAAAATGCTGTACTATGTGTTGTTTTACATTGGGGGAGTCTAAGCCTTAAATGCTCTTTGTCTCTTGTTCTGCATGATTAATCATCTCATAATAAAAAAAACTATAATATTCAATGTGGTAAATGTCCCTTGTGTAAATCATATACAAAAGTTGATACTGAAAGTTTATGCAAATAAAAAACATCCAATACTCCTAGACTGTTGAATAAGGGCCCAGAGCTTGTTCTATAAGTGGGGAAAATGTTATTGCTCTCATGGCCATTTTCTGTGCCAAAATATACAATTTAGGTGGCTTTTGTAGCTACTTCCCCAAACTTCAATTCCATAAAGTATATGTGATTGTATAAAGGAATTATATAAAAGCATGATGACATGTCTTGGATTATAATACATTAACTTAAAAAGCAAACCAATTTTGCACCTAATGCATATATTAACTCGTTGAATTTGATCCTTCCACATCAAGGTTTCATCGATCTGAATTCCTACAAAAAGATGTTACATTTACTCACCTCTATCTATATAACCGATTCAGGGACTGTTAACATTGCAATGGGTTGTCTCTGTCCTTTAATTATCATATAATTTGTTTTCTTCAAATTTATAGTTAATTTATTTACAATACACCATTTTTGTACCTCCTTCATTTTCCATTAATCACAGCATTCATATCAATTTTTTTTTGTACCTTTAGGGCCAGTATGAAAACTGTTTGAGTCATCTTCGAATAGTCTGAACTGGAAATAATCAGTTGAGATTGGTAGATAATTAAAGGACTCATCCGGGCTGGAGTTTGCATTATAAGAAAATAAAGTAAAATTGAAAAAGCACAACACTGAAAATTTCATCAAAATCGGATAAGAAATAGCAAAGTTATGAATTTTCTTAGGTTTTGAATTTTTTAGGAAACAGTTCTTCAAATTGGCAAACTGATGATGTCTCAGTCCCCCTTCTTTCTTTGTATTTTATTGTATGAAATACCAATTATCAAGATTTTCTGCCCCAAGGACATAAAAACACGGATTAATCCTTGTGGAATGTTCAAGGTCACAAGTGCTTTTACTTATTTCAGTATCAGGGACAGATTTTCTGTACACGCAATATATGAAAAAATGAGATAAATAGGATTTCATATAATAAAATACACAAGAAGTAGGGGGACTGTGACATCATCAGTTTGCTCATTTGAATATTCAAATATTCAAATGAGACAATTGCCAAGAACTGTTTTACAAAAAAAATCAAGACCTAAAAAAATGCATAATTTTGTTATTTTTCATCCGACTTTGATGAAATTTTCTGTGTTGTGCTTGATGAATTTTACTTAATTTTACAAAACTTTTCCATTTCAGCCCGGACTTCAGGCCCGTAACTAGGATTTTTACGGGAGGGTTCGAAATGTGCAAAAGTGGACCACACCGGGCGAGCAAAAAGGTACATCAAAATTTCTTTACGCGTTACGCTGGCCGTGCGATAAGCGGGGGTGGGGGGGGGGGCGTGGTTAGGTGTCAAAAAATTCGGCCATCGAGAAGAGTACCATATATATTAGCTATATAGGGGTACGCTAAAGTCGTTCTTTTTTTTTTTTTTTTTTTTTTTTTGGGGGGGGGGTCAAGCGGACCTTTGCTCACTAGCGGGGGGGGGGGGGGGGTTCGTTCAAAACCCCCGAACCCCCCCCCCTAGTTAATTAATTTATTTATGCCTCCTAAAGTCGTTCTTTACACGATCTTCCCCTCTTTTTTTTCTTTTTTAATTTTTTTTTTTTTTTTTTTTTTTTGGGGTCAAGCAGACCTTTGCTCACTACGGGGGGGGGGGGTTCGTTCAAAACCCGAACCCCCCTAGTTAATTAATTTATTATGCCTATTTAATTCCCTCCTTTTTTTGGGGGGGGGGTAAATTTTGATCAATACGACCCCGTAAGTTTAAGGTCAATTTGGCGCCCCTTACTTTATGGTCGATTTGGCGCCCCCTAAAAGATTGACCTGTTTTAGGTCAATTTGGCTTCCCCAAATATGGCGCCCCTAAGTTTAAGGTAAATTTGGCGCCAACTTTCTCCCCTTTTTTCCTCTTTTCGGCGCCCCCTTGCGCATGTTGCGTGCCTCCCCGGGGGCGGTCCCGGTGGGCCCCCAGAATAATAACACGGGATAAATGGGACGGGGAGGGGTGGGGCGAGCGTCTATCGATTTGTATTTGCGTCCCACAAAGAAAATTTCCGAATTTAAGTGCCCAAATAAAAAGATAGAAACCTATTTTTTTGCGACGCATTATTTTTGTTTGAGGTTACCAATCCACTGTTTTTTTTTTTTTTTTTTTTTTTTTTTTTTTTTTTTTTTTTTTTCTTAAACATAATTTAATTATTATTTTGGGGGCGCCCAATTGGTTTGCGCCCCATTTTGTCGACCCGGGAGGCAAGAGCCCTAGCCCCAAGTACGTACCCAATATGCCTACGTGCTTATATCATTAAGATCAACCGTATATAAACAAAGACAGAACATGACACTTTTACCCAGACAGACTCTAGATCATCGTCTTGGTGAAACCATTAATTTGATTAAAGCATGCCGTTGCTATTGATCTAGGATTTCTTGAGCGCAAACTACTAGTACTTGAATTAAATATTAACTCGACGTTTTGGGACTTGCAAACGTCGCATGCACCGAGGTTTGTCGTAGCTCCTAAAATATTGTATGCCGGGGAAAAGTGCAGCCAAAATAATTTATGCAAACCTGCCTTTGAAAAAAAATATATATTATGCTAAGAGAATGAGACAAGTATGGTGCGAATATAATACTCTCATATTAAAGTCATGAATAATATGAATTTCAAACCATTCGGGAGGGTAATAGATTAGATATAGAATCAATTAAAGAATTAATCTTAAATTGCAGTGAAGAGGTGGGTTTGGAAAATGTACAGAGGTACAGTGTCCCCAAAAATTATTTGTACACTTTGAAAAAATGAAATGAAACCAATCGATGTTGGTTTGAAATTTCTATTTCTATTTATATCAGATGGTAGGTAATGTCACCATCACCTGAACCCTAAATCTCAAATGTTCCGTTAGTCTCTGAAGTTCTAGGCCGCCATTTGCAATTTTCATGGCCCAAAAATTATTTGTACACTTCATAAGATGGGTTTTTAAAGGAGTGTTTAAAATTTGGGGGGCCTTTTTTTGGCTTCAAGGGCAGTCATCAACCTCCTTGGCATACTGTCGACCAATTTTAGCACTCATTTCACCACCAATACAATTCCATGTTCGCTGGAGCGTGTCCTGGAGCTGCTGGAGGTTTGATGGTGAGTCTTGAGGGCGCTGTCGCTTTAGATCACCTCCCATGTGCTAAATGGGGATTAAATCTGTGATCTGAGGTGCCCTTTCTAGCTTCTTAACAATTTTCTGCAAAATAATGCTTTAATATGCTTCGCTGCATGCGTGGGGTCCATGTTATGTTGGAAAACAACGTGAAGACCAATCAGCCTTTACGCAAGTGGGAGCCTCTAAGAGGCAAAAATAGTCTCATGGACATCAGTTTTCATGATGATATTGATGAACAGATAGTAAGCAATGAAATATTGCAATATGCGACCAAAGAAAATTGCATCCAAAGCCACAGAGGCTGTGGAATGATTGGGTACACTCAAGATTGTCTACAACAGGCTAAATGGCTACATGACTATAAGCGGAATAATTGGCAAGAACGAAGCCAAATGTAAGGGACAGTAACAAAGAAGCGTCATGCTTTTGCAAAACAACAGTGAACAAGCCTGCGAAGTTCTAGTACTCTGTCTTAAGATCTAAGTAGTGCAAAAGTGATTGGATATGATGCACGGGACCATGTGTTTCTAGTAGGAAGCTTTCAGTCAGTCATGCTTGGAGGCAACAGTGAAGCACAGTGGAGGATGTTTCATGATTTGGGGGTTGTATGGCAGCCAGTAGAGTTGGAGAGATGAACTTCATAACATCAGTGAACATGGCATCATGAATGCTGAAGCCATGAGGATATTCTTGCCCTTCAGAATGGCTCAGATACTCCCATCTGCTTCAAGTCTAAATGGTCGTCAATTTACGGTCCAACATAACAATGACCCCCAGTACACAGCAAACCATATAAATGCAATGTGGCAACAGAAACATGGTAAGCTGCAAGAAAGGGCACCTGGCAGCCTAGATTTAATCCCCATTTAGCACATGAGAAGTGATCTGAAGAGGCAGCGCCCTCTAGACTGACCATCCAACATCCAGCAGCTCCAGGACGCGCTCCAGCGCACTTGGAATGGTATTGGCGGTGAAATGAGTGCTAAATTGGTCGACAGTATGCCAAGGAGGTTGATGACTGCCCTGGAAGCCAACAAAGGCCCCAAAATTTTTAAACACTCCTTTAAAAACCCATCTTCTGAAGTGTACAAATAATTTTTGGGCCATGAAAATTGCAAATGGCTGCCTAGAACTTCCGAGACTGACTGAAAATGTGAGATTTAGTGTTTAGGTGATAGTGACATCACCTACCATTTGATATAAATAGTAATTAAAATTTAAAACCAACATCGATTTGTTTAATTCCATATTTTCAAAGTGTACAAATAATTTTTGGGGACACTGTATATCTGGTGTTGGTTGTTTCATATTTTACAAGCGGGGGCGGGGGTGGTAAGACCGAAATGGTCAGTCTAAATATAAAAATATAAAAACTGTGTCGATTCCACCTCCCTCACTGGCAGCATATTTGACCAGCAGATTTTTGAACAATTCAGGAGGGGTCGACCATTTTGAAATAAAAATCCGCCCAGCCCCTCAATATTTTGCTCACTATGCCATTGTTCATAAGTTAACACACGGATATCTTTTACGTCAATTCAAAATGAAATAAAAGAATCTGTGTTGATACAAAACATAATACAGAATCAATCTCGTTGTTTACCAATAAATCCTTCACCATTGACTGAACTATTAATCAATACCAACTTCACATCAATCATCTGCATTGAAATTCTTTCCCGAATCCTTGAAAACATTAGAAGCCAAATCAATTAACTTCATTCATCACCACTTGAGAAGCCGCAGATGATCCAGAATTTGCAGATAGGCCAGGGGTTGCAGGCTCTCAAATTTGACATGAAGGGACGCAGCCTATTTTATGATTTTCTTAAAATAATGTGTATGACCTGTATTCAATCTGGTTTTTCAAAAACCAGAGAGATTTCTTGCGTCCTGAATTTCAACTGTTTCTGTACAACACGTAGCATTAAACAAATAAATAAATAAAACGTATAAAAAATAAAATTAAAAATGTGCATTATGTTGACCTATAGCATAACCGTAAAAAAATACATTCAAAGCCTTTTTGTGTCATTTCATCTAGCATCAGCATTTAAGGGAAATAAATTATTACGAATGTCTGTATTTTAGTATTAACATTGTGACAAAGTCCAATTTTGGCAGACAAAGATTTAAACAAACTCTCGATCTGTGCAAATAATGACTTTCGTTCAAACGCGCTGTTGCATAGTTACATGGTCACCGCAAGGCCATTATTTTGTGATTCGGGACTTGACGATTGTAATAAGCCCGATTTGTGGTTTGATTACTTTATCAAATATTGATTAACGGGAATGATATCAAACACTTTATCCATGGTCTAAGCTATTTCTAAGTGTTCCGATCGATGTAAGGCCGCACTGCGGAGGATGTTCATAGTCGCGCGGCATCCAGCACCTGCCGATACTGATTTTGGCGCGAGTCTTTACCTGATAAAATCCTATTGACCGATATCATCAGAATAAGAGGATCGTTATTCAATGACGTTTGTTCTTTTGTAAATTCTGATGCTGCAATCATGGTTTAAACTCGGATTATACTCCAATGAGAGATTTTTGGAGTGGACCTTTACCTTGTAATCTTTTGGGATAAAAATAGGCTATATTGACTAACAACCAAAATTTATCAGCTAAAAACTATAAAGGATTAATATAGGACCTACGCTAATGTTTGCGACGCGACGGTATGTGCTGCAATCATCGGGTTTAATAAGCTTTATAATAGATTCAGTCGATTAAATCTGATAGCTGTCGGGAGATTGGTGTCATCAACCAGTAGTTCATATATATGACAATTTTAGTTGATATGAAAGAAGGAAAATAATGATTGAATATGATGTAAAGCTGGGCCAGCGTCAAGTGAGAAATAATACTTCCTCGGTTGTCATCTGTATTTGGCTTTGCAGCCTGCAAACATTAAAAGGATCACCATACATTGACAAACGTAAGTATCCTGATTCTTCTAAAAGTAAGATAATGTATGATTCTAGTCAGATATTTCATTTAATTTCATTTTTATGTTGTTGGCCATAATAATATGATAGTTCTTCAAATTAAGATTGCATCTTTCTTCACATACTAAGTAAAGTCCACCAAATCATCATAAATACTTATCCATAGAACTACACGGAATTTATGTTAAATTGTTCTAATCGCAATATCTTGTTTGTCGTGATTTGATTTTAAACCAATTTTGATAGAGTGAAATCGAATTTTTTATGATGAAGGATGTGCAGCAAATAACATTAGGGGTTGTTTTCATTTAACAATGGCATATTTTAATGATCGTTTTCTCTTTGTCTAGAAAGAATTGTCTTCGTGAAACATTGTATCAATGAATGATCAATCATTTGTAAGATATTTTCGTAATACACAAAGAGATTTTAATTAATAAGTAAAAACTTCGGCAATTCCATCCCGTCAAAGTTTAAAATCGTAGTCACAGTTTTCAATAAAAAGGAGGGGAATTGAAAATGAAGTGGTAAACGGTCCGTCATCTTCTGTTATCGTTATGTAAACTCTTTTGTAAACTATCAAATATGAAGCGATGTTGGTAGTGGTGCCGAATATATTACCAGAAAGATATGGACGTATAAAGCAAAACAGTTCGCGTAGCTTGGACGCAGAACGTTTTTGTTGGGTTTTTTTTGAGGGGGGGGGGGGGGGGTCGGGCACACCTTCATATTATAATGGATATGCTGGGATACTGAATAACAGGATTTTCGTTTGTTTGTTAAAAAATGTTAATATATGGCGTGTACTCCATGATTCACTAAAAAAACAAAACACGGATTATAAAGAGAGAGAGAGAGAGAGAGATAGAGAAAGAAACTGTATGGTTAATGATAATTCGCATTTTTGTATTATTTTTTAATGAACTCTCATTGTATTTCGAATTCAGAATGTAATGCCAAGAACTCCACCTTCAAGAAAATGTAATACATCTCCCGAACGAGTATGACAAACTTCAAGGAGCTCTCTGCCTCTTTTCCCAGCGGTGCGGAAGCCTCGGCGCGATCAACGACAAGGACTTCGGGTGCCGGAGAATGGGTTAACGCCTACAGCCGCGTTCATAGACGACAAGAGAAGTACATGCGTGATGCCGAGATTCTACGGGTTAATGTTCTGAAACAGCGGGAAAACGAACTGGAGAAATACCGACGGGAGATGTTTACCGGTGGCCCGAAGATGTCCCGGGTGGATTCGTTGACGGTCTCTAAAACCCAAACAGGTATGTATTCATTTATATACTTATTACCAAAACTGAAAAATGTATGAATATAAATAGAAAATTTGTAAATAGAGTGAACAAATAGCAAAAGTTATATGAAGTAATTTGGTAAACTTTTTAGCATTATCTATATAACATCAAGAAAATCCAACCATCAAAGAAAATCCAAAATCACTCAAGGTCCAAATCCCCGCAAATTTAAATTCTAAAAAAGATTGATTTCTTTGCTTCTGATCATTAACTTTTGTTCTGCTGTTGGGGTAATCCTATACATTAAGGAAATGGATATATTTGAGAAATATTTCTGATAACTATATTACAAAGAAAAAGGCGTTTTCATAGAAGAAGGGGCCTACAACTTTATGGCCCGTATTCAGAAAGGAGGCATAAAGTTAAGCCTGTTTTAAATCTATGATTTAACTATAACTAGCAAAATGGGAGACAATGATACAATGGGAGAAAAGTAAATGTTCGATTTATCATGATTGTTGGTACGTGTAAGGAACATTGCAACGTAGCTACATTTGTCTCCCTTTTTGCTAGCCATAGTTAAACCACAGATTTTAGCTAGGCTTAACTTTAGGCCACCTTTCGTGAATACAGGCCATGTTTCAAACTTGGCTGAAAAAATATCTAAACGTTTTGTTTTCATCTCCAGCGTTGAAGCCATTAACCAACAACACCGTGGTGCCATCCAAAGTCTCAATGTATTCATCCTTGTCACCAACTTTCTCTCCGACCCGCCTAAAATGGCCATCAAGCGTCCCGCCTCGATTACGTAACCCTCGTCAGACTAGTCCGCGTCGAAAGAAATCGCCGCGTAAACTACCTCCTCTCCGCGGAACTCTCGAAACAAATTATGTCAATATCGCTAGTAAGTACGGAACTAAAGCGCGTCAAACGGAGATTATTGGATACAGACTCCCACGGAAAGAGTGGAGCCCCGCAGAGAGCACCCCTAAAGATCTCGAGGGAAACCCGTCACGGATGTCTGAGATATCAAAAATCTGGGAGCACGGGACTTGTATCTACTGCGAGCTTGAGCGACTAGGGAGGTCGCTCCCGCAAAGAGTTTTGAAGTGGGAATCAAAAGAGAGAGACCGCGCCAAAAACGCTGATGATTCCGTTACCGGTGGTGGTGATGATCAAGGCAGCGGTGGTGATGGCGGTGGTGGTGATGATCATGGGGACGGTAGCGGCGATGATGACAGGAGGGGTGCTTATATTAATGGGGATGAGCTCGATCATAAAGGGGATGAACATGAGGGAGTCGATGGCGAAGGAGAAGGCGTCGATGTAATAACGGAAATGATGAAGGCAAACGAACTCAGAGTTGAACACCACGATCAATGGCGTCCCGATTTTGAACCCTACAATGATGCCATCTCAAATAGTGATAATTCAAGTATCGCAGGAGATCCTTCAGTCATTGAGGAAACAATCATTGAATATATTCCTCATCTGAAGGATTGGAGCAACGATGACGATGATGATGTGGAGGTTGATTTCGAAGCCCTAGAGCAGCTGGCAAAGTGGTATGAACGTTATCCCAGCACACCTGTGTCTTTCTGGAAGCAAGGCGTTCAAAGCAATTACCGACTTTTTTAACAGACAGTTTATAACAGTAACATATAAAGAGGTGCCTATATACATATTAAAAAACAAGAAGAATAATATTTTCTTATGATGGAAGAATTGTTTTTGAACAAAGTCATAAAATCATTATGTTTTCATAAATTTGAATGGAGCCGCAAGATTTAATTAAACTTTCCCCAAAATTATGTGAACAGACTGCGATTTTAAATCATGATTAGCCTTTTTTTAAAGGGAAGATCCGGTACTGTATTATTTGTAATATCAATTGTTTCTTGCAGTTTTCCCCTCTATCTACAGTGTATATTATTACAAAATAATATGGTAAAACAGTTATATATTTGAAACATATCAGTACCAAAAATCCCTTTGGAAAAAAAATTTTCAATGAGAATTCTTATCTAATTGTATTCTGCAAAACCAAAATTCATTTCCTCAATGAATACTGTACAAAATAGGCAAAAGAAAGCTTTATTAATATTTACATTTCTCATAAAATAATTTATTCCCACATGAAATTCTTGGAACAAGTTTGTAACTTGGCGTAATATAATATATTGTTATGACAGGCTTTCATTCATCAACTGTATTTGTGCCGATAGAATTCAGCTACAAGGATATTCTTTATACCATATCAACAGAACAGCATCTAACATAGAAAATAGAACATACAGTCCACTCCCATTATGATGAGGTGCTTAGGACCAAGTCAACTGCTTTGTTATCGTTAAATCTTGTTATAATGAACACACAGACACAAACACAGGCATGTGCACATGTTTCAAATTGGGAATGGAGAGCTGCCTTGTTATATAAAATCTTGTATCCATGTTCATTATAATGGGAGTAGATTGTATTATCTTCTATTTTATCGTAATGTCACAGAGCATAGTATAATTATGTACCGTCTTAAATTAAAAACATATCCGTATCATAAATACATTATATTCATTACTCTTAAGTTCAACACTCTATATTGCAATAAACACTTACATGCGTAAATGCTTTATTCTTATTTTTAGGAACATCACTACCATACTATATCAATTGATTATTTGTGGCTAGCTAACTATTAAGTGTATTTTGTATTTATTGTATCCTCAATTGTAATTTACTCTAAAACTTTTCTTATAATGATTAAACATATAATTCAATTTAATTGAATTTGTTTTCGCTTTCAGACTGTATTGCTATACCATATTGATATTGAATGTCAATAAAATGTTCTTTTTTGGTATTATACTTTTGCTTTACAATTACGTATTGTACAGTGGAAACTCGATATAGAAAGATCCGATATAACAAGCTACCTCCATATCTCCAGTCAAAATGAAATCAATTTGTTTTGTTTCAGAATGTTAATGAACTACGATATAAAAAGATAACTGATATATAAAATGCACAATTTTCTGGTTTATATACTCTTGTCATTTTCTTGAAAAATTTAATTGTAAAACAAAGGAGTACCTTTTTTGCAATGAGTCAGTATTTCAACAATTGCATTCAGCCATTCTAAAAAGGTACAATTTCAAAAGTACTTTTGTTTTGTAAATTAAATGAATGTTATTCAAAACTTATTCAATGCTGTTAACTGGAAGTCCAGTCTTGCCCTAATGCTAACCAAGTGCTTTGAAAAACTAGGCCCACACCTTTCATCTTTCTTTTTATAATGTCTATTCATAAGACCTCACCAATTCATATCATATCATATTACCATTTTAATTAAACTTTTTATGATCATCATAAATTTTCATAAAAATTCAATTGCCAATAAATATTCTTTTCCCTAATTATTTCTAGCAACACATGAATGGAGATTGAATACATTAAAGTCATTGATTTCCATCTGTTTTTACAACAAAATTGTATAGATGGGTGTTTTCCTTCAGTCGACTGACACCCTTATCAAAGGGTATCAAGAAAAGGAGAGACCCCTTATATATAATATCATTTTTACCCTCAACACAATAAGAGTAATATTCATCTTTCTCTCAAATAACTGAGCCACATCTTCTTTCTATAACTAGTCCAAAATCGTGAAAACATGGGCTTACTGGTATACAGTATATACCAAACCATTGAGGCAGCATGATGAATTTCACTTTATTGCTAAATCTTCCCATCCACCATTTTTCCGCTGATATTTCACAAAATACTGTACTTTATTTTCAGATTATATCTTATCAAGTCTCTTTGAGATGATCAGAGAGGCATGTTGGCATGTTTCTTATCTGGATTACTCATCTTCTTACTGGCCAGAAGGTCAAGGTCGCGGCAGATTCGCTTCCGGGTCACGTTGGGAGGAATGATGTCATCAACAAATCCTGCAAAAAAGGAAAGAATGGGGGAATCACATAGCATTGTATACATTTCATTCTACTTTTATTGAAAAAATAAAACATGCCAAAAAATGAAACAGAGAGAGACCACTCAGTTTTATTATCAGAAGAAGAAAAAGGTTTTAACTGGTGTTTAAAAAAAATGGACCAACAAGTTGCAGATTTAAAAGAGTTTATATCAGATGTTTGCCTCATGAATCATAGATATGGAAAAACTAGGCAAACGTTATAGTTCTCAGATAAGAAAGCAGGTTTTTTTTAATCACTCTCCCCCGTCCTGCCCCCCCCCCCCCAAATTTAGAAGAAAAACATTAGAGAACCTACCTCTTGTAGCAGCAGGGAAGGGATTAGCAAACTTCTCAATGTATTCTCGTTCTCTCTCAGCTGCCTCCTCACCATCACGGAAGATGATCTTCACAGCACCCTAAAAGAAAAAGGTTCAGTAAGAATATCAACATTTTCAGATGCCAACTTTGCGCAAAAGAATTGGTAAAATTACACGCAAAACTAGTATTTTGTGAAGAAAAAGAAATATTTCACTCATAGAAACTCCAGTCACTTCAGAAAAAAAAAAAACGAAACTGATTGATGAGTAAGTAATGTTCTCTAGTTTAAGATATGTCAAATGAGTTACAGAAGAAGAAAAAAAAGCCAGTTGATCCCACAGAAAGTTAAAATGATGTTAAAAATTCATGCTCTCTGTCAAGTTCCAGATTTGCCATATAGTTGCAGACTTATCAAAATATTACTAATGCTAACTGTTTCACTACCGATTTTAAACAGGTTGTATGCATATAAGAAAAAACATATTTTATTAGCGCAAATCATATTGTCATATTGACATTGAATACAACACTCCGTCGCAGATCCAGGGAATTGAAAATGGGGGGGGGGGGAGGGGCCACAACGAAACTGTATAATACAATATTGACCAGAAAAGAACATGTCACTAATCGTTTCAACAAATTGCACAAACCCAGCTATAAACGACGTGTCTATGAGGTAAAATTGTGTATTTTATTGGATTTATTAAATGAATTAATTTTTAAAGCAGCATGACGACAGTGTACTTACTGCAGCTCCCATGACTGCTACCTCAGCAGTAGGCCAGGCATAGTTGATATCACCTCGTAAATGTTTGGAGCTCATCACATCGTATGCACCACCATACGCCTAGAAATAATCAAATCAAGAAATAATTGTGTTGACCCATGCAGCAGACATCTACTTTCAGTGGTGTTTTCATAATTTTTTAGTTTAAAATGCTAAGAATCACACAAAAATACATAGACAGCAAGTATCACCGACAAATATAAATCTATTTCTGCTGCAGTTCATTATTGTACATGAATAATAGGAGTAGTGGGAATGAAAATAATCATTAAAATCTTGAAATTGGCGAAGGAAAGAATAATTTACGATAACTATTTCAATTGGTTATTTTGATTTTTTTTTTTTTCACCCCTGGTTGCAATTTGTCATTTTCAAGTGTCATTGACTGAATTTTTTGTTCTGGTCTAAATCATTTGGGAGTGACAGAAAAGTCTAAAAAAAGAGGCCTTTTTGAAGTGGTTAAGGAGGACTTTATTACAATTATTAAATTTATTGGTACTTTCGTTGTGATAACAGTGATTTTGGGTAGAGTTGCTTCAGCACAGACATAGAGCAGCTTAGCACCATGCTTGATGATACTCCTTGATTAGATTAGACTGTTAAACTCCATGGCCCGAATTCACAAAGGTGGATTCTGCAAAATCTACAGATTCGCGGATTATGTAGATTTTTGTCTAATAATTACGCTTAATTTTAGCGCGTACTGTGAGAAAGGTCCAATATTAATGCGTGATTTTGTCACAGAGCGCTAAATTTACGCTTGTCGCCATTAATTCAAAACAGTTGGCTCATTATGTCAAAACCATAGCAACTGCCGTAGATCTAGTGCGTTATGACAAAATCGCACATTCATATTGGACCTTTCTCACAGTACGCGCTAAAATTAAGCGTAATTATTACACACAAATCTACACTATCCATGGATTTTGCAGAATCCCTCTTTGTGAATTCGGGCCCATGTTTCTTATATAAGAAAAAAAATGCTGAACCAATCTAAAACAAAGGAATTTATGGTATACATTGGCTCTTTACCTTTCTTGTAATAACAGTGATCTTTGGTACAGTTGCTTCGGCATAGGCATAAAGGAGCTTGGCACCATGTCTAATGATACCCCCGTACTCCTGACTGGTTCCTAGATAACAGAGATACAAAAACATTAACTCATCAATTTACATTTGTATCTTAACTTTTTAATTACAATGGAAACTCCTGTCATATCACATATCTCTTTATATATCATGTTAAAAAATCAAAAGAATACAAAGAGCTGGGACCAGAATAAATAACCTTGTTATATCAGGAACCTCATAAAATCAGATCTCTCTTAACAAGTTTCTACTGTAGTAAAAATTAGTAATGCTTTCATGAAGATTAAAGTTTAAAAACGTAGTTGATGGGGTATTACGAGATATTACCAGTAGTAAAAGCCTAAAAAGGTAAATATGTTAGGGTAAACAAATGGCTATAATAGACGCGACAGGTATGCTGCTCAAATCATGGGAACTTCAATAAAGTAAGAAATATTTTTTGGAAGAAATCCGCAATGAAGCTTACAAACATTCATTCACTAAAGTACTTTTGCATCAAGAACCGTGAAAAAGTCAAAGTCATGGAATTTACATACACAACATATGGGAGAGCAGCTCGCTAGTGACGACACACAATCAAAACTTAAACTTTAAACATTCCTAACTTTGTTATGCTTTGGCGGGTTTCCTTCAAACTGATCACTAACATTAAAAAAAAAAAAATCAAATTCCAGGGTAAACTCACCTGGTAGAAATCCTGGGACGTCCACAAATGTGATGATGGGAATATTGAAGGCATCACAGAACCTCACAAATCGAGCTCCTTTCACTGAGGAATTGATGTCCAGACAACCTGAAGAAAATCAAAGATATTTGGAGATTTATATATATTTTTTTTTTCATCTGATAATCCTTCATAAATGGACTTCTAAACATACCTTTGGTTGCTACGATTACTACCATGCTCTTTTAACACTGATTCTGATAGATAATAAGCACTTTGTGATATTGCATGGGCTGCGGAGGGGGCTTTAGCCCACCCCCCCTTTTTTTAGTAGACATGTACAAAAAGCAAAAATTACCACTGGATTATGCTTTTTAGCCTGTTCAGCCCTTCACCTTATATTCATAAAAATGATTTTCAGCCCCTGTAATTGAAATAAAAAACAACAAAATCATGGAATTTTACGCTGTAAAGTATGGTGTTTATGATTTGTGATCTGAGTTATCATACAACAGAAAATACAGGGCATTATATAAGGATGTATTTAGAAAACGAATACACAAAAGGTATTTTTTTCTGTCTGTAAATAAATTTCATGTGTATGAAAGTTGGCCAAAGTAGACATTCTTTTGGGACTGCAATTCTGTGCACACTTGTACATTCAGTGAATACAAATAAACCAACTGACCTGATGCGACCTTGGGTTCATTACCCACAATGCCCACTGTCCGTCCATTCATCCTGGCAAAGCCGCACAAGATGTTCTTGGCGTAGGCTGGCATGATCTCAAAGAACTCCCTATTGTCTACTGTCTACAAGTTCAAAGGAAATTGTGAAAATATGCCGTTTAATAAGGCTTTACACTAATTAAGTAAAGGGGTCATTTTAGCACATTGTTCTGGCTTGTAAATAAATACATGTATAGGGCAGTTTGTTACTAATCAAATGATTAAATATAATGGTAGATTCTTGAAGTGTAATTGTATAACCAAATAAATAAAAAAAAATCTATTTCATATTACAAATAGTTGTGGTATTTTTGTAATATTAAAAAAAGAAAAGAAAAAAAACAAGAATCAATGATGGGTCTCTGGGTACATGAAAATGAAATCGTTGGGCATTGTATAGGCAAAATGATTTTTGTTGTTGACTTACTGCAAAAATGACATCTTTCATACTGTATGGCTTGTTGGATTCTAGAGGTACTAAGTTATCTAAGATTGGTACAAGACGATCTCTGCAAGGAGGAAAATAAGAAAGGATATAAAAAATATTATGAAGTATAAAGCAATTACAAAATCGTTAAGAAATATTACAGGGCATGATCAAATGACATGAATTTGAATGTATTCAACTGCTTGGAAATGAATTAAAAATAATTTAATTGAAAATAATCAAAATGAAATTAATGAAATTGAATTGAAAGATATAAGATTAATAACACTCATCACACACAAAAAAAATATTTCAATGATAATTATTCATCACGTTCAGAACAACAAAATAGTAGTGCAGTGGAAACTTGTTATAAAGAGGTCTCATGTAAAAAGATTCCTGATACGAAAAGGTAATTTTTTTTTTTTTTTTTTTTTTGGGGGGGGGAGGTCCCAGCTCTTTGGATTCTTTTAAACTTTTTGTACCCTGATTTAACAAGATTCTTGATATAACAAGCTAATTTCCACGGTCCCAGAGACCTTGTTATAGTATAACAAGTTTCAACTGTACATGAATTTGAAAGGAGACACACACCAATACACCCAAAGCAAATAATTGATTCAATAATTATGAAAAATAAAATAAAATTTAATACCTTGGATCTTCACATTCAATGATAGGAGCACTATCTCTGTTACTGAGTGGTAGATAGCTGAATAGTTGCCTCATCCTTGACAAAGCATCAATATCATTCTCAAAAGCACCATGGGCTACACCTGATTGGGGAAGGTGAACATACAGGTAGGAATCAAAACAAAATTATGTTTGTGATTATTATATACAGTCTGTGTCAAATAAAATGGTACAGTTGGAAAACATTTTTTTAAGTATGAAAATTAATCACATTCTAAAAGTGTTTGATATTTCCATTAAGTAGGAAATTCAGGCTTTCTTCTGCAATTTTTTCATCCCATTTGGTGCTGTAGATCTTGAGATATGACCAGTTTTCTATAATCAAGAAAAAATGTACTTTGTGCATGCTTCTCCATAGGTTTTGCACATTATAGCCATGAATTCAGCGCACCGAGACAATAGATGTGTGTAATAATCGATTAGCTAATCGCCGCACAAAATTTAGCATTACTTTTGTTTTACAAAAGCAAATTATACAAAACAAAGTGCATCAGCGAGAAGAATCTGTTGGCTTTAAGTTGGTACCACATACACACATCATTTGAGAAGATTTCATACCTAAATAAAAAATTTTCCCGACTGTACCATTTTTTTTTACACAGACTGTATATAGCATGCATCAATAAGAATCAAGTTTTTTTTATCTTATTTCGTTTAGCTTTTTCAAAATATTATTCCAAAATATGTTGGATTTTGAGAACCCATCCCCTCAAAGAAAATAATAATAATCAAATTTAAAAAGACACCAACAAAAAAAAAATAAGAAGAATTTGAACAATAAAGGAAACTGATCAGAAATTAATATGAAAAAAATTAGCTAAGAAAATGGGATTCCATCGGGATTCAAACCAAAGACCTCCTGATTACAAGAAAGGCACTCTACCCACTGAGCTTTAGTAAACCCATGTTGATATTCGTCCCTGAAACTTGGTAACTTTTCAACACTCGATTGATTAGAAGCTATAAAACCTGGCATAAACCAAAATGACAAAAATCTTCTCTTTTTTTTTTCTTACACTGAAAAGTGTGCGTTTAGAACAATCTGCTACGATTTTACGTCCATCAGCATTGCAAATGCAGTAAGCTGCGTTGAGATCAGGGAATTTAAAGATAATCCAAATATCATTATTGATAAAATTTCTACCATGGACAGTGCACCGCTGATCATGATTGTGTCCCATTTTCTAAATTGAATTTTGTATCATGATTCATGGTCCTGATTTGAATTTTTTAAATTTTTTTTACTATGGACGCAACCTACAGTGTGTCCCACAAAAAATGCTAATGGCACTTTAGATGGGTATAATATTAAAATTACAATATCATATTAATTATATTTTTACACCCGTAAACTACAATTCATCTTCTGCAACTGGATGAAATTTTATGTGTTTTGGTCCAATAATCGCAAAGATATGAGCATTTGTTCATCACACACCAGGAAACCTCTCCATCCAAGTTTGTATTCAGTACTACCGGGTATATCGAATAAAAGAAACCCAAGTTCGATCATTATTAATTTGAAAAATATTTCAGCGGTGATTATGAAATTTATATCAATGTAAAGTGCAACTCATTACGATTCTAATGATATGTCTCTCAGCTCACCAATATCACGCATCGCTGAACCCCATTGTTCTGAAAAAGTAATGCAAAATTGTGAGTGTTCACTTTCGGACCCCTGAGATGCGTTATTCAAAGAAGCCTCAAAGGAAACCCAACTTTGATCATCAATGAGCGTGAAAATGAACCACTCACAATTTGGCAAGACATATTTAAAACAATGGGGTTCAGTGATACATGATATTGGTGAGCTGAGAGAGGTATCATTAAAATGGTAATGAGTTGCACTTTACAGTGATATAAATTTCATAATTACTAATGAAATATTTTTCAAAGTATTAATGTTCAAACTTGAGTTTGTTTTATTCGACACATCCGGTACTACTCAATACAAACTTGGATGGAGAGGTTTCCTGATGTGTAATGACAAAATGCTCATATCTTTGTGATGCTTGGACAATATCACATAAAATTTCATCAGGTTGTGGAAAACGAATTGTAGTATACGGGTGTAAAGATATAAATAATATAATTTTGTATTTCTAATATTATACCCATCTAAAGTGCCATTAGCATTTTTTGTGGGACACACTGTATATCTCCCAGAGCTGTTTGAGGAACTAACCTGAGATTGATGTGTGTGTTTTAGCTCCACCAAGCTGTTCATAGGTCACTTCTTCTTGGGTGACTTCCTACACACAAAATACATAAAGAGATATTGTCAAATTCCAGAAAGATGAAATATCTTCTAACAAATATTCACACAAAGTCATTGTACAGTCCACTCTTCTTATAATGAGGTGATCAGGACCTTAAAAAATGCATCAATATAATGAACCTACAGGCATATGTGCACATGCTTGAAATTGGGTCCAAAAGAATTGCCTTGTTACAACGAAATATCGTATAATGCCCGTTAAAACAGGAGTGGACTGTAATATAATTTTTTGTTTAAATATTGTGTACTCTCAAATACTTTTAAAAGCACTGTTCTTCATGGTCCTACAAGAAAGAAATGATGCTATTGTTTTTCCGTTAGTGGTTCTCACACATGAAGAATGCCTGCTGATTTTGTACATCGCTTTAATCCATTTAAAAAGCATTTTGTGTGTTTTTTTTTTAACGTTTGATTGACGTTCATCATCGTGTGTTGTCTGTTACAACCTTTAAAAAATTTTGGCATGCACATATATCAACCAATGTGCAAAATCAACACCGATTCTGCAAGTGTGAGAGCCGCATAAGACAGAACCATTTGTTTCTAGTATGTTATCTTATCTGACCATGTGTGCCTGCAGCATGAGAAGTGAATATGTAGTTAATAATCAAATAAGACAAAAAGTCCAAATAAGCTTAAACCTGGTGTATAGTTTTGGGAACAAAAAAGGAATTGGCACAAAACCGATCAAATGTAGTTACATGTTGTCCACATTGCACTAAAAGATATGTGTGAGAGATCTTGTGATATTCCTTTCACAATTTCCAGTGAATTTCAGTGATATGTTTGAACCCAAACAATAATGCAACGGTTTTTGAGACCTTTGCTGGGGTGTCCAGTCCTCCGAACTTCCCGCATGAATGGAGCGTAGCGATCTGTGTGTATTACCCTCACAAGATAATCCTTATTGGTTTTCCATGTGAACGCCTAGTGCACACTGAGATGAGTCGGATCCCCGACTTATCTTTTTCTATACTTATATCGTGAAATAAAGACACTAAAACGAGATTTCACGTAATATAACTTTCTTTGTTACAGTTATAGGATTAGGTCTTTCATATTATCTAACTGTGAATCCAAACTGAATGTTTCCTTCTCCCAACACTATACACCAGCTTTAAGCTTTTGATCCTAGCAGAATCATTGTCAGAGACAGAGTGACAGTGAACAAATACTAATAATTATTAATTATTGTCAGGTTATAATAAGATAAAAACCAGAGTAACTTACCTTGACAACATCTGGTCCTGTTATGAATAAATATGAAGTATCCTGTAAAGACATGAAGTAGAAAAGGAGAGTTAAGTTAGTATGCTTAGCAATGATAGATACTATTGACTCATGGCAGAAAATAACTTCTTACTAAAACCAACAAGATTTATTTTGAGAGTTCAAAATTACAAATAAATGGTAATTCGAAAATTACTTTGTTAGAAAATATAAGATAGGCCTACCTAGTATTTGAGAAGTGAAAATACTAAAATATAGAAAGACATGTGCTTGATGAGTTATCTCTATTCGATTGTGCATTTTAGAAAACATTTTCCAGCAAGTTTGGAAGCTTCTTAAACATATGCTGTTTGAGGCGACAATAACCATAAACAGCTTCAGCAATATATCCATACATCATCACAAAATCTTAGAGAATAGCCTTGAAAGTTTCAATAAATAGCTTTACTCCAACAAATTGACTCACCTTAACCATGAAAGTAAAGTCTGTTAGGGCAGGAGAATATACGGCACCACCTATGATTGCAAAAAAAAGATGAATCAATCCATTCAAAAGAACGAAAGGAAAAGAAAGAAAGAAAGTACCAGTATATATAGATGGATATGGGGGAAGGAATAAGGAAAAGAAAGTAAACTTTGCTATAATTTGGCAGTACACTATTAGTATACCTGGTATTTGTTACTCTCAATTCAGGTGAGGTACGTGCGTAAGAAATTCCTTGCAGTGTGCACAGAAGCAAATTTTTTTTTTCATTTCATTTCATTGATTTTCCATTTTAAAAACATGGTACATGTAAAATATATATTCATACAACATAATATTTAGACATATATTGAACGTATCAAACATATTCAACATATTTAAAAATAAAATGGAGGGATACCCTAAGAAAGCTGAGTGCTTATAATAATAATTGAAAGGAGAGTTTCAAATTTCTGAAGATCAATGGAGGCACATACTGAAGAATATACCATAAATACAATAACATGTTTAAGCTCTACAAAACCGGAGCACTATCGTTTTACTGTACTATTATCATTATTACATCCTAGAGAAGATTTTCATACCTGCACAGGGTCCCATAATGAGAGATATTTGGGGTACGACACCAGAAGCCATTACATTCCTCTGAAGAAACAAGATAAAGTATTGATAATAATTTATAATCTCAAAATTTTACATACACCTTTAATTTATTTCTGAAGATATAAAGATAAGATATAAAGATAATATATTGACAATAAATTATAATCTCTCAACTTTACTGATATTCAAGAAACTATCGAAATGATTATCATTTATGTGAATGAAAAAACTTTTAAATTCATTTTAAAATTCTGTCCTTAAGAGTTAAATCTACTGATACAAACAATGATTAGTTGTCAATATGTTAAAAAAAAAATATATATACATTCCAGAAAGTCCTGAATTCAGTACCGATCAATAGCATCCACATCCTTTACAATGTCATCTGCTTTGGATCATTCATTCATAGTCGTAATAGAGGTCTATGAAATTCAATAATTTTTATAAATTGTAGAGTAAAACCTGTATTACAGCATGTCTCACAAAATAGGAAACCAAGATGATCGGCATTATCAGTATAAGGCATTATCATAAACTACTGTTTTCCTTCTTTCCTATGACACCTCACATAGGACGATGCCTATATCAACAAGAGTACTTTAAAATTTAAATGTAAAATCAAATTACAGAGAATAAGTGGGCAAGCTTTGTTAGGGTAGAATAAACTCGCTTAGAAAAGGGATAGTTCTTCAGCATTTTATTTATGTTCTTTGTTAGGTTTCTTTCACCAAATCTTTCAATGAGAACGAATAAATACATTACAGACATTAATAACGGTTCCATTTTGCAATGAGAAAAAACCCTCTGCTCTGCGGAAAATGATTGGGACATTTCAACTTCAAACTATCTTGCTTATTTTGGTAGAGCATAACAACAAAATTACATTATGCCAGTCGATTTGAAACAGAGAATAAAAATTTAGAGAAAGCAACTCACCTGGAATATATCTGCATAACCGGCGAGTGACTCCACCCCCTCCTGGATACGGGCCCCACCCGAGTCGTTGAGACCGATGACTGGTGCCCCAACCTGCATAGCTTGGTCCATAACCTTACAGATCTTCTGGGCGTGGGCGCTGGATAGGGACCCTCCATGAACACCAAAGTCCTGGATGAGAGCAGCAAGAGACATTACCAAAACGATTATGATGGTGAATTGGTGATTAGAAATTAGAAAACACGATGTCCCTAGGAAAGTATGTTGAATGGAGGTTCTGCATGACTTGGTACATGACCTTACAGATCTCTAGGGCATGGGAGCCGGATAGGAACCCTCCATGAACATAGAAGTCCTGGGCGAGAGCAGCAAGAGACATTATTGAAACCCTGTAAACTAGGTTACATTATGAGTACATTGTAAATCACATTTTAGGCAAAGATTTTTACATCAAAATCAAATCTTCAATGCTGTTATATATCAAAATATAAATATATATGTTTTTTGGTAGGGCAACCAGATTTTTCATTCGAGCAACCATTTTGGAGGAAAATCAAATATTTGGTTGCCCTGCAGGGCAATTCCTACAAAATGTTAAGTGTTGAACATTGGTTAAGTTATCAATGACAAGTCAGGTATCACTGGGCAGAATATGGGTTACTCTTTTAAATGAAATAAGCAATTGATGTCACATCAGTAATCTTTTAATAAAGGCGCTTAAAGTTTGGTATGTACTTTTTTCTGAGACACACTGTAGTGGCTTAAATATTTACCTGACTGAAGATATAAGTGATTCTTCCATTTATGAGGCCATGGCCTGTTACTACACCGTCTCCAGGAAACTATAACAAAGAAATGGGAAAAAAATTGAAGGAAAAAAAAATCCAACTTTATCACATTAAACACAATAATTTGTTTGATATAACTTGTTTGCAAACAACAAAAAAGAAGTATAGCATATATGTGAGGCCCCTCCAAAATAGGGTACCCTTACAAAATTTATTTGATTATACTCTTGCAAATATACCACCCATTCATTCTCAGAATATTATATAACCCTCAATTAGGATATTTGCACACCCCTATTTTATAATGGAGCAATCCTCAAAACCCCATCTCAGTGGTCAAACCATGTGGTTGGTCATCATTATCCTTGCTGATGCTGACACACAAAGATTGATCACTGTTTTCCTCTCTTCATTATTATTTACAGGTAAGAAAAGATACATTTTATCATTATCATAACTGATGTAATATGTTTTAATGTTGTTATGCTATTCTGGAGAAGAGTTTCATGTATATCTTCTCTTCTGATTAATGTGAATTTAGTTTCATCAATACTATAGTATAATCATGGATGTCTAGATACAATTAGTTAAGACTTAGTTTATACTTTCTTCAGATATACTGTTCCTGAAAGGTTAAAGGAGAAATAGTTATCAGTAAAACTATTTTGACATTCCTTTTAAACTTGCATAGAAACCGTATAGTTAGAGTCAGTACTCAAAGGTGCATGTGCATATATACATGTACTGTATATTCTTTTGTTCTTTGTTCTTCTCAAGAAAGTATCTGTTATCAGACTGTTAAGTAATTAGGCTCTTTAACTTTCAGCTTGTTACCTTGACCACTGAAAGTTCTGTTTACTTTTAAAATTTGTTAAGAATAAGTAATACTTAAAGGGAATGGTTAAGCTATAGCATGCTGTAAGGAAATGTTTGTAGTAATAGAGAATAGTGTTTAGAGATTATGAGAGTTAGAGAGTTAATTTGGAAAGGACTAAGGGATCACCTCAGAAAGGGCAACAAGGTATACAAGGATTCATTTTGGATGTGGAACAAAGAAAGTGTTCATCTCGCACAGAAGTTCCCATATAGGAATCAGGGGATCATCTCGACAGTTCAGGATTAAGACTGGAGGATGTTCTTGCTTGTATCAATAGGCCATGTGGTTGATGGTTCTTTAGAAGAATAGTTCATACTATATTTCCTTAATGAGAGATCAGTTAACTTATAGTTACCATGATTATGTTAAAGAATAGTCAGAGAATTAGGTATTAAAGTTGTTTACCTTAGCTTATTAGGAAATACTAGAGTTATGCATGTTTATTATAGAGTATGTATAGAGGACAAGTTAATATGGGATAATCATAACTCGCGAAAGTGAGTTTGATAGATGAAGTCTATCATTGATTATGTATTAATTGTTATGTGACATACTTCTTTTAATAAATGCATCATTATCCTTGCTGATGCTGACACACAAAGATTGATCACTGTTTTCCTCTCTTCATTATTATTTACAGAGAGAGTTTAACGCCCATCCCACCCAGGGAGGGGTAACATATATATCTCAAGTACAGTTTGTCCCACAAAAAATGCTCATGGCATTTCAGATGAGTATAATAGTAAAATTACAATATTATATTGATTATATCTCTACACCTGTAAACTACAATTAATTTTCTGCAACTGGATGAAATTTTATATATGGTCCAATAATAACAAAGATATGAACATTTTTTCATCACACATCAAGAAACATCTCCATCCAAGTTTTGTATTAACTATTACCGGGTATATCGTATAAAAGAAACCCAAGTTTGATCATTAAAAAATTGAAACATATTTCAGTAGTGATTATGAAATTTATATCACTGTAAAGTGCAACTCATTACCATTCTAATGATATGTCCCTCAGCTCACCAATATTACGCATCGCTGAACCCCATTGTTCTGAAAAAGTCTTGCAAAATTGTGAGTGTTTACTTTCATGCTCCTTAAGATGCATTATTCAAAGGTGCCTGAAAGGAAACCCAATTTTGATCATAATTGAGCGTGAAAGTGAACCACTCACAATTTTGCAAGACATATTTATAACAACGAAGTTCAGTGATACATGGTATTGGTGAGCTGAGAGAGGTATCATTAAAATGGTAATGAGTTGCACTTTACAGTGATATAAATTTCATAATTACTACTGAAATATTTCTAAAAGTATTAATGATCAAACTTGGGTCTGTTTTATTCGACACATGCGGTGCTACTCAATACAAACTTGGATGGAGAGGTTTCCTGATGTATGACAAAATGCTCATATCTTTGTGATTCTTGGACCATATTAACACATAAAATTTCATCCAGTTGTAGAAAACGAATTGTAGTTTATGGGTGTAATGATATAATATAATTTTGTAATTTTAATATTATTCAGTGCCATTAGCATTTTTTGTGGGACACACTGTATAAGTTTTAATCTACTTGATTCAAATAACAAATTTGAAGTTTTAAAAATTCTTCAGAACTGACGCACCATCCGTTGCGACCATGGCATATAACTGGTGGTTAATATCCACTTGGTCTAATTATCTGATTGTCAATACCACATAGGCTAACCAGTTTGGTCTAATAACAATTTGATTAAATTTCCACATGTTCTAAAAAGTACTTGGTTTAATTCTCAGTTAGTCTTATTGCTAATTCCTTGAATGGCCAAATTGTTGAATTGTGTTTTCATCTATACTTAAACAGGCACAGTGGCAATTAGACCAAAATGTAACTAGATGAACGGTTTGTAATACAAAATGGAATTTAGACCATGGGCTTAGACCACATTGCAAATTACCAAACTAGTAACTGTAGAGACCTACTTTCTTGTCTTCTGCGTCCATGCCAAAGTCAGAGCACCTATGTTCTGCAAACATGTCATACTCTATGAAAGAGCCTGGATCTAGAAGGAGATTTACCCTCTCTCGTGCAGTTAACTTTCCCTGAAAATAGAAAACAAAAGGTGAATCAATCGTAAACATTTCCAGGCTTTGCAAATATCAGAAAATTTGAATAGACATCATAACTTAATTGATTGTTGGAAAATTCCCTTATCTATCTGAATCTGAATCTGTCGAGTTCCTGGTCCTGCAGTGATCCTCAAGTGGATATTGATGACCAATAGAACGTTAATTGCTGAGAGAGCTCAATATTTTGAGTACATTCTGGAGTTGAGTCCCAACTTTGCAATTAGCTGGAGGAACTATAGGCCTACTAATTGTTACTTTCTTGACAGTATCCCACAGTTTATTTTTTTTAATGTCTCAGGGGTCTTGGAACAAATGACATCATTAGAAGTAATAAGATTCCAAGCACTGATCATGCTGATCTAGTATTTAGATTGCCATTATTAGTCACGTTAGTATTTAGATCTACTTACAGTTAAAAGCAAAAAATCATTAAAACTGCATAGATCTATTACAGCTATGCTTGAGAGGTATATTTTTACCTCAAATCAATGCACAGGCACAAAAAATTTTAAGGAAGTTACTAGGCCTATTACAAGTTGCTGACATCAGACAGTGACAGTGACATGACATCGACTCTCTGGCCGAGTCTGACATTAATTTAATCTCATTTCACAAGATTGCCAACAAATCTAATGCAAATTAGCAAGTATAGATGTTGGTCATGGACAAAAGAAATAGTTGATCTGCAATAACAGCTACATACTTTTGAAAGAGTCCTAAATCTTCTCAGTTAGTTAATTTAAATTTGATCTTTGAAAATCGAAGTCTCACTCTTTACAACCACACACGTGAAAATCCATGTATGGGACCGAGAAAGTCACTTACCCTCTTATGTTGGGCCTCGATTCTATGCTTTCCACCTCCCAGCAAAGCCTGTCGTCTCTTTTCTTCTATTCTTCCTATGACATCTGTCATAACAGATACAGAACTGCACTGACGCTTTGATATAGCTGGCCATCTTGACAGTATAACACTGTTTTTGACGGCCAAACAAATTCTTGAAACGTGAGCACTTGCCATTTTCCTTTACTTCCGGTTCTAATAATTTGCTATCATTTTACCTCATTTTACCTCAGCTTAGCACTGCCTTAGAAGCCCAATTTTATTCAAAAGTCATTTATGTCAATAATTTTGAAAGAAATATTAGTTTTGGAATTATCAATATGCTCTAAAAACAAAATGATTCCTTTATTTGCAAGGGCCTTGGAGGTCAAAGTTCAATCCATGACGTCAATAGCACCGGTAAACATCGATTTACAGCTTTTTCTTGGTATGTGACGCTTCTCTTTACTCAATCTGGATTTGCGAGTTTAAACACAGAAAAATAGGGTTTAAAAAGCCTAGGATTTCATTTAAAGTGTCGATATGAATGCAACGGCACTTTATGTGTCTACATGTAGATACATTTTGCAGGCAGATTACGAAAACGGTGAATCTTGGGGCGATCTTTATCGCTTATTGCCCTACCTCCGTCAGTCTTTGTCATGTTGCGTTTGTGGATCGCTTCTAAACGATCCTCTGGGACCTACGGATTCAAACTGTCAACATTTTGTTTGTCGGAAATGTTTAGGAGGAAAAATGCTCCTAAAGCCATCATGCAGCTGGTGCAAAAATTATGAGAAATTTGCAGAGGTGCGACAGCTCAGAATACTGTTATCTTGCTACAAGAAACTATGCGAATACATAGCTGCCACACCCATCGCGCGCAGCTTTGTTGGAGCGAACGGCGAATCGAACAGCACTTTGACTATTCTACAAGAAGGAATGGCGATCAATGCCGTCCATGAAAGTAGCAGCGCCAATCCAGATAAAGGGCTGAACATCCTGGACTTTTTAGCTAAGGCTAATCGTCAGAAGACTGCCGACGCTGATTCCAGGGATTCCAAGTCGCCAGGACGACGCCGTGGGCGTCCCCGACGGGACACATACGGCGTGGGGGCTTCCCCAAACCCGCATCCATACGAGAACCCGGAAGTGCCGTCCCCTGCGCTGGACTCTCCTTTAAATGGACTTTGTAACGGACTAGATAGTTCTGATCACCTGGATTTGAGCAGTGAACACTCATTTTACAGTGCATCATTCTCTTCTTGTGGATCTTCCCGTATCAAGATCAAACGAAAGCGTCATAACAATGAGCTGAAAGTCAAAAGCAAGAAGAAGAAAAAGAAACGCGATAAAATCAAGCAGAAAGAACGAGAACTGATGAAAGAGGAAGCAAAGCGAAGATCTAATCGGAAAGCTAGGAATGAGAGGAAAAAGAGGAGACACCGGTATCAAAAGGAAACTGATGAAAGCGAAAGTGAAATCCGAACAGAATTTGAGAACGACAAGCCAGTCAATGGGAGCGAAGTGTCCAGTTCCCCTGAAGAGTTTGATACTCCTAGGAAGAAGACCCTGGTGATTTCGGGACACAGAGCAAAAATGTTGAAAGCTGGGAAATCTCTTACTCCGATTCTGGGGTGCCGGTGTGGAACTTGGGGTAAATCTCCTGGAGCCAATACCTGCAGAGGAAATCGATGTCCTTGCTTCATGACGGAAAAAGGCTGCGAGAGATGCAAGTGCAAGGGATGTCGGAACCCTTTCATTGTCCCCGAGAGTCCGCCTCCAAAGAAAAGGCAACGACATTCTTCCAGGCACGAAGTTAATGGTGAAAGTGAACTTAACATGGATGCAACTAATGCATAGACTCAAAACTTTGGTTTTAATTCTCAAGCAGTTATTGATCTTCTGTTTATTGATGCCTATTTTTGGAGTCTGATAATGTCTGAAGTGAATTTTGTTGTACTGTGTAAAAATAGGATTTTTGTTGTAGTTTAGTACTTACTTTTTTATTTGAGCTCTTACCATAAGAATTTGATTTAAAAGAATAAATATACTTCATCATATTATGAGTAATTAATCATAATACAATATTCAAAATTAAAGAAGATTTTGAAGTTTGCCCGAAATTGTAATTATGCAAAGCATATAATGGTATTCAAATATTTATGGCTGTAAGTTTTTTCCTGCAATTAGACAAATCCATGGTGCAAAGAGAGTTACCGACACCTAATGGATTTAATTTTCAGAATGTATGAATATGAAAATATGTTTGAAATTGGCACAACATCATTAAAAAGGGTAATAAAAATTCAGTTATATTCTTTTGATAAATTCCATATACATGAATATATGGGTTACACTTGACAAATGGCAATATTCAAAATTTTTACTTTGGATATATTAACTTGGAAAGGAAAAGGCTCCAACGACACATTTGTTCAGATGGGAGGTCTGAATGTAGGAAATAATTTACATTGATTCGTAAATGTCAATTTGGTGAAGAGTATGTTATTGTTTTTTCCCTTCTTGTGATATTATTTATTGATACCTGTATCTGTATCTGCAATCTTTGATCAAGCTCATCTGTTCTTTTCTAAAAGTTCAATCCCTTAATTACGTATTGGAAATTTACAATTATTCATTAATTAATTGTTCCTCAAGAACATGTGAATTTTATGATTAAATTAATTCTTTGTCTGAAAATATTTGTACTCTAGCTATTTGTAAACTATTGTAAATATTAAGTGTACTTGATTTAGCCATCTCTATGCGGGTAATGTACATTCTAACTTATTTTTATAACGTGTATATAATCAAAAACTCACTGGTTGAAAATGTACTGAAGTTGTGTAAATAACAAACCTAAAAATAAAAAAAATAAAAAAAACATGTAAAAAAAAATTGTACATATTTGTACCATAGAATTTGATGCTGTTAGAAAGTCACAATGGCCAAGAAAAAATGGACTTACAACATATGGACTGCCAGCAAATTTGTTTTCATTTTGATGTTGGATAGACGTTCAACCACATATTTTCCATGTTTAAAGGCTAAGCTATTACTTTTATGCTAAATTGTAGACAAAAGTGAAGTTTCAGACTATTCCTGTCTTCTCAGTTTTAGGATAAGGGTTATTTACTTTTATATTAACATACAAAACAGATTTCTTGTCTTGTTGGAGCTCTTTAATTTTTCAGTGGGTACTTGAAGCTTATAGCTTTGAAAAATATATAGTCCAAAACCCTTTCTTCATCTCATTTCAAAGTGTTTTATTGAATCAAATTTCAGTTTTGGGCATTAAATAGAAGTTGTATGTATGTGATTGGACTTTGATGGCTTAAATAACCATTAATGATAAGTGTGTGCTGTCTGTTGAAGACCATATGTTATAGGTCCGTATTGCTAGTGATTTGAACATGGAAACTTGTACATAGATGTATTTGTCATTGTGCATTGTAAATTGAAATTGTGAATTATTCAATTTGAATTAAATGTTATTTCATCTCAATTTCCCGTTTCCTATTAAAGATATTAAAGTGACATCATAATCATAATGTGGTACTTCATGTTATACTCTCGTTTTAATTTAAAACCCTTTTAGAAGGTCAGATTAGGAATAAATTACAAACCTTTTATTTGCTTTTTAGAATACTTGACCAATGTGAGATTGGTTTGAATATTGTCCTAACCAAAAATCCACTTTAAAGCTGAACCCTTTTAAGGTAATTGTGGGTAAAACTAATCAAACATTAAGTCATTCACCATAGTTTTTTTTTCCCCCTCACTTACAATGTAAAGTATTAAAGTTACGTGTTTGTAATGTGGTAGATTTGCTGTCGCTAAAATATTTACCAGCTTGAAAACCTTCAGTTTGGCATTTGGTATAGTCCAAATAAAAAAATGTCTCTCACAGAAAGTAGGGAACAATAGTTACGGCTTTCAACATTGATGGTTATTTTGCAGATAATTTCCTAATAGCGTGATTATTCAAAGGTATCAGTTCTCATCAAATTTTATTCTCTCCTTGAATGTGTGATCATGATAATAATAATAAAAAATTAGTAGGGCCTATGTACGTGTACGACATTATTCTTCAAACTTTTTTCCTTGTTCAGTCTAAACCAATCTGGGAAATTATAGAGCACAAATACCTACATGTGCTTTCCTGATCCTTTTCAAAACTTATTTCGCATAATCAATTACATGTACCTAAAGTTTATGACTTTATGTGATGTTTTTGAAAATATATACATTATTCTATTGAACAATACATTTGTGTATATTCTTCATCATATACATAAAGATTATACCCTGTACATGACCACACATTCAAGTTAAATCTTGGAGTTAATAATTTTTCTTTTGGTGGAAGATAGAATGTGTTTTCGTAATTTTAAATGTAATAGCAAACCAGATTCTAGCTTTGACCGAATTGAAACATGATTTAATACTGCCTCCATGTCATTTGAAGTTGAGTTAGGATTTGTAAAACTTTCAATGCGTCTTTGTCAGTTTCTTCTCTCCTCCATTGTAATTTGAATGAAACCTTCCGGTCTAGGAAGATGCCTGTTTTTCGTGAAGTTCTTTTTCTATCTCATAAGCTCAATTTTGTTGCATCGGTGAAGAAATTGTCCTACGACTTTGAAAGCCAGAAGGGCATAGATAGAAAACTTATATGGTATAAGCGCCCTTGTAGCTTTCAACAAACACCGTCACGTTTCCTTGTCGTTCTCCAGTTTCATGACGTGTCATTTTAATGTTTGTCAGAGTCTCCCCCTGAGTAAATATTTTGTGGGTCAAACGCCTGTCTGTCAATCTCATTTCAATTCCTCTTTTTTTTTGAAGAACTGTTGTTGTCGAATTAACTTGTACTAACTAATGAAATGCTAGTAATGTTGAATATAGATGTCAAGCACTCTGTATTGGAGTTTGAAATAAAAATTATTCTGGTGATATTCACACAGAGCAGAACATTGATTTCTATTTGTTTTATTTTGAAGTTGTTTGTGTAATTTACGTTCAACATTGATGAAATCAAATTTTTGGTTTTATTTAGTTCTTGATTAATAAAGAGGGTGAAACTTTCTTCTTCTTTTTTTTTGTTGCTCAATAAAGGGGTTAGGGGACACCGGACTAAATGCGCCGAAAAAACTTGTCGTTGAATTTCCAAACGAAAAAATAAATAAATCATAAAACGAAATGTATGCATATTCTTTTTAGTGATTTCCCGACAATCTCATTTCAGTATTGGGTCATCTAAAATGATGAAAAAAACGAGTATAGGCACTTGATTTACTAAACTATTTAAAGGGTTAGATATAGGCCTGCAATTGAGAAATGGCGGTCAATTCCAAACACAACTTTGGATTTTGGAACCAATGATAAGACGGGGGAAGTTATTTTGCTTAATGATCTTATCCTGAAAAATTCATCCTGTTCTCGGGAATGTCGATACTTTCTCTACAATTTCTGTCGATTTCCCTTTGATTGTTGAAATGCAAACTTTAAATTCCAAAGAAAGAATCATTCAAATGAGAAAGAGAAAAAGAAAAAAAAAGGAGAAGAGGGATTTCTGATCTTCTTCCGAGGTCAAAAGGAGGTAAGTCGTGCGTCGAAAGATAATGAAAAAATCATTGAAGAGATGTTTTCAAAGTCCGCAACTTTGACGAATTTGGCAAATTTGACATAAATTTAGTTCGAAGTAGGCCTTCACGATTTTAAATTGCCAGAACACTCTTTATTTTAAAAAAGTACATCCTCCTCCCATTTTACTATGAAGTGAATTCTCTCCTTTAATTTTGGTTTTATTTACCATATTAAGTAAACATCTGAATAGTGTATTGGGTTTTGTTAGTTATCAATTTGTTTGCTTACTGTAGAGCTTCTTCTTGAAATATGATGCGATAAAAACGGTATGCAAATAAATTATATCCCACATGTTTTACAGGTTCAACAAAAGTCATTTCCGCTCACGTTCCTAAATGTCTTTCTTTGTCTCTACTCTCCAACCAGGCTCTTTCTCTCCTTTACTTGCTCTCTCTCTCTCTCTCTCTCTCTCACACACACACACACACACACATTTATATTGTTTCCATTAAATCGCTTGCGAGCTGGAGTCTGCCGTTGCAAGGCACTAATGGCCAAATGGGGCATCAACACCGAAGGACGTCCAGTATACGAATGTGGAGAGGAGGAGACCACGAGTCACCTCCTACAATGCCCTCTCCTGCCTAACCCCTGTTCTCAAGCTGATCTTACTACTCTTTCGCCTAATGGGATCGCCTAGCTTCGTTCAGTATTAAGAGTCTGAATCAAAGTCTAATTCATCTAACAATCATAAACACAACAAAAAAAAATAGAGAGAAAGGACTCGAGAAGAAGAATTGTTTCCATTTTTCCATCCCACTCTCTCCCGAACTTCTACTCACTTCATTTTTGTTTTAAAGGCCTCTAATTTGCAGTCTTTTTCTCGAAATCAATTCAATGATGTTGCACTTGCATATTTCTTCCTGTAATCTATAGTCTCGAGAATATGTTTATCTCTTTATTCACCTCTCTTTCTCCATCGGCTCTTCCCCCTCTCTCTTTATTTTGTTCTTTCTCTCCATTAATTACGCCTTCAATTTGTTTCCCATTTTATTATCTCTCTTGAAGAAGAAAAAAATCCACGTCACATTTCTTTTTTTTCATCCTTCAAGAGCTTTTGCCGTAAAAAAAACATTAAAAAAAAGAAAAAGACCGTTGGATTCGACATTCGTAAATCGTTCACGTGCCCCATAACCCCCCTTTTTTTTCTTTATTTTCTCCCCCTCCCCATCAGAACTGATTTTCCCCCTTTCTCTCTACTATTTTTAGTCTCTCTACGGGTTTCTCCAGAATCTGATATCCATACACCTAAGTTTCGGGTTAGGATGTTAGCTTATTATCACACTCATTCTCTTTCAATCATTCTCTATTTTCGTCTTTTGATTTCACAAATCTCTTTCTCCACCCACTTCCTTCTCTCGATACAGTCTTCAATTAAAAAAAAGAAAATTTTCTTGTCTCATCTGTTTCCTCCATCCTTTCTCCTTTTTTCTGCATGGCTCTTCCCCATCTCTCCACCCACCCTTTCTCCTATTTTCTTCTGTCTCTGTTTATTCAAAACCTCTTCTTTTCCCTTCATTTTTTTTCTTCGAATATCTCCATACCCTAAACTTTGGTCTAAGAGCAGTTGGTCAAATTTTTTTTATTGTCATTTGGTCTACAGACAACTTGATTTCATAACTACGGTGCGTCCCAAAAAGAACTATACACTTTTGACAAAGCTACCAAATTAAAAATATATATTTATTGGGGAAAATGTTTAGATGTAGCCTACATAAAGCGCATATCCTCAATTATCATTATGACACAAAAAATTCTGAAAATAACGCATTCTTCACTGAACAATGCCCACTTTTATGAAGGACATAAAAAAATAGCCTGCGCAGGAATTCGCTATTCATTTACCACCTGGGTATGGCATGCCAAGAAGCATTCAAAGAAATAATGGAATGAATCAGCTAACAGAGTAAAAGATATATCAAAAGTCAGAAATAAACAATCAATATCATGCAAATGTAGTTTTTTACCGTTTTGTTTTCATATCACTGATTTTTGCTCTGACTTCAGTTTATTTTTGTCTTTGTTAGCCGATTCACGCCATTATTCATGTTGACCCTTTTGACCGCCCATATTAAGGTGATAAATGAATAGCGAATTCCTGCGCAGCCTCTTTTTTGTGTCCTTTACAAAGGTGGGCGTTGCTCATTGATGCATGCATTATTTTCGCACTTTTTGGTTTGGTTTAAATATTAGTTGAGGATATGAGCTTTATCTACATATATATTTCCCCCTCAAGAAACCATATATTTCTTATTTGGTAGCCATTTCAAAAGTGTATAGTTCTTTCTGGGACACACTGTATAATTGTTTTATTCCCAAATTAATAACTGGTATTATTACCAGTTGTTACAGGTAATTAACTACAAAGGAGGTGTTAGACGTCATTAGACGAAATTGGGATTAGACAAAAGGCTAATGAAACCAAATGGTCAATAGGAAAATTCGGCAATTAGACCAAAAGGCAATTAGACCAAAAGGTAATTAGACGAACTGGTTGTAGACGAAATGGCCCTCCAATCTTTTTTTTTTTTTTTTTTGGGGGGGGGGGGGCGGCTAATTTTAGGGGATATCTAATATAACAGATATTGCTGATGGGGTGTGAAAAAAATTCTTTGGACCGCCTAAAGAAACGCAAATGGAATTAGACCATGTAGGATGAGACCAAATAGCAAGTATGGTTTAGGTGTCGGGTTACTTCTTGAAAAAAAAAAGGAAAAAAAAAAAAAGTAAAAAAAAAGAGCTAAATGGTTCCACTCTTGATGGAGTGAATTTAGAGTAAATTTGGAGTGAAAATTCACATTTTTACTACATTTTTTACTCATCAGTGATCACTCAAAAACTTGAGTGATCCCTGAGATCACTCCAAAATGAATAAAAATGTGTATTTTCACCTGAAATTTACTCTTTTTTTTCTGAAATTCACTCCGTTAAGAGTGAACTTTTTCACTCGTTTTTTTTTCTTTCTTTTGGTTGAGAGTATGGACACATTCTTGTCCTCACATACTCTTTGAAATACCAAATATTAGTAATAAATAAACATGTCTTGACTCTAGATTTAGAATTGCAAATATTTTGAAGAAAATCTATTTCATTTTTCAATAATTGATCTCTCAGAGAATCAAAAAGAAAAAAAAAATCAAAGCACACGAAATAAGACCTATACAGGAGTTGGTACAAACGTTTTAAATATATCTTCACTTTAAGTAACCAACTCTGACATTTATCCAACAACAAAAAAAAGTTGCCAACACTTCCAATAATAAATAACGATTTACAATAATAACTGATTAATCAAATGTGCAGGATTATATCCTTTTACATAATCATTCTTCTTATTACTGTTAAGAAACGACTGAAAACTAAAGATTTAGTTACAATAATTGTCATCAAAATTCATTTCTGATCTTACCCAAATAATTCTGACATTAATTTCAAAATATTCATCTCTTCCAATTCACCATCTGTTAATTTAAATTAATCATTATGCTTATATATTTTTTTTTACAAGAAAGCATTCATTTTATTGAGAGGACATAATGAAATATCAACTGCTTTGAAGAGGAGTTTCATAAGGACAATTCTGACATCAAATTAGGAACAATAATGTGAGGTCTCAAAAAGAAAATTTAGCAAAATATAAATGAATTTAGCAACAATTTAAAAACAGCATTTCTAAATATTAAATGCCTTACACTACCAAATAAAAAAAATAATAAAAATGATAGCTCTTATTGATGGCAATAAATTGAGAACCTTTTTTTTCTAAAACATGATTGCTCTCTCTCACATAGAGTAGCAAATTCATTACCTTTATTTTCCAGAAGTGCCATACAGGTCGTTTCAGAAGAAAACAAATTAGTGCAAGTACAATTTTTAAAACAGAAATTTGATGTTTAAAAACACACCTTCTCCTTCCAAGACGCCAATTCTTTGGCAAAGACATTTACAGAGATTTGTACTTGTTACAAACATTGTAACAATTGAATAGTCTCCATACAGGCAGGAAAAATATTTTATTTATTTACTTTTTATTTCATTCATTTACTCCTTTTTTTG